>JAEAOA010002216.1:4172022-4364522 GCA_016746295.1 Potamilus streckersoni | reverse complement strand
CAACAGCTAAACATTCAAATAAATGCATTCTCTTATTTACTATAATGAATTGATTTATTGAGCATTAAGTTTTCCTACAAGCGAAGCTTAATTTGGAGCTGTGCAATACCCCCATTGAAAACCAAAACAAATAACAAAGTGTTATGCTAAAGCGGTGAGCTTTAAACATGAGAGAATCCTGGTAATGTCAATTCTTCGTTGATAGAATTATTATAATTGCAACATCAGTTTGAAATGGCGCGTATAATGCAAATGAAATTCACAAATAATCTACACCGAAAAATATGCCAAATGGTATAAATACTTCCGAACCATAATTAATTGCAATGGTTATCTAAATATGTGAATAGTTTGATTTAGCACGTAGCATTATTAATAAAACTGATACGTTTGGCCAAGGGCGTATTTACAAACGATTTGTGCTAGTTGAATTCTTTAAAAGACAAATGGCTACCGGTATTAAACCGATTGTTTAGCTTTTGACGAAACTAGCATTGATCGTGAGAGTGGGTTGAGCACTGTTATTTAAAATATACATTAAAAACAACTAGTTCAATTACTAAGCCTTTAAATATTAACAAAACAAAAACCCCACAGTGGCAACACTTCTTACGATATATACTACATACTATCTATACAGTACCCTAATGACTGAATGAAATTGTCAAGAGGTGAATAACCGGCGGAACATTTGGGGAAAGGAAATATAATGTGCGACAGATTCAATAAAAATGTCACAAATATATAATATGGATATGTTGTCAAAAATGCATTGTTTCACACATCCATGTATTACTATATCTTGTTATTTGGCTGGTTTAGAGTTGATATTTTGTCTATCAGCAATGATGTGTTAGAAATCTTTTATTATTTCCAGTTTTTGTCTCCTTGACACTAATTAATCTTTTGAGACTTTCCTCTTAATTTACTTAATGTAGCAACGCCAATGTTTGAAAAATGAAGTTTGATATTTATTCAATGAATATGTTTAAAGCTGTATTCAAGACATATATATGATCCACTCTGCTGGCTCGATTGTATTCTTTTCTTACAAATTGCAACAATTCATTATCAAGCATATATTTAGCTATTCCCTTCATTTACCAGACAATTGTCAAACAATTTCTTTTAGTCAAATTCAAAATAAGCTCGATATTTATTTTTTCTCCTAAACGCCATCGATTAACGATAATCGATATTTGTACCTTTTCAAGGCTCACCTCCTACAGCTCCATTAATTGCTTTAATTTGTCATTTGCTCGTTATTTTTGCATTTGGTTTTTTCTCTGATTCTACTAATTCTCCCTTCAAATCAAAATACAATACTTACTTTAAGTTTGTTAGGGTACCTAAAGGCGATGGTGTACCAACTTTCTCCCGATCTCACTAGATATACACACTGGGTCGCAAGCATTTCTACAGGATCTCAATATTAGTGTATTCTTCTTATTTAGTTTTAACGATATATATATATATATATATATATATATATATATATATATATATATATATATATATACATACATACATACATACATACATACATACATACATACATACATACATACATACATACATACATACATACATACATACATACATATACACACACACACACACACACATATATATATATATATATATATATATATATATATATATATATATATATATATATATATAGAGAGAGAGAGAGAGAGAGAGAGAGAGAGAGAGAGAGAGAGAGAGAGAGAGAGAGAGAGAGAGAGAATGTTCTTATTTCCAATCCATTTACACTACTGGTCATTACAAAGTCAGCTCAAATTTAACTTACATAACTGCTAAAATTCCTGTTTTTTGCAATGGAATTTTATTCCAAATAGGTGCGTCAGAATTCGTCTACATGTCATCCATTTTACTAATTGTCAAAAACTTCATTCTTAGCACATATAAATATGTTTTCATTCACTATTTGTGACATATATTGGTGATAAGTGATTTCCCAACCAACGATATGTTACGTTTTTCTGCAGGTACACTTTCCTATTCATTGATCATTTAGTCCATCTATTATCGTTAGCATTTTGCTTGTTTGCGTACGATCTGCACCTCATTCATCTTTTCTTTCCTAAAATTAATGCGGAAGTATAAGTTGATTCTATTTTCTTTAAACTAACATTTTATATACTATCTAACAATCATTGCTGCCATCGAAAACAATATATCGATCAATAAATCATTTCGAGAGGTATATTTATGTTCCAAAACGAATTCAACAATCGTTATAATTGTAACTAATTAAAATAACGAAGGTGTGTATCTAAAAAGGTCTAATAGTGATTTTGTTGGTTATTAATGAATTGCACTCACTATTTTAGGCCTAATTTTTCCGTGCTTAAATATGTAGATTACCCATGTCAAAGATCTTTAGAAATATGTCAAACATAATTTCAACATAAGCATCAAAGATTCATGCGAGCAGAGCAAAAATAAAATATACAAACACTATAATTGAAACGTATTGTAAACAACCCAATACAAAATTACAGCCGCTAGAGAAATATATCATCTATTGTCTAACGAAATAAAGATCCAACAAAGGGAATTAGACGAGGACCCAATGGTGGAAGCTAGCAAATATATCTTGAAGTAATTGTCTTATTCCATAGAACAAGCAAAAGGGGAAAAGGAATCGCTTACAACAGTTACAATATAAAAACCATATGCTGTTAATTAGCATTATAGCATAAAAACTTTTAAATTTATGTAAATTATGCTGATCCACCACAAATAATATAGAAGAAATGCAAACTTACACACGGCATGTCCTGGCCTCGCAAATTGCTTGGGTCAAACAGGCGTCTCAAGTTCCTGGTCCACGGCCCTACGGTTCGGATGTGAAAGGTCAAATTCTTCTGATGAGGGGCAGAGGTCAAGGTGAAGGGATGAAACTCTCCGTGCCCCAGGGACGAGCATGCGACCCTCACCCACTGTCCTGACTTGTATTCAAACCCAGGCGGTTTCTTTACTATCAGAGCCGTCACATCTGTACGTAGAAAAAGTAACCCATACAAGCATTGTGGCAAATAAATTAGTTGTTATTGTTGCTAATTACAAGTCATTCATATAAATACCAATACACTCTTCAAAATCACAATCATACATGCCTATGCATACACATCTAAGATGATAACGAATTGGATAACTTTATAACCAAAAGCAAAATATTATAGACAACTCACACAGGAAGGACATACTGTTTGTACAAAGAGATTGGAATGCAAAGGTTGGAGTTGATCCACAGACAAATTGGTAAAGCAAATGTGGACTCTTCTGAAATCCAGAAATAAATGAAAGAGGACTTGGGGTCTTGGAGCTTGCTGCCTAAAATAATTTTGTGCTAGCCAACACATTCGTCCCTAATAAATCATCTATAAAATGGATCTTAAACTGTCCAGATGGACAACATCACAACCATACTGACTACATCTTTAATAAAACAATAATTCTGCACAGGACTAAATATCGCAAAAACACAATGTTTTCCAGGAGCAGATATTAGAAACGACCATGTTTTTTAATAACAACGTTTCGCCTCCACACAAAAATGCTAAAAAAAACCCTAAGCAGCCAAGAATCCGATTTCACCTTCAAAAATTCAATGATCCAAAAGTCGAAGACCAAAACAAATTAGCTGGTACATTTGCACCTTTGATAATCCTAGACAGAAAAGACACCAGCCTATAATCCTCGAGCACATTCAACACATTTATGATTAACACAACTAGCAAGATTATTGACAAATACTGTCGAATGAAAAAAAACTTGGCTCACAACAAATGTCCTTGAACTATGCGACAAAAGAAGAGAACACAAAATTATAAAAGACATCATGAAGGAGCTAGAAAAGATTGAGAGATAAACAACATGATCATGAAAAGCATGAAAATGGGCAACGAAATCCTGGATAGATAGAAAATGCTGCAAAATCGAAGACAGCAGCAAAATGGCATATCAACTGGTGGAAGATCTCACAACCCATAAAAAAGGGAAAATTACTACCATCAAAGACAAATCAGGAAAATGCCTTACAGATGATCAAGAGATCCTCAAGAGATGTACAGAGCATTTCTCAATTGTATAAACGTAAGACCCAGCGAGAGTCAGCAGTACTAAATATCACTCAGTCAGAGGAAATTGACGATAGCCCATTTATTCATGAAAAATCATAAATTGCAGTTAAGTCAATAAATAAAGGAAAATCAGCCGGCATTGACAACATACCAGCAGAGCTCATTCAAGCAAGATGAGAAGAGATAATCACAGTCCTAACAATAATCTGCAACAAGAAATTGCACACAGAAGATTGGCCCACAACATGGATTCAATCATTTGTCATTTTGCTCCCAGGCAAGGAAACATACAGCTATACCAAATCTACAGATCCATCAGTTTGATCAATCACCTGAGCAAAGTCGTGCTGAAGATAATTTTCAACAGACTAAAGTCTCAAGCAGAGAAAATTAATGCTGAAGATCAAGCAGGATTCCGAGTAGGAAGGAGTACCACAGATCAAATTTTCAATCTCAGACTCTTTTGTAAGAAATATCTTGAGCATAAAAAAGAATCTTTATCACGTCTTGATAGATTTCAAAAACGCCTTTGATGGCGTATGACATAGAGCCTTATGGGCAACTATGAGGAAGTACAACATCAACTCAGACCTGTTCCTAGTTATTAAGTACCGCTCTGACAAAGCCACCAGTGCTATCCTCATCAGTGGCAGCAGACGAGATTGGTTTCGAAAAACAGTGAAAGTCAGACAGGTATGGATACTGTCATCTACACCCTTTACCCGATTCCTGGAAAGGATCATGGAGTACACCTTGTATGACCTCGAGGGCAATGTCAAAATCGGAGGAAGAATAATCACCAACCTTTGCTTCGCAGGTGATATTTATCAGGAGATGAAAAAGAACTGGATAACTTTGTTGAGCGCTTCGACACAACTTCTACAGCATTAAAGATTAGTAACGTGAAAACCAAACTGATGACAAACAACACCAATGGTATTAGTAAAAAAAAGAACGGTCAGTGGACAGAAACTGGAAAGAGGCACAAGCTTCAACTACTGGGGATCAATTATCACAGAAGTGGGCTCCAAACCAGAACTACTCTGAAGGATTGTCCAGATAATAGTAGCAATAATAAGACTGAGAACAATATGGAAAGACACCAACATTGCTTTTGGCTCCGAAAAAAGGCTGATGCACTCGACTATCATATTCAGCTTTCCGTATGCTTGTGAAACATGGACGCTCACGTCAGATCTGCATTGAAGTATTCAAACATTCGAAATGAGATGCTATGTAATGATATTGGACATCTCATACATATACTATGCAACCAATGAGCCATCAGATCCAATGAAGACATCTTGACCACTGTAAAAAACGGGCAAACGAAAGGAGTACGGTCATGTCTCAAGATCATCTGGACTGGCACAAACAATGTTGCAAGGCACAGTGCGAGGGCGCAGAAGATGCAGACAGAAAAAGAGATGGGAGACAACTTTAAGGAGTGGACAGGCATGGTATTATGTCTCGTTTTTTCACAAGCCTTTGACAAACAATAATTGAAATCAGAAACATATCCAAAGATAAATCTTGGAATCGTCATTTTTAAAAAATACTTTCTCTATTAATAATTGTCCACAAATAAACACATGTTCAAAAGGACTAAATCCTAATCAATCGTGAAACAAGTCCCTAACAATAAACAATGGCAAATACACACTCTCGTCCGAACCTTTTCGAGTATCAATGCAATATGACCGACCGAATTATAATTTCCAGATATAAAACTTGCTGCTTGATCAGACTTGATCAATTTAGACAAAAACAATACGTATTTAATAATTCAGTTATATGATCTAACTTACTCGCCTCTTTTTGCTTTTTCAGACAGATAGGGTGTGATGTCATTTTTGCATAGAATTACGACCACAAACATCAATATCCTAGACCACAGCTTTATTGATGGAGCATACAAAGTCTTTTTTTCCTACAAAGACTTAACTTCAATTGTCACAGAATCGATATTTATCACACTACTAGCTTTTCCGATATCCTGTTTCTTAAACCAAGCGTAAATGTCATTGTGTTTCTATTTATGTATTTTCCTGGGTCCGTATTCATTTAACCAAAGCAATGAATTCGAACTCCGCTGCAATATGTATCTATATGTATTGCCCACAATCATTTTCAAAATATTAAGTCTCAGTCTTAAAAACTTTAAGATTTTGTTCCATTGTAAACATTTAAGTGCGCAGTAACGGAGCAGAAACCCACTACAGGATGGCAATGGAAACTAAATAATGATTTTTCGCTTTCTTCAAAAATATACTGGATTTGGCTACATAAAGCGTACGAAAGTTGAAGAAGAGAAAGGACAGAATATATAATGAAGGAAGTCATAAATTACCCGAGGTTAGTAACTCCGCCTTAAGGATCCGTATCTGCACCTTGCTTCTGTTCAGACTGATTACGTCATCTATTACGTACAAAACTGCCGGGCCAATAATAAACCATGGGAAGTCGGGACTTTGTATCATCTGCATGCTGCCGTGGAAAAACGTCAGAAGATACACCGGAATGAACAATTTGTGTGTCCGCCAGAAAGCTTTGAATAGGTAACGTCGTGCGTATGTCAATGCAAAGACGCACATAATGATTAGCAGCACGCACAGGAGAATCCCGGTGAATCCTTAAAAAAATAAATATCAGACTGATACAAAGCTTGTGATAACTTACTTTTTGATACAGGTTTTAAACAAGATGACGCAAGACATTACCGACCACGATCTCTGCCAATATTACACTAATGGTGGAGGAAACTGTCATTTGGTTTGTCTTCAATGAATATAATTACTACTAAAGCTTTCATAGTTATTATTTTGGTAATGATATATACGTGCGTGTGTGTATGCATGCTTGTAAAGGAGCAATGGAAACCTTCTGTTTACAGACCTAATATCATTTTACAATCTTATAATACAAATGCAGCAAAAAATCAAATCAGACAAAAATCATTAACATGGCTTTAATTATAATTTTAAAAATTAAACCTTATACAAAATTATCTTGCTGAAACTTGAAGTACCTTTTCCAAAATGACCTCATTTTAAAACTACAATTATGTCAAAATAGATGATCAACAAATACTTCTTGGTCTATAGAATTAAGGAGAGCAACATAAATCTGAAGACAATTGCTTAACCATTGTTTTTACAACGAAATGTTTATCTATGGACTTGATAATAGGGAAGTCTCCAATTTCTTCATTGCCAACTCTCATCAGATGACAATAACATACTTACTATTATTTCTATCAAACCGTTTCTGTAATATAAGTTTTTGCTTGTCTACGTTTGCCCAGTCTACTACTGTTAATTAATGGTTAATTACGACATAACAAAACAATCGTTTAAATTTATAATTTAGTGTTTCACCACTGAATACAAACAATGTGCATATATTCTTCAATGTAGATGAAATCGACTTAATTATAGGTTGTATATCTAAGCCTATATGCACCATTCTAGCTAAGCAGATATATCTGTCTCTGTAGTGAAATATTTAATCTGACAGGCTGATGTACATTACCGCCATCTCATAAGGTAAAATGTTTAGCATTTTTTGCCTTATATTAGAACCCAATATATGAAACATTCACCAAATTTTAAACAAATCTTCACTGGTCACATTGCTCTTAGACAAAAGCATGTTTTCTGTTCTGACATCATAATCCTTTCTAATGAACGTTGCACTTTAAACATCGTGGGAAGTTTGTAAATACTTGCTTATGAAGAAATGTAAAATCGAATTGAAAGTTCCATTTGTTCACACCACTTACAATTCAATGTTTCGTTGTAAGAAGACTGAGTTTCATGATCAGCTCTTGATTGGATAAACCCGTGTAGGTATTTTAAAATAAAGTAGCTTTATATTGGATGATTTATCTATGACGCATACGAGAAAGTAACCAGATTGAGGTATTTGGCTTACTCCTATCACGTCAAGCATCCTTTGAGTTATTTTTGGCATTCTTCTTGTCACGTAAGACTAAAAATCAATATATAGCATCAGTAGCTGCAAACGAACCGATAATACTAGATTATCTTCCTTATCTTCCTGTGAGGTCCGAAAACGTCTCACTTGCGACATACCTTGTACTATTAACGATATCATGTTGTCTTCTTCCTCCCTACTCTTCTTCTGCTCCTTCTTCCGAACACGTCTGGATATTTACTTTTGATTTTCTTGTTGCCAAATGCGTCATGTATTGAAAATCAGTTTTAATACCGTATTAACAATGTATATTTCGTCGTATAGCATAAACCAATATTTTCAACACCAGAACAACCGATAATGTTGTTACAGCAGGCAGGAAAGTAAAGGAGAATTGGATAAATCTCCTAAGACAAAAATTGCCTAAAACTTAAAACATGAAGAGAAGTAACCGTTTAATGCAAAACTTATGTCTGTTAAAATACTTTTCTTAAAATTTGTGTTTAAAATAATTTCAATTTTAGACATATTTTGTTAGTGGTGAATTTGATGCATTGGAAAAATGGGGAAAAAAGATTATATTAATAACACATGCATGATTTCTTTGTTCAATGGTAGCTAAATACTAACCTGTAATATTAGCTAGATAATGACTTGTAATAATAACTAAACACGAACATGCAACAGGAGCTAAATACTAACCGGTAACAATAGTTAAACATTGACTTTTAATAATAGCTAGACACTAAACTGTAATAACAAGTAGACATTGCTATGTAATAGTCGCTAGACACTAACCTGTAACAATAACAAGACAATGACTTGTAATTATAATTAGAAGCTAAACTTTAACAGTAGCTATAAACTAACCTTTAACAGCAGCTAGACACTGACCTGTAACAGTAGCTATATATTGACTTATAACAGTAGGTAGACACTGACTTGTAACAGTAGCTAGACTGACCTGTAACAGTAGCTATACACGAATCTGTAGCATTAGTTACACATTGACCTGTACTAATTGATAGAAAAACTAACCTGAAACAGTAGCTAGAAACTAAACGGTAATAGTAGCAAGACACTTGTAACAGTAGTTAGACACTAACCTGTAACTGTGGCCAGACGCTAACCTGCAATTAAAGCTAGACACTAACCTGTAATGGTTTGAAATGTCCAGTATTGAAATGACGCTAGCTCATGGGTTCTGAAATAAAAAAAAATATATCGAAGGTTTTAATCAATACAAAATAACGCTTGGTTGTAAGTAATTCGTTCTTAAAAGTAAATGTTGGCTTAACCATATTGTGTGTTAAAAGGTCGGTGGAACTAAATTTAAATGACTATATCACAAGTGAATATGTTCATCAGTATGTATATCGATCTTGACATATTTTTATATTCCTCTTGCTATCGTTGATTTTACAAAGTGAACATAATACAATGTTCCAAGTTTGCTGAAAAGGATCAAACCAGTGTCTCGCAATATTTTAAAATCTCTCGATAATCGGATGATGATAGTATTGGCTAAAGAGCAATTTCATAGTGACATACGCACTGAGACAAATTTTGTCGCAAAAAACCAATATCACATATAGTACAACATAATATTATATTCCAAGAAACAACTATGTTAGACAATCAATAAACATGTTATTATATTATCACTGTCAAAAAGCTGAACATGACACGCTTCATTAGCTGCAATGGCATGGTATCTTGCAACATTACCAATGAGAACGAAAACATGACCTAAAATGTATGTGATGTAAAAACTCAAGTAACTTGCATCCTGATTTTAAATATGCTAAAGAAAATATGCTTCCTTTTCGACATTGTATACTGGCTTGTGTCTGACTCAATGTTTGATAATTGAGAAATGTATAATATGAATAATCTGACCTTAATTTACTTCACTTACGCTCTAAAATATTCCCGGAAATAGCAGTTCAGATCCATTGACGCATGCGTAGTAATGTGGTAAAAATTGAAACCATGTCCTATAATATGGATTACTGTGAAGAGAATTATACAAACGTTAGCATAACAATTTTACATCTTATATACTTCGTATTGCTACATCACGTCTTTCAAAGGAACAGTAATAAGACGATGTATTCAACTTCGACTCTTTTTAGTATGTGCTAAGTGAAAAATACTTTCACTGAAATGTTAAAAACTATATCTAAGATTTTATCTATTTTATTGTAGTCCATTAATAAATGTATAATGTTTTTTGAAGCCAGAAATCACCACTCGTTTGGTTCTTATTCGAATTCATTCACTTTAGCGATCAGTAAAAGATGATGAGGTTTCTCGTGTACAAATTTGAAATTCCGAATTAACAGGGATAACAATACCGACTTTTAAAAATTTGGTGGTATTCTGTGATAAAATATTTAATTGTTAGGCATTGCATTTGCGTTTCATGATTTTGTCTTTTGTTCTGATAAACTTAACATACTAGAAATAATGTTTCAATACTGATGAATATATTACATTGTAGTTAAAGAGCTGTACCTGTCAGTACAATGGCCATACAGGCCACAATCTTGTGGGCGGAGTGTAAGGAGTCAAACGGAAAGAATCGGTGAAGGAATGTTTCTCGGAGCCATGTTATACAGTTCCTGCACATGGTAAGTAGCAGAGTGGCATACGTAAAAGACATGGCGCTGGCGGCCCCTCGAGTGAATGACACTCCGTAACCAGCGATTCTTCGCAGGCCGGCATATTCACGTAAAACATAGTATTCTGCAAGATGTGATAATAGACTTCATTAACAGACTGAACCATTCTTAGCAATGTCAGTGCAAAATCATTTGCTCAAATTATTGCACGGCTTTATGAAAAAAGTCTTTATGAATATAAAGGAAACTGGATACATCATCACATCTTGCTTTCAAAACCTGTATATGACTTTTTCACACGGCAACTTGTTGAAAAAAATCATCTATAAATTAATAGCATACTTTGATCCTTCATTAATGAAATGATCTTAAGTATTGTTCTGTGATTTTTACAGTTTTCTGTATTGCATTACTGCATGGAATCAAATAATTTCTCTTTTAATGTTAAAAGCCGGATGAAGGATAATCTTTTGAAAAGAAAAGAACTATCTGAATATGTGTTTGACATACACGCTTAAAATTACCCTACGATGTCATTGCTGAATTTAGTCATTGATACTAACCGTGTGCACGTTCTAGGAAAAGCCCTAATAGTATTAGTATATACATGGTCATCCAGAATACTTCCAGCCTGAACGTTTCAAGAAAAGCCTTTACATCGTCCCACCTCTCCATGAATTTAGTTTTGGGGTGGTACAGCTCGGATAAAAGACCCATTCTCTTTCTGGTATTTAGAAACGAGTTGTCAGCAGCATCACTGCTAATGGAAGTGATCCGTGGGGAAAATGGATTAAGGTTCGTCGCATTCGTGCTGAAAGAAATGATCAGGCCATCTTGAAGAAACATCGACAGTAGCTGGATTGATTTGGACGTGGAAAAGTGTTAGGATCACAATTTCAGTTTCAGTGCTAGAAATTACTTATACATTAATTTACAAGTGAGGAGGGGACACAGCAAAACAAATAGATCAGATTAATTTTCAATATGATATTTTAGTGGGGTTGCTTTTTCCATTTTTGTCAAGGATTATACATCACAAAGGCTATGGATGATTTATTCCATGTGATACTTTAATACTTTAAACAAACCATAATATACAGTTTGCTAAATCTACTAGTATAGGTTATTATCACGACTTTTCTAAGCTCTATTAACACAAGGTCATGAAAAATTGTCCTTGAAATAAGATATTTGCATCTAATTTGTATATGACAAGGCCATTTCAAACTGTACACATAGTACCTGTATTCGCGGGTAATTGTCATTCGTGTTTGGTAAATATTTTGTATACTGTACACATCGTATCAATACTCTCGGATAAATCATTCGTCTTTGGTAACTTTTTCTATACTGTACACATCATACCTTTACTCTCGGGTAATAGTCATTAGTCTTTGGTAATTTTTTCGTATACTGTACACATTTAACCTGTACTCTCAGATAATAGTCATTCATCTTTTGTAATTTTTTATACTATACACATCGTACCTGTACTCTCGGATAATAGTCATTCGTCTTTGGTAATTTTTTGTATACTGAGGTCCCACGCTTTCATTAGAGGATGAACTTGAACCTGTGGATATAAAGATGACAACTAAACAACAACTAGCCCATACATTTGGGCCCTATATACTTGTTAAGATATTCCAAATCAAAATCAAATATATCAATACACATACAATTACGTATATCCTAATATAATGGGCCAATGTATAAGGCCAAAGATGATTAGTTATAACATTTTTATATTTATGTATATATAACTACTATATTCACCTTAATTAGAAATTAATTTTAAAGAATACCTTTCATATTGTTGTGTGTGTCTTATTATATGCACACTGATCAATTCAATGTATTAAATTAAACTGAACGAAATCGCATACATTGCCGCTATATGTATAACGGAAAGCTCTCACATACAAGTTCACTTAAAACTCTTTAGGTTTCGTACAACCGATCATATTAATATTTTATTTTTTTATACGAATGCAGACCGAAAGAAGTGAAAACGTCAATCTACCCTCCAGCTGTAAATGTGCCCGCTGCAAAGTGGACATATACTCTCGTCGAGAGAACACTTTCTTGAAGTCAGAGAACATCATGTCGCTGCCCTGCCGTAGGCCTAGTGAGGTATAAATGGACGAAACAAACTCCTCAATCGTGCCTTTCTCAACGCCAGAATCTGACAGTTCCATTAAAGATCTAAAACAGTTAAACCATTTATATTAATTACAGCTAGGATAATATTGCTTATGGAAGATGATATTTAAAAATATTCAAACGCAAAATAATAAAACTAATCAAAACGTAATGTATTCGCCAAAACCACCACCCCAGAGAAAATATTGCTAACGTTGAAATAAATAATAAATATTTTTCTCCCTATTATCTCCTTCTGTCATAACTATATCTGAATAAACGTTTTCATCAGTACCATTTCCAATCCTGTATCTTTAGTGTGTTAGAAGTAGATGTTAAATAGTCTAAAGTATAAGACTATCAAACTTACATTTATAGTTTGTAAAAGACTCAATTTATAGCATATTTTACTGGAAGATATGAACAACAACCTGGATCATGGTTGTTCTCCAACCACAGCCTCATACGAATCTCTGCAGGACTAGGTTTAGCATTGAGTCAGTCATAAATAGTAACACAATAAAATATTGTATAAGTCTTTCTAAAAACTTATATATCTGTAATATATTGTAAAATATTACACTTCATAATTAAAATGATTTAAAACAAACCAAAATATGAATACTAGTATTCACAAGTGATCAAACTGTTCTAAACCAGTTAGAGGTCATAATTTTGTTTTGAAAGTATGATACTAATATGCCGTCATCAAACTCCTTCGATATTTTGTGAATATAAAGCTTTTCTTGAACTTTAGTTATATAATTTAAATACAATAGGCCATAATTCTGTAAAACTTGTTCAACTCTGTATTACTAGACACTGTGTTGAGGCAAATTTTATATACATTTGTGCTTTAAATCAAGCAAAGTAAATCGAATGCTTGTGTTCTGAAGCCAAAGTGACGATTATGCCATTCATTGACCGAGATTCTTTAAAATAACGTTATAATTTGTATCATCGTAAAAAGTCCTATGAGATATTGTTGAAAGATAAATCTACACGGCTAATATTCAGTTCGAGTCAAGCAGACCATGTGAATAATAGTGTTCACATCTCGGTGGAATGTTAGGATCTTTTAATGCCAATAGCATGCAAAATCAATCTTTTCTTAGCTTCTGATACGTTAAAATATTTATTGCAAACTTGATTAAAATCAGTCAAAAGTGTAATTAATCGGACAGGTGATAGAAGTGCCCATGCTTAGTTTATTAAGGGCCACAGCTCGTATCGATCACATTTAATTTATTTGTTGATGTAAACTTTCACAACCAATATGATTTAAATCAAGCAAAAACGTGAGTATACGAGTGTTTTTACAAACTTGTGAAATATCTATTCAAATTTGATAAAGGACCATAAGAATGAATAAAATGGTTTCAATTAGCTCTGTCTTATATTTATGCAACCCAGAGTTCATAAAAGTTTAATGATGAGTTTGATTGAGTAAGTGAAAGTCAAAATATTCAAAAGTCATTGGGATGCCTAGTTTAAATTGATAAATTTATAACTTTCAGATACACAACTCCAATCTGCTCATCATTCTTAGCTCTTCCTAATTCATAACGTTTCACATCACATTTGTTTGAAATCTAATCATGAATGTTGAAACTATTGTTCACAATTTTTAAATTTTGTAATGCCAATTTTAAGCTGATCACGGGCCACCTCTCATAATACTATGTGCACAAGGTATTTAACATCTCAGCTATTCGAGATGTTATTGAAATAAAGCTTCGCAGATTTTTTTTTAAAAATCTAAAACTAAGTGTAGGTGTAAGAGCGCTCAAAAGTGGACGAATGAATGGATGCACAGCTGCAACAGGTCTGTGTATCTGTCTCTTCCCCATTGAATTAACACCCAAAATCATATATCTTTAGTTATTTTATTATCCTGAAGTTTAATATTAAAATTTGTAATGTGAATTTAACTATTTGCAAATCTTAACTTAATAAAAAATCTTCAATGGAAACAAAAGAATAAAGTAGAGGGTGGTGAAAATAAGTTAAAACAAACGTTCGATCCATTTAGCATTGTTCGAATTAGAAATGTAGTATTTTTTTATCCAATATTTAATTTTGAGAGTAAATTTAACGATTTTTTGTTTTAAACCACCAGAACCCCTTCCATAATCATCTATACGTACACAAAGTCCGGTAAGGGTTTTGTTCTCCATTTTAAACTAACAATTCTGATCGCATATATCATTATCTTGAATGCGTTTGCTGCAGAGGCAAATTTCGGATGGTCTACATAGCTCGTTGTTTGAAATTTAGTGCAAGAAGAAACATTTATATCCACCATTCCAAAAAATTAGTTTACAATGTTTTGTTCAGAAATATTAACTTCAAAGTAAGGAAGAAAAAGGAATTGAATGAGGATGGATGCATTTACCGTATCATTTCATGCACATCATCCTTGGAAAGCACGCCTTTTTGACTGGCGTCGTACATGTTGAACAAAAGACGAATTTTCTGGTCTAAATCATCTACAAATAGAAACCTATAGACATATAAATAGCCCGATATAATCAAAAACTAGCGAAATTACAGGCAAAGAAAATTCTTTAATGTTTCTCTTTAATTTATTTTAGCAGGATTGGATAAGTAAAATATACAACTATATATTGTAACAATATATAAAGGTTTAGTTTACAAGACAGGTTTATTTTATTTGCTTTATATAGGGTGAATCAAAACTAATCTAGCTTGTGAGGTGGGATGACAGTTATCTGTATAGGAGAGCACCTTACAAAATTCAGACATCTGAGGCCACTTTAAAGCTTTTAAAAAGATAAAAATGATGACTATTTCGGGTAAACTATTGGAACACCATTGTGATTCCATTAGTGAAACAAGTAAAATTTCAATTAATCAAGTGCATTGGATTTCAAATCCATCAGTAAATATGCATGTGACAAACGTCTGGCATTGCATTATATGCAAGTTAGCCACAACGATCATATTTTTTCTCCAGCATTTCCACTTCAGATTTGTCTTTGATACTTTTGAACATTCGTATTGAAACTGATGATTATTGCTCATCTTTACATAACATGTTCTCGAAGAAGATGAGTCACGTTTGGCTGAACATTATGACACCAATGTCTCTATCTTCCATCTCGGCAACAAAAACAAACTCGGAATAGGAAATTGTTGTGTATCCTTTCAGTCGTTATTGACAATTTGTAGTTATATGCAGCTGTCGCAGTTCTACATAAAAAAACAGAAAAATGGAAGCGTACTTATTTGTGAGAAACGCTATAAAACTATGAAACTTTTATGTCGCATTTAAAGATAGAGTTCGATCAAGGAATAAGAGCTGAGAATACAAAGCGACATCAGTTTGTAAAGATGAGGTTTGGATTGCAAATATTGTTAATGCTTTGTAAGAACGAATTCTAGCATAGCATACTCTTTACCATGTTGACATTATTAGTTTCCAATGATTGTTTGAAAGAGTGTGATATTTCATGTATCGCAGCATATCTCTATTTTTAATTTGTTTGTAAGCCTGTGTTATTTATCCAATGATATCCTTTATCTCCCCTCAATTAGTTTTCATGACATCATATTCATTCATTTTTCCTTAGCTTTTTAATTCTTTAATTCATACATGCAATCATATATATTATTTTCCTTTGAACGATTAAACATTATTATAAGACATGATTTGATTTTGCAAAGTATAACGTTCCAACGAAAAGAAGATAGAGAAAACATCAAACCGAATGTATAATGTTTTGATTTTTTTTAAATAAGTGTCTATTTCCGTCATTTTCCAGGTAAAATGTTTACATCTGTGCGTATGGTATTTTAGAGTTTCCAGTTCATCTTTTATTACCAATATGTAGCAAATGAGTTTGTTTGAATGTTGGTTTGCATGAAATAATATTTGTCGTCTGACCATACTATAGTATACTCCTATTCATTAATTTGGCTTTTGGCTTTATAGAGCTGGTGTTTGTCAGCATTCCATACTAATCATTCTCTTAGACATATTAGTTTGCAATGCTTGGGTGTTGGATTGTAGAGATGTGTGTTTGTCTCTACAAGCAAATGTTTTCTGTCATTAGATACGAGACTGTTTCTCCATCAGACCTTCTAGTCGTGTTCTTCATATTAAATTTCCATAGTACCTTATCGTCGTATCGGTCTTGTTAAATCTGCAAAGATGGCTGTAGTGATTAATAATACTAAATTCCTATAGTGAAATAGTGACCATTATTGTTTAAATTCCAAAGACTTCTACAGTGAAATCATAATGTTAAATTCACATAGGCTTCTATAATGTCCCACAAGTAATACTAAAATTTCTACAGACCTATAAAGTCTCCTATAATTCTAAATTTGTATCAACCACCATACGTTTCCTTAAATACCCATGGTAACATCTGTCGTGTTAAAGACTCGTAGGCTCCTAAACCATTTCAAACGTAATGTTAAATTGTCATAGACCATCAAAATACCTAGTAGAACCCCATAACATTTCTGTAGATTCCCCGTCCCAAGAAAATATAAAATACTACAGTAAATGGATGGGTTACCATGCACCTTACAGAATCATTTTTCGGATATCTGACTTAAGGACAAATAGTTGGAAAGCATACACAATATCATTATACTATCAAACCTAACAAAAACTTATGAATAAATGATTACTTGATGAAAATAGAAGAAAAATCTTCATGAAGTCGCGGAAGGACACGTGGCCGTTTCTCTCGGTGTCCACCAACATGAACATGTGCTTGATGAAAATGGAACTGGGTTTGAGTCCGAACGCCTCGGCAAACTCGGTCTGGGTCAGCTGCACTTGAATAATCTTCTCTGACACAGACTCACTCTTAAAGTCATCCATGTAATCCGATGAGTCTTTCCAAAATGACTAGACAGCGGAAACAATTGATAATGATCATTACATTTGATAATGAATTGCCTTCTGTTAAAATCGTCAGCTAATCTACTGTTGATTTTATTTTCATTAGCACATTTGCATTGTATTATGTATTATTTATGGTAAATCTACTGGCAACAGAACCGTTAATTGTTAAGCATCCGCATTTTTATGCTGTTTTCCAAGTTTACTCTATGTTTTTTTTTTCAGTGAATTTTATCTGTAACATGTTTTCGTTGCACGCTAGCTCTTTAATATTTCTCTTCTGTAAATATAATAGAATAACTAGTCAAATTGTATTAATTTGGTGAAACAAATTAAGTCACCTTGAGGCAGACGCTTTTGAAATACTTGTTAAGCTCTGCTTGCCGGTCCTTTTTGGTTGTGCTGTTTCGTATAATGTAAGCCTCCACCAGTGATCTCCCCTTGGGAGTTATGCCCTGAGCCTGGAGCATGCGCTCTAGAATCACTGCGAACTGTGTTCTTTCTGCCTTGTTTCGGAATCGAATTACCTAGTAAAATATATACTAGAAGGATTAAATGATAAAATAATCAGAATTTAAAAAATGAGAAATGCATGTGTTCAAATTATCAAATTTTATCAAGCATCTGGATGCTGATACTTCCAAGCTATTTTCAGAATCTGAAATAACAACGCAAGCGAAGTTTGTTAGCTAATATTATTCATGCATGCCGGCTAGTAATATATTTTCTTATCCAAACTTGTGAGAGAACAAGAGATATAAAGTATGCGTGTGTGCGTGTTTGTGTGTGTGTGTGTGTGTGTACGTGAGTGTTATAAGTGCGGTGTGTTTGCAAAAGTTCCTTATTGTCAAATATACCAAATGATGCCTAAATAAGAATTAAAATCCAATATCTTTTCATTTAGTTGTTTCAGTTAACAAACTGCACATACAACAATACATACTATTATAGACGTACACTATTTTTTCCAGGTTTAAACAACCTTAATTATAAACATATTGTATTTCATATGGTTGAACTTGTGTTGGCATTAAATGTAGAGATACAGGTCTCTGAGTCGAAGTGCACATATGTGCTGTTAGCAAATGCAATTTATATAATTTTATTCTTTCTTTGATTAATTTGTATATAATGCTTGTTGATTTGCTTATAAGAAATTATTACTATTCAATAACATTAGATTTTGGCTCAAGCCTTGCCTTCAGATTTCGAAGCTAACAAAAATGACCTTCATTTCTTTTTACTAAAATTGCCACTCTCGCCTTTTTTCTTGTTGGGTTCGTAGCCAACTTGAATGCTCATATGAAAGCATGGAAATTACTGGTGTTGTTAATTTAACATCAGCTTGTGGCTATGTGCATTCATACCAACAACAAAAAAGTAGAACGACCAAACATTTATTTTAATAGTTAATCTTTTTTTCAAAATTAGTCTGTTAATATTTGTGTTTTGTGTTTCGCAGCATAATTGCAATCATACATAATGTAGAATATGTTTATCTGTTATGACTATCACTTGCGTATTTTACGATATTGCAAGAAGGCGAGGCCAATGTCATAAAGAATTCAAAATATACTTAACACGGCGCTGATGGTAAGAACGTATTTTGGAAGTCAAAAGCCATACAATGTTGTGATTATCACATCTGGTATCGTAGAAAACTGCATGTATTTTTTCGTCTAGCTGCAGAATATGTATAATGTGAACAAGCGATATTCATTGATCTTATATTTTCATCGAGATGGCCCAGTCACAAGTTTAAGCAGTAGTTGCACCTCTTTCCGTTTATCTCTTACCAAACCATGATAATCGACTCTCATAAACATCTTTAAGTGATACACGCCAGGCGCAAAAACATTCACGCGCAAAACAATTTGCTCACAAGCCCAAACTCATCTCTTTAAATCAAGATCGGAACATAGTTAACCGATATCCTTTCAATCGAAGTATAGAAATACTGATGTGTAATTAAATCACGTCTACAATAAACAACTTTAGTAGACTATTGACTGATTCACACATCATAAAATATGCTGACCTTTGCAATACTTTATCAAGTATATCTCCTGATGTGTTTATTAGAACTGCAGCAAACGTTGACAAAATATATGTGTGTATGTGTGTGTGCTTTAAAAGTTTCGTGAAGATAGAACTGAAATTGCAAGATGATATCTTGGAATGTCATAAATTTCAAACACCGCCATGGATGAATGTAGACCTACATGTAGGCTGTGAGAAAGCTGGATTCATATAAAGACTAGTAAGTACTACGATTAATATTCATCTAAACGCTGGCTGTGAGATAGTATTTATTCATGTAAAGACCAGTACGTACTACCATTAATAAATAGGACTAAAGACTAAGATTGTAAAGACATTAACACTGACTTAGAAACAACATGGACTTAAGTAAAGACTAACGGGTAGAGACTAAATCATCTGTTGTGAGATAACACTAAGTAGGGACTGGACTGGAAGGTATAAACCTTAATTTTCTAAATATCAAAAACAGTAGAGTTACAAGACCACGTGTTTTGACAAGTCCTGACAGACTGGTAGAACGACCTTTCCTAGTAGATCGAATTGAACATTAATAAAACTGTCGTCATGCAATTTACACACGAAACATAAACAAAAACATTTGTCATACATCATGCAGGTTCTACGTGTAGTACAAATACCATCATACAAAGTAACTTAGCTACATTCTAAAGTGCAATGTATCTGAATACAGTCTCTATGTACACTAAATGTATAACAAGACTACTGATGTGTTTGGGTTCCATAAACACGTGTAAACATTGTCCATCCAAAATAGCGTATATACCTTAGCTTAGACGGACGATGGATGAAGTTATAATCTACCATTTGAAAATCCCAACAAAATATACAAACCAAATATATAGAGCAGACCCAGTGTAATACAGACAGGTTTGTGTTTATTAAGCCGTTCAATATAACGCAATAAGAAAGTGTAACTTCTAATCTGGAATGCCATCCATTGCAGTATCCATAAGGTATAAAGTTTTATTCTTGGCAATTCGGAACATACCAGTGTTTTTATGCATACCAACACTCACTTGTTTGCTGGTCAGTCACAAAATGGAACCATCCTCATCGAAGCGAGCTAACAGGGCTCGTGTGCATTTACAACGACCATTTTTCAAACCCCGTTCAAATAGTCAGAGGTTTGCTTCTCGGTTTCACCGGTTTAAAAGTTGAATGCAAATAAATGGATAGGTAAACTAATGAGTTCTTCAAAAACGCATTCAATAACTTTCTTATTTAAAGGATGATTATTGTAGTAATGTATACTCTTTTTCTTCTATTGGATGAATTTCAAATGCATTTATTAAATTAATGTAACTCATTGCATAAACATTATCCAGTCTGTGTCTATATAATAGTATTACTTACAAGATCGTGCTCATCTGGAATCTTAAGAGATATAAGCTCCTCCATATCGTCGCTGGAGAAATACACCTCCATTTTGTTGATCCCTCTTCGCATCATTCCGCGTAGGTCGATAAACCTCACAGCCATGCCTGTGTGGTCCAAGACACTAATACGGTGCTCCTTCTCCTCAAGGTTAGTGGTTACCATTCGATCCATCTCGTTTGGGCCAATCCACTCATTCACTGAACGTTCACGAAGTTGAATAATTGGAATATAACCAACATGTAGTATGTGTGCATATTTTCAGTAAAATTTAACAAATGTGCACATAGCATATATTGTTTAAGTACATGAGATGATGGGTAAACCTAATTTCATTTGTGTTTTTCTGCATTCGAAAACTTTTGATCATTTTGAGAAATTGATAATTGAAAATACTACCACTAGTACTTTTCATTTTAAAGAAATTAAATATCTGTAACAGAAAGAAAAATTGTTTGAACCTGAATATGATTTGATTGTTCGTAAGAGATACATGTTTGTATGTTATTAACGTATTTAGCCTCCTGCACCTACCCTGAAATTTGTTGTGTTCCACAGAGTGAGTACGATGTACTGGTAAAGGCCCTATCCTGTAAATACCTCGCATCCTTCTTCTCGCCAACAGAATCATCAGTATTATCGTAGCTATGTGGGTTAAGCAAAAGATGAAGTTGCTGAATTAATGTTTGCTCTTGTATTCTGTCAAACTACCAGATACTGATAATATGTGTTTCACAATTGATTGTGTTCTTTTGGAGGATATTGCATTCTTGATTGTAAAAGGATTCGGAAAAGAGGTTATCGCCACATATTTCTTGTTAGTGTTGCTGGTCAGTATATCTCGTTTGGAAATTCATTAAACTAAGATTTTTGGTCCTGGAAAAAAGTCTACTTTTAAATGACCGAAAAATACCTACCAATACAAATACAGTTCTGAACCTTTAGCTTTTAATTAGTTAGGCGTTTATATATATATATATATATATATATATATATATATATATATATATATATATATATATATATATATATATATATATATATATATATATATATATATATATATATATATATATATATTGTAACGCAATTTAAGTGAAGAAAAATTAATTTATTAAATTTATTATCAATACTTTTTCTAACTGATATGGAACATTCATCTGAGAATCATTTGAGGAACAATGTAAAATACATTCGTTCTTGTGCAGCTTGAGGAACCATATGAAATAGATTAGATCTAATGCCGCTTTTGGAAATATATGACATAACTTCGATCTAATTACGATTGTAAAACCATATAAATTGAAGTTTTATTAATGTCGCTAGGAACCATATGAAGTAACATTTATCTAATGACGCTTTTACCTATTACCAACAAAACGAGGAAGATATATGTGAGAGCGAAGGCGGCCTCGCTGCCTGAAAAGTAGTCATATCTTCTGACCAATGTGCAATTCTCAAGCAGAGGAAACCCCTGGTAGAAAGTTCCAGGCTGTAGCTCCTGTGGCTGCCTGTGACAATGACCATCTGGAAATAAACAGAAAATTACAATAATTTGAATACTTTGTTAACCTGTATCTTCGGTTCATATTCTATTACAATAGTCTGAGGTAAACATTAACTTCAGCGTAACATTGTGTGAACGTTATTCGAGGTAAAGAGAAAAAAATCTGCTTTCGAAATCTGCACCTACCCACTGGTACTACGTCGATAATTTTCTACTGAGGACGACACAAATCATCAGAGTAACCGGTCTTTTGTCCATGATTTGACAATAGTGTTGGAATATACCAATCTTTCAATAAACGGTCCTTCCAGAGAGTGTATTTATCAGATATAATTTACAGTCGAAATATGTCGAAACCCGGAACCGCAACGATGTATTGTAGCTACCGTGCTTTGGGACCTACAAAATATTCCAATAATGGCGGGCAACAAAAAACGAACAACATTAACCAGCATACAAGGATTTGAAAGACCTGGATTTACATGATGCTCGATTAAAAATGGTGTATTTTAAATAAATAGATATGAAAATAATGAGAAAAACGTGACAGTAGAAATTATTGATATGCTGCCAAAGTTGCTTATATTCAACGAATAGAAAGTGACGTTTGCATTAACTGTCAACGAGTGACTTCATTTCTGGCTGCATTAAACAAAGGAATGGTATAAAGTTTATGTATGTTGCTTAATCGTGGATTTTGAGGCTAACTCTCATACAATGTTTGTATCCTTGATTACTTATATTCAAATGTTACTTATCAACGACATTTTCCGGAATGAATATGTTATAAATATGTTCTAATACATGATGTCTTTTCTATATATGACGCATTAGTATATAACCTGAAGTAGCCCATAATTAAAATTGGATCTTTGAAACTAAAGCAGGAAAGAAAATCTAATTTACCGCCTCAAAACTCCCATCAAACCGCTATAATCAAGTAATAATATTATCACTTAAACAATGACTATATAAAGTATAGCTCTCAGATTCAGTTACTACAGTTATATCATATGATTTATTCCGGTATAGTCCTAGGCATACCTTAACATGTTTGGTAAATTCTTCAGCCCTGGTCTTAAAGTGGATAAACTGATAAAAGAATTCACATATCTCGAAAGCCTTTGTCTAGTAAAAACATCTTTTTGGACATGCACTCTGGTAGTGCTTAGTACCACGAAAAATGTTGTACCAGGTTAAACTGCGGTATTTCTGAACATAATGTGATACGTACCACTGTAAACCGCAATTATATTAGCGATCAACATGTTAAGTGACAAAATCTTATTTAATAATAGAGGACCATCTGTAAAATTCTTGAAAATATCTTGAGCTAACACAAAAATAGCAAAATATTAAATTGATTAAAATATTTTGAAAATATAAATTCTCTTCTAATAATAGAAAGCGAAATATCTTATACCCTAATAGTAGCTGAATTTGCTGTGTGAAAATTAACAGTTCTATACGTTGTGATATAAAACCTGTTAACTAAAGTGAGATGATTAAACTTAAACTCTTGCTAACTCCCAGTGAAAGGCATTGTGCTGACATTATAGAACTTCTAGATAACAATAGAAAGTGTTGATAACGAAGCCCCCAATTTACAAACTACATTATTGATATAATTCAAAAGGAAATTTTGAGTGGTATTCTCATAAACCAGAAAAGATATTTATGAGAGAGAGCCAGTACAGCTCCAGTAACAGACAACACCCAGAGGGAAAGAAAATATTTGGTGCACTTCAGATATTGCTTAATTTTCAAACATAAAATAAGTGCTCTCCTCAAAATCCTCTAATGAATAGCAGTCAAAATTGAATGTATGTACTTTACACATTAACAAAAGCTTGTAAATAGATTTTTTTACAAAATACTTGTTATTATCTAAATCAGTTTTTTTTCCAACGGCTGGACATAGCCCGAATATCTTTCACTACAACCTATTTGGATTTGGCCACATATGTTTCGATACGTGACAAGTGTCAAGTGTGTGTCTAAAGGACCACAGATAGATCTATAGTTGTAATATATACATTAATTTGCTACAAATACAACTATTTATATTAAAATAAATATATATTTTTATTGTGTCATTAATATGAAACCATGATGCAAGTACCTCTAAATTCGTAAAAAGAATACTCTTGAATTTCCGTAGATTCCCTACTGACAGGAACTATCGATGTACAGGTACAATTAAAAAGTACCGTGGTATGTACCACCGGGAAATAAACTACAACGAATGGTATACCAGTAATACAGTGCACTTCTAATTTCATTCGAACAAAATGTATGATGGGGGGGATTATTCCTCAGACATAAATTTGTCTCGTATAAATAGCCGAGGTAGTTCCGAATGACAGAAGTAGAAATAGCAATACTCAAGAGCACTGATAACTATATTTTCAGTATGGATAATGTGGCACTTCACATCAGAATCGTCCCGCTCATCATCGGTTTCTTCAGAACGTCGACAATCTCTAGGATTTGCGACCATAATTTGAAACGTTAAATCCATCTAAAAATTTTAGGATGTGGAAGATATTTAAATAAATAAAAACAATGAAAGAGCAACCTAAGAGCGATTGGATTTGCTGGTATGCTATTTGTTCAGTAACAAATTGTTTCTCCTCCGACAGTTTCATTTACCAATGTTACGGCACGTATTTCAAGATGTGTAGCGTATTGTACATGCAGCTGCCGATCATTTTATAGAACATTTTGTTTGTCGATTGGCATTACATTTATGAACAGGTCCAAGAAACAAAATGTCATACAGAAATATTCAGATCTTTTCAAATATGTGTGTTTGTGTGTCTGTGTGTTTGTGTGTTTTGTGTGACTGACTTTGTGTGGGGTGGGGTGGGGTGGGGAGTCTGACAATCCATGTAAAAGATTATTACGATGATTTTATTTTGAAGAACTCTGAAATATTTACCATCTGATGGCCTTAGGATGAAAACATTCTTTTGAATTTCCTCAAGATCAACGTTGGCAACGTGCACTATGATATCATACATCGTGGTAGTGTTGATATCATGCAGTTCCGTCTCAGACAGAGTGCTGAAATATTAGAAGGTCATAAAATTCAATAGCATTATATTTTTTCCATCATACTCCTTCTGTCAATGCCCATATTTTAAATTTTATTTTTTTATTGTTACATATGGGACTATGCAAACGAAATAATGAAGACATTTCGAACACGAATAAATAACAGACCAATAAAGACATATGACAAACGAATTGATGTATCTTCTTTTACTAATTTCAACATTAATGTAACCATAATATTTAACAAGAAATTACTCTCTTGAACAGACCATACGTTACATAAAAAAGGAAAGTTCTTTAAATCAAACATGTATTTTAATTCTCGGAGATCTTACCTAGTTTCGTTATTTTCAAACCAGAACCTGTCTCCATCCCTTATACGAATGAATTGATCAATAAGAATCTTCCTGAACAGTTCCCCCGGACCATTCGGAATGGTCTCAAGCATGCCGCCGGTAAATAAATCCAGATTATCTGGTACAGACGTGTTTCCGTACAGGGCCTTAAGACGCTGAATTTCCTGAAAGATATAACTTCTTTCTAAATAAATTTGTTTTAGTTAATGTGTTAGAAAGTTAATTTATTTGTATCCAAACACATAATTAGACAGACGAATTAGTAACTTCTACAAATCACGCGCAACAAAATTTAAAACGTGTATACATCTTATGATGAAGGTCTCTAAAGCTGGGCTCTGATAACACTGACTTTAATACAAAACCTCTACACAGTACAGTAGTAAACAATCCAAACCCATTTTGAATATACATGCTATTAACTGGAAGCTAAGTATTTCACGAGTCACAAAACTAACCCATAAATAAATAAGGAAAGTGTGTGTGTATATATATATATATATATATATATATATACATATATATATATATATATATATATATATATATATATATATATATATATATATATATATATACATGCATACATGCATACACTTTCCTTATTTATTCGACACAGAAATTTTTTTACGATTTTATCTTGCTTTTTAGAATTTTGTCTTGTTATTCTTTGTATTTAAATTTAATGCGAAAAATGGTCTTCCTATCTTTTTGTGCAATTCATTTTGCATTTTTCGAACTTTTCTTTTAGGTGATACGATATAGCTACCATGCTGATGAGGTGTCGTTAAACATGAAATAATTTTTTATTATATATTATTCTTATTTTTTCCTCACTAACTTCTGTTTGTAGAAATGTTGGACTGACTTTATTACGGGTGGATCTTTCTCCGCCAAGGACACAGCGACGTAATTGGTAGATGGAACATTTGTATGGACATTTGATAAAATTATTTATGAGATTTCACTAAGGCTGACAAAAGAAAAAAAAAAACAATTTCGTTTATTTAAATGTTACAAAAATTACTATCTGCAAAAAAGATGAAGTGGCTTGCAAGTTTTACTATTCTATTATATCATACAAACGTCAAATATGAACCTTTGCTGGACGGGTAATTCTAAAGGAAGAAAGCAAAATGCTACCAATCTTACAATTTATAGGCGGCATTTTCAGTGACGTTGTGATGTTTTAATTTAAAAACAAATACTTTTAATTTTTTTTAAATTTAAGACCAAATAACGACCACCGTTTATTTACCATTGTAATAGTCATTTTTTAATATCCGTCGTAATTCAGATAGATTATGATATGCACTGTACATGAAAAAATTGCTCCTTTTTGCAAATATCAAGAAGCTTTAATGTGAAAATGTCATTATTTGGTACACAATTTTACCACTGAAACAGTACAATATTTGAAACATACTCCTCGATATCAATTATTTTACGAGACCGGTTTGGTGGCCTATTCGTTAGAGCGTCTTCCTGGGATTCTAGAGGTCGCAGCCAGTCATACCAAAGACCTTTTAAAATGGTATTAGCTGCTGCTTCATTTGGTGCTCATCATTAAGAGGTTAGTGCTAAGACTGATCGGCCAGGTGTGAAGGTTAATGTGACTGAGTTAGACATGATGGTACATATGTGCAGCATGATACTGAAGTATGAGGACCAAGTGTTACACATCACTATAAAGTATCACACTGCAGACATCTTAGTGAAATGACCGAAAAATTGTCAAAGCTACGTTAAAAATACAAATCTTATACACACACCTAATTATTTTAGGAATTATATGACCAGACTATATGTGGTGAAATATTAAATACCGTGGCTTTCTTTAATTTATTTAGAAGCTCGTGAACGGTCTAATTATTCATAATAATATTCTGTAACCTTTTTGGTCCTTGTACTATTCTCGCCGCATAGACTCTACCGAATATAAACGGTAAGAATTCTGCTGAGTAGAATCATGCTAGAGGACATATACAAGAACAGATATCTTAGAAACGAGTCGCATAGCTTGTTACCATCATTGTCTTAAAGGAAGTAACAAGATGAAACATCATACGCAAAATGGAGGCGTGTTTTGCCAATCTTGCAAAAATGTATAGTCATTTTTCAAATCAATACCTTATGTGAACTGATTTCGTTGTCTGTGTCATGTACGTACCTCTTTATTATAATCGAGGTTGATGGACTCAAAACTTTTTTTAGGTTTCAGTTTGAACGCTTTCCGAACTGTATTGTAATCGGCCACTCCGTGATCACGACCCCTTTGAATGTTCAATGCGGCTAAATCCCTTCTAGAAAACTCAAGCGGACCGAACACACTGTCTGTAATGTTATTCAAATAAAAAGATTAATAAATGCCTCATTTGTGTTTGCTTCTTTATTTGTTTGTTTGCTTGTTTGTTTTCTGGGTAGGTGGACCTGCGTCGATTTTATGTATTTGTTTTGTCTTTTTGGTTTTGAGGCTAGTAAGATGAGTCTAAAAGGAATTACAACTGACTTGATTGCGATTAAAACTTAAATGTTTACACTCTTTGCAAAATTCAAGCATGCTAATCGTGCCAAATTGCTATATAGTTGCGGCATTAAAATCATGCTTGGTGTATAAGGATATTTATCAATATAATCTCCTCACAAATTCAGCTTTAATTATGTTGCCTATAATTTTTAGTCCTCACTCTTCTCCAAGCTAGAAGACTTGATATTATATTATATTATATTATATTATATTATATTATATTATATTATATTATATTATATTATATATATATATATATATATATATATATATATATATATATATATATATATATATTAAAAAGGAACATGCTTTTCATCATTAAATGACGAATACAAAATGGGCGTACTTAACTAACTACATCACAATTTATGCCTCATTTGATTTTAAATTTGCAATAAGTTGAGGAAGTGTACGTAAGCTCACCAGTCAGATCAGTGACGATGACTGAATCTTCGCGTGCGGCAAGGGTGGACGTCAGTCCTCGAATATATGACTCTATGTTGTCCCTCTCTATTATCTCCTTAAAAATGTTTTTCAGCATGAAAATGTAACATTTTAATTATAAATGTCTTTATGAGAAATTAGAGAAATTAGAATAAGATCCTCATAAAAGTTTATCATATTGTTTGGAGGTATGGGTTACAAAAATTGTTATTAGAAGTTGCTGAAAATTCGTACAATACAAACCTTATTTACTATTTCTATTTATTCATCTTTTGAGCATCAATATTGCCAAAACGTCACCAATTTCATGAACTTGCCAAATCGTAAAATCATTATTAAATTAAATTAAACGTGAAACCTTATTATATGGTTTAAATAATCACTAAAGCAGATGTGCACTGTGTTAATGACTGAAAATAATTAATTCAGGTTAATTAACAATTAATGTATTGCATATTTAATTAGCATGTCATACTTTCGAATTCCAGAATGTGTTACACAGTCGCAAAGCAGCGTACTCGCGGTTGTCGCCTGGCGAAGAGCCACTAGCTCGTTTATAACGGCAGTCTCCATCCCTATAAATAAATATTCTAAATCACTTCGGAAATACTAAGTACACTCGTCATTATTATGGACGTAAATATATTGAAGCTATTTAATCAATTAAGACATTGCTAATATGATCAAAATATGCCAAAGTTTTGAAGAGTGAAAACGTGGAGGCCAACTTGATGAAATATTTAAGACTGGAATGTTGATATAGTGAAACATTTATCTTCATCAATTAAAAACATGTTGAGTGGAAGAGTAAACATATGAGAAAAAGAAATAAACAGGACAGATTGAATAGGTACTTACCTAACCCATAAACCATGTGGAACAAGAGTATGGCCAAATCTCATTGCTGCCACCTGGAACTCATGCGTTATTCCTGGGTGAATATTGGGGTCATAGCCTGAAAACAGCAGAAGTAGTAGTAGTGGTAGTTGCAGTAATAGCTACAGCAGCATCAGAAGTAGTAGCTGTTGTAACGGCAAATGTGGAAACATTCGTGGAAGATGTAACTGTGGTGATGGAAGCAGTACTTCCAATGGCATATTGGCACACCTGTTATAGTTCCTTATGGCAATATAGCTAGACCATATCTAACACTAATCAGTTACTGTGTGGAGATTTTTGTCATAATTACTACTTTTACCATTGTGCTAAGCATTGTATCTTACATTTCCGGTTGTTTTTCATATCCATATTTTCAAAATAAGCAATCAGCAAGGATTTGAGACTTCTTAGCACTTGACATTCTATCTCGCTTTGTATTTTTCACATAATTTTAGATAGTTCCCTACTCTAATTCCTTTTAACTAAACAACTGCTTTCCATTACTCCAGACCTTTTTATCCGAAAATTGTATATACTTATGTAAAAACGTTCATTCAGAGTTTCAACCGGAATTGAAAGTTGTGTTAAGTAAATTGACGCCCTTGAATAACAATGTCCTAAATTGTCTACTACTAAAATTACACTTGCGTTTGATCTTTCCACAAGTTTTTAACTATTTCACTTTAAATATACATTAATGATATTATGAAAAGAAACGCATGATAAAATATTCGATTCACATTAAGTTTATTGCATGGTCTCACCACTACGTTTGTAACTAACAGCTTGATGCAGTTAACTTTATAATACGGACTGACAACCATGTATGTATGTATGTATGTATGTATGTATGTATGTATGTATGTATGTATGTATGTATGTATGTATGTATGTATGTATGTATGTATGTATGTATGTATGTATGTATGTATGTATGTATGTATGTATGTATGTATGTATGTATGTATGTATGTATGTATGTATGTATGTATGTATGTATGTATGTATGTATGTGTGATTTAAATATCTGTATCCATATATCTTCTATATGAATTATGTCTAACAGAAGTCAACAAATACGATCAGAAAGTGCTAATGTACAATGACGGATATCATAACAAAGATTAGTTGAGTACATGTTTTGTAGGCAGGATAAGCCATGCATCACACTTACAGTTTAGCATGCTTTATTTTACCTTTATATGTGTATTCATTCCATAGTGTTTTGGTTCACCTTTTTATTGGTATTCACTTCAGCATGCTTTATTTTACCTTTATATATGTATTCATTCCATTGTATTTTAGTTCACTTTTATATTGTTATTCACTCCAGCGTGCTCTGTTTTATCTTTATATGAGTATTCATTCCATAGTGTTTTGGTTCACTTTTGTATTGGTATTCACTCCAGCATGCTTTATTTTACCTTTATATGAGTATTCATTCCATAGTGTTTTTGGTTCACCTTTTTATTGGTATTCACTCCAGCATGCTTTATTTTACCTTTATATGTGTATTCATTCCATTGTATTTTGGTTCACTTTTATATTGTTATTCACTCCAGCGTGCTCTGTTTTTATCTTTATATGAGTATTCATTCCATAGTGTTTTGGTTCACTTTTGTATTGGTATTCACTCCAGCATGCTTTATTTTACCTTTATATGAGTATTCATTCCATAGTGTTTTGGTTCACTTTTGTGTTGGTATTCTCTCCAGCATGCTTTATTTTACCTTTATATGAGTATTCATTCCATTGTGGTTTGGTTCACTTTTACATTGGTATTCACTCCAGCATGCTTTATATTTACTCTATATTTAGTATTCATTCCATTGTGGTTTGGTTCTCTTTTATATTGTTATTCACTCTAGAGTGCTTTATTTTACCTTTATATGAGTATTCATTCCATAGTGTTTTGGTTCACTTTTATACTGGTATTCACTCCAGAATGCTTTATTTTACCTTTGTAGGGGAATTCACTCAAGCGTGCTATTTTTGTCCTTTACCGTAATTACTTTAGCGTGCTTTATTTTACCTATAAGGGGGTATTTACTCAAGCGTGCTATATTTTACCTTTACAGTATTCACTTTAGCGTGTTTTATATTACCTTTATAGGGGTATTCACTCGAGCGTGCTATATTTTACCAATATGTGTATTCATTCCATTTTATATCGGTTCACTTTTATACTGGTATGCACTCCAGCTTGCTTTATTTTACCTTTATTTACTCAAGCTTGCTATATTTTACCTTTACAGTATTCACTTTAGCGTGCTTTATTTTACCTGTATAGGGATATTTACTCCAGAAATTCATCGTTTCGAAGTTATCATCAATAGCTATCCACAATGGAAGCCAATCGTAGAAAACAATTTTCTGGAAAGTAGAGAATCATATTATTAGCGTCATTTTAACTGACTTGGGAATAAATATGCCTCCATTACAGTCTGTCATGTAATATTTCATCGAAGCATTATTAACTGACAACGTGAAAATTTCGCGGTCTTGTAAATAACTATTTCTATGCGACATATTGTTTAACATCACACTGTACTTGTTATCAGGAAATATTTAACGAATAAGTGTATTTCAGACATCTCTTTTAATAAATATAAGATGAAGAAAAGAAACTCTTTTAAATGCTTGCAAAATAATTTAACCTGTTAATATCAATGTTTTGAAAAACGAAAACAACTAACACATAATAGTAACGACCATCTCATGTAGCAAATGCATGTATGTGTTGTCAAAAGCATTCGTTTAAATATTGTTATCACCTCTGCTTATGTTTCTCTGAATTGGCGATACAAAATATTTTGTTTGTCTTTTTGTTTTTATGTGCATGCTTTTCTAACTGTTATCAGAAATTCGCGTCGGTATCTATTTGTAGGCCCATTCCAGGTAATAAATATAGAATTCTTCGAATTCAGCATTTTGTTCTTTAGAGTAAAGAATTTTTCTCCTAGTATTTTACCTGATACTGCGCAATGACCTTTGCACGTGCCCTATTGAATATTTTTTCGTCGTCCATGACTGGGTCCCATTTATTTTGCCGAAGAATCCTCCCTGCCTCATAGTTGTGCCACCTGAACCAAAGGACACCGAATGCCAAAAGGAACGGATTTTCATGACCCCTAGGATTTCCTAAACCTTAAATATGTTAATAATTTTTAATATGAAATCAAACGAGTATGCTTACTTTTAAAAATATTGTGATTTTATTTGAAGATGTTTATTAATATACATGTATGCACATAACATTTATAACTCAAAAGACAAAACTAAGCTCAAAGGTTCTTAGATTTGAACTTAAAATATAAAAATGAAGGCAAATACAGTAATTTTTTTTCTTAATTAAAGAAAGATGAAAGATGTATCAACTTTAAATTATGAACTTTTAGTAAGACCACGTGTAGCATCAAATAACAAAAAGTATTAGTTTAACTACTAATTTTCATTACTTACGGTAGAATCTTCGGATTGGCTTCAGCTGGTGGTCCTTGGTCACTGGGGGATTTGCAAACGGAAGTCGGATATCGTTATCCACGGGGAAATCCATCATAATCTCTTCAGGGTTCGTGCCAAGCAAACGGCCACCCCTGAATTCTCGGATTGCATCCGTCCAGGCTTTGGAGGGACCGTAGATCAATTGACCATCCAAAAAGGGAGTTATCTCACTCAGCTTCAATATCAGCGATATACATATATATATATATATATATATATATATATATATATATATACATATATATATATATACATATATATATATATATATGTATATATATATATATATATATATATATATATATATATATATATATATATATATATATATATATGGTTAAAATATATATATATATATACATAATTATATATATATACATACATATATACATAAAAATATATACATATATACATATATATATATGTATATATGTATATATATATATATATATATATATATATATATATATATATATATATATATATATATATATATATATATATATATATATATATATATATATGTATATATAGTGTGTGTGTGTGTGTGTGAAAGTATAAAAGTGTGTATACTGTATCAATTATCTCAGACGATATGTATCATTGTTCCATTAAAAGGAAACTCGGCAGCCTAGTATCCAATTAATGAAAAATTAATACAACACGTGGTTTATCACTGACTTAGAGTATATCCTGTAGATATATTTTATTTATATCACATGCAAATGCACATATTTTTCCTTTGAAAGGCAATAGTGTATGACCAAGTGAATGAACCCCTCACATTTTGTTCGAGAATGTCCTCAGTAAAAAAGTAGTTCTGTGCCACTTTTTTAATTTTTACAATCGCAGTTGCATATTGATAAGTTGGCTGTTTCCATTGTTGAGTTTTTATTTTTATTTACACTGATTAAATCGATAGAAGGCACACTTATCATTTCATCTCTCTCTCTCTCTCTCTCTCTCTCTCTCTCTCTCTCTCTCTCTCTCTCTCTCTCTCTCTCTGTCTCTCTCTCTCTCTCTCTCTCTCTCTCTCTCTCTCTCTCTCTCTCTCTCTCTCTCTCTCTCTCTCTCTCTCTCTCTCTCTCTCTCTCTCTCTCTCTCTCTCTCTCTCTCTCTCTCTCCAGCACTTTATAAATTAATCGCTACCATAAATTGACATTTTCTTGTCTGAGTATCAGCAATAACATCTCTCTCTCTCTCTCTCTCTCTCTCTCTCTCTCTCTCTCTCTCTCTCTCTCTCTCTCTCTCTCTCTCTCTCTCTCTCTCTCTCTCTCTCTCTCTCTCTCTCTCTCTCTCTCTCTCTTACAACAATGTTTATGTGTATTATTGCGCCTACGGCAGATCACAATTTGATACACCAAAAATATTTTTATATCAAATTACTTTATACCAACACTTTAAAAGCCATGTTACTTGTAATGTACATGGCACACACACATACACTCACTCATACACAAACACAGATGAGTCGGTGTTTTATGAGCTCGTGCGTAGCAGACACACTCGCATGACGACCTAGTAAATAATTTTCAACAGTGCCATCATCTTTTGGGGGGTGATGTGTGCTTAGTGATGACGGTATATGGGATGGTGCGTGCAGGCAAGGCGATGGGTGCTATATACTTCCTGACCTGGATTTGAAACTTCGTAGAATACGAGTTTAATTTCTCTAACCTCTATGACAGTATTCTTTGTATATATATATATATATATATATATATATATATATATATATATATATATATATATATATATATATATATATATATATATATATATATATATATATATATATATATATATATATATATATATATATATATATATATATATATATATATATATATATATATATATATATATATATGTGTGTGTGTGTGTGTGTGTGTGTGTGTGTGTGTGTGTGTGTGTGTGTGTACAACATATATTAATAAACATGGAAACAAAGAAGGTCTACATATAGTTTTATTCTTTATCACTACCGACTTGGATTATATGATATTGTAACTGTGATATCAGATCAGTAAATAGCAGTTGTATCTGTAATAACAAAAGTGGTAAGACTTGAAGATCGATTTTTAGTATAGGATGTTATCGGTAGTGATGTGTAGTGATATGCAGTGAGTTGAAGTGAAGTGTTGTTGTGGGAGTGTATTTGTGAAGGCCATGATAGCGATAAAGATATAGATGATAGTAGAATTTGTGTTTTCCAGGAATATATACTTCCTAAACGTGTTGCTAAATCACCTGTTGTCTGGGATTATTTGGTGAGTGTCCTGTATTTGAATCATATCGGGTTCTTCTAAGCGGCATCTCCAGGTCCGACTTACCCTCCCGATTCAGTACATGATTCCGAGGCACTTTAATATTGAAGAACTCCACTGGACATCCGGGTACTTGAGCATCCATTATCTCTTCCACAAGCTGCTGGCCTACATTGAAGGTCAGTTGACATATATATATATATATATATATATATATATATATATATATATATATATATATATATATATATATATATATAGATATATATAGATATATATAGATATATATATATATAGATATATATATATATATATATATATATATATATATATATATATATATATATATATATATATATATATATATATATATATATATATATATATATATATATATATCTATATATATATATATTAAATAAATAAATAAATAAACAAACTTGTTTATTTGTACTATTTGACTTCATAGATTGCGATTACATATCATAGAATATTTCCGCAACAGATAATTGGAAATGCGAATGACCTAAAGGTTCATTCAAGCATCCAAATCTTCATAATTCTGCCCGTTCTTCTAAAGGATTATGTATTCAGCTAATATCACAAGGGTTGACATTTATGCTAATATATTTTCAGCTGCACATGTTATTCATATATTTTTATTTATTTATATATTTATTTATTTATTTATTTATTTATTTTTATTTTTTTATTCAGTCAATCTTAAAGTGTGTAGAGGCAATTGTTTTATGCATATTTAGTACACCCTGAATATGAAAGATTCGTACCGAAGTAGACCAGCATGGCGGTACGTCCGCGGTATGAAATCCCTGTCTCGCCTTTGTGGGCAGCCTGGCTAATGTCAAAAGGGTTAGGACGGTCTTTGCCAGAGGGTTCATACACACCATCGGAGTAACTGGCCTTGCTCGCTCTTCTCATGGGAGTATCTGAATAGAAATCACAAAAAAATAATATCTCCAGTACTGTTTACTTATGGCGAGCCAATATTAACATCGTGTTTGTGTCAGGCCATTAGCGAAAAGCAGCAGATTCTTCGTAATATTCACGTGATATGTATGTGATCATAGCGTTTAGTGACACGTCAACACAAAATAGGTTCTGCAGTCCTGATTACGAATTAGATTTCCCCAAAAAATTTAAATTTATATAATTGTAAACATTAGGAAGATTTTTTTTAAAAAAAATTCCGAATGTCATGGAATTGTATGATTTTTTTTTCCTTTATTAGATAAATGTACGCGGATTTCGTTTTCAGTGTACAACGATACTCCCAAGGGTGATCAATGTAAATTCTACAATATTTCGAAACTGTGAGTTCGGTTTATCTTGCGCTGAACGTTGGGAGTGCTTTAGAAGTGAAAACTGAATATATGTTGGGGCTGGTGGGGTGGGAGTGGGGATGATCACGGATCAAATGCATCGAAGGCTCTTTATGATAAATTCAAAGAAAATAAGAGACAAGGGAGGAGGCAGGAAGCATTGTTTCGCTTGAACTTATGCATTCTTTTTCATGAATTGGAATTTAATATCGAATCAGTCTAAAGAGCTGACATATACGAATCACTGCCATCTCAACTCTATCTGCATTCGGCAATATAAAGCCTATCTTGTGCTGAAAAATGGAGTTAAGCCCTATAACAACAACAACAACAATTATTTTTGTGACAAAATTTAATTTTTTTTAAAATTGATTTAAAATGGAATTAAGCCTTATAACAACAACAACAACAACAACAATTATTTTTGTGACGAAATCTAATTTTTTTTAAATTGATTTTCCCTTAAAGACAAACTGTTATAACAAACACCTGCTTCTTTGAGCTAAATAAATCACAAATTTATAGTTGCTTTTAAACAATAAATATTAAATCTACTAGAATATCTGTACTCGATGTACATAAGATTGTGGGATTGGTGGGGAATCAATAGAAGTATGACAACCCACGAGCAAATTAATGGTTTGATGCTGACTAACAGGACAGAAGCACATGCTGCAGTTTAAGTATAGGAAATTATTTCTCACTATCTGTAACCGTAAAACAAAAATGAATCAGAACGTTAAGTAGTAATTCGAAGACTCTGTTCAGATTTTGGTGAACATATACCATCTCTCAGTAACCATATCCCTAAATCATGCCATATATAATCCACCGGTAATCACACCCATAGCTTATACCATGCGTAATCCCATTTCATAGCCTCCCCCCATGACACCCCCAACTCCTGCTCAGTATTAATAATCTAAGCTTATCACATCTTATAGATGAGTATTTCCAGCCTTAACACAAGTGCATTGTTGTAAATAATTTTTAATTACCTGCCGCTCCCCAGTCTGGGTTGTTTAAATTGTTGTACCAGCCGTCATAAGGAGGGTATTCCTTTTCGTCGCTCTTACATATTGCACAACCTGTAACCAGTCCTCAAGCTTTCATTAATCATTTCCGTATTAAATGCTGGTATGATATAAAACTTATTTTACATACATACATACATACATACATACATACATACATACATACATACATACATACATACATACATACATACATACATACATACATACATACATACATACATACATACATACATACATACATACATACATACATACATTAGTTCAAAATTCAATCGCAATTGCATAGTTTTTTAGTTAATGATCTTAACAGTGTTTGTCATTAAGGACAATACTACTGTTCAAATAATAAAACTATGATAAATGTTCATAATGTAAATTTTAAATAATGTGCTTTCAGTGCCATGGATTTAAGATAGTGAAACAACCTTCATGTCTACCATTGTCTGTGACAGAAACGCGTGATATATAAATACAAGTTAGTGATATGATAATGTATATAAATCCATTACATTATTTTGTTTTTTATTACATATTGCATAAATACAAAAATTTGCGATTATTCAGAATTTCACAACAAATGAAAGGATAACTACAATGTTTTGAGACATTTATCAATATTATGCTAACGTAGCACAAAAGAAAAGAATTTAAAATCTACAAAGAACAAAGTGGCAAAATCAGAAATTTACAAAAAAATAAGATAGTTTCCGTGCTGTAACAAAGGGATTTAAACTATCAGGATTGTAAATGCAATTATGCTTGTGTCTACCTCCTGAGAAACGCATCTATAGAGATCCAATTATGGCACATGGAAAACATTGCCGAAAATGGGCAAAGCAAAGAAGCGACTAGAGTAATCTTTGGTAGCAAAGAAATTGCGATTACTCAACCTGTTAGTAATTCTAGAAAAAGGCATAATATTTTCAAAGAATTGTGCTTCTGTACGTTACATATCAAATATTATATTAACTTAATAAAGACTATTGCATACTACGTGACTGATATGATATTTAACATACTCTTTCCTTAACGGGTTTCTGTCAATCTGTCAATGTTTTGATGTGTGTGTGTGTGTGTGTGTGTGTGTGTGTGTGTGTGTTTTCATAACAAATGTAAATATGTACTTAACAACACCATCTCATGACTCATTGCACACGAAACAGCTATAAATGTGACCATTGCGATTTGAGTTCACGCTATCAATCGACTCGCCAAATATTAAACATCAGCCCGCTCAAATGACGCAGTGACGACAAAGTGGTGAATCAGAAACAAATTATATTAGTTCTCACTAACGCATGGTCTTTTAGAACACATATCTGCCTTAAATTTATTTGGACACAAAGTCATCTAAACTTTAATACATTGTCTTCACGCTCTTGAACACGATCCCGTTGACTGAATCCTATCTTACATCTCTTTTCACACGTTAATTAAATAACAAAATTGAAAAGAACCAGTCGAAGTATAGACACTCAGATCGCTACGTTGTAACGTCATCGATATGTTTGTCACATCTGATGCATGCTACTTTGTAACATTATTAGGCCTATGTTAAAGTAATAAATTCAATCCGTTTTCCTCCTACATATTAAACAGACTAAACTTTATATTAATTGATATTTATTTTCAATTTATAGATATGATATTAATTGAAATCAATTTTCACTTTCTAGACTTGATATTAACTGATACTGATTTTCACTTCCTTAACTTTGAATTTGTAATATTTTGAAATTTCCCAAGTGCTTTTTCAGAAAATAGCAATGTCTACTCTGAAAAAACAATAAATTTCATGTACAGTTTCCAAACACTAAAGCAGTCAATGTCATCAAATGTCTGTTTTAGACAGCACGTAGATTTCGTAATAATAAGACAAACATTAATGTGTGTTGATAGTTTAAAGCTGAGAAATATATTTCAGAGGAAAAGTTGTCCAGTATAATATTCTTGTGCATATGGTTATTGGTATATACATAATTTCATACTTACGTGATTTTATTCTTTTCTTCTCTCTTTCTGCTTGCAAACTAAAGTTTCAAACTAACTTTTGATTTCATCAAGTTGTTTTAATCTCCATTTTTTTTCTACGAGTAATATTCATATACATACAATTTTCTGTATCTATCACATTGACAGTTTTACCTCTAGCGGTCACAAAGACATATAGGTTTATCGGTGTCAATCAAACTGACTTACATGTTTACCGGTATCTTTCAAACTGACATGCAGGTTTATTGGTATATCTCGCCCTGACATACATGTTTACATGAATAGGTCACATCCGCAGGCAGGTTACCTGTATATATCACATTCAAATACAACAGGTTTACCTTTACCTCTTATATTGCCACACAAGTTTACTTGTATATATCACATTGACAGACGGGTTTACCTGTATCTGTCACATATACATATAGGTTTATCTGTGTCAATCACACCGACATACAGGTTTATCTTTTAAATTGACATGTAGGTTTATCGGTGTATCTCTCACTGACATACATGTTTACATGAATCTGTCACATCCGCAGGCAAAAGGTTTACCTTTACTCTTACATTGACACACAAGTTTACTTGTATATATCACATTGACATACGGGTTTACCTTTTCCAAATTTACTTTTCCCTTTCATGCAAATAACTTGTATTTGCATGTGCCCCGGTATATGAATTTTTTTATCATGTGAAATGTATTTCTTGTTAACCTAACATAACCTAAACATGATGAATATAACAAGTAGATGAAAGGCGTGTAATTGTAATGTTGCGTTTATCTGCCTTGTTAGATTTCTGCAGGAGACTACTCCACGTAAACGACATAAGTATGGTGTACGTTGTTCCCCGTTTAAAGTAGTATATCCAAGGGGAGTCAATCATGCTTGATACCTAAAGGGATTAAATCTTGCTGAAAAATTTGTATAAGGAATGACCTTTTAAAACCAAGATGGCGTAAGGACCCGTATTAGTCTCATTCAGACCTAGAGAACGAGATATAGATAGCCGAACAACAGAATATCCATCTCTCGATATTTTGACTATTGCTGCATATCAGCTGTAAGGAATTCATAACAGTAGTATTGCACAATTCACAGAAGTCGTGTAGTATTTTAGTACCAGTTATTAGAATAACTGATGGCTTTCTTTCAGTTAAATTACACGCCCTTTTAAATGGCGATTATTCGCTTTACATTGATTATCATACATCCATATACCTCATGGCGTAGTAAATCTTACGCACCGAGAAATGCATACAGCAAAATCAAAGGTTAAGTGCGTGGACATATTTGGATGATGTCAAACTAAACTATTATACCACTACAAACTCGAAAGAGTGACGTACGTTATAATGTCGCAATGAAAGTTGCGCCCTTTTAAAGAGACTCCTAGTTCCTTGTTATTTCTCAGTACAGACTAAGTTTAGTACCTGGCCACCACTGTAAAGTTCATAGTAATCAATAATTATCATCAGGAATTTTTTATGACATTTAAAATGTAGAACATTCAACAATCAGGATTATATATAATTTCATTAAAAACTACATTAGCATTAAAGTTTAAAACAACAATTATTTAATTTTCTTATAGTAAATTTGCCTCTATGACCACGTTGACATACACTTTCAACTGGTAGACTGACATCTTGGGTGACCACATTGTAACAGACTATTGTACATAGATACGTAACGGAAATACTGGCCAGTTGTCTCTCTTAAGACGTCTATTTTAACGAGGGGGATGGGGTTGTTTTATCAAAAGGAGATAAAAATAATATAAGGAGAATGATTATTACCCTGAACATTAGACATTTTGGCACGCTTGAAAAAAAAAACGTAAGAAACATATTTATAACAACAGGTTCATCACATAACAAGCTAGATAATACAATGACATTTATTATTTAGACAGTTGTTAGTACTAAGTAAAGATGTAATTGTTGTTGTTACTTTGTGTTTAAAGGCACTTGTAATACACAAGTGTTTTTTTTTTAAATTGACGTCACAAATATAAATGTATAGAACGCCTCTTTTAAGTGTGTATCATGTAAAATGCAAGTACACCACATTGTGTGTGTATCATGTAAAATTGATGTGGCCATTACACCTCATTGTGTGTGTATCATGTAAACTTGATGTGGCAAGTTCACCACATTGTGTGTGTATCATGTAAAATTGATGTGGAAAGTACACTACATTGTGTGTGTATCATGAAAAATTGACGTGGCCATTACACCACATTGAGTGTGTATAATGTAAACTTGATGTGGCAAGTACACCACATTGAGTGTGTATCATGTAAAATTGATGTGGAAAGTACACCACATTGTGTGTGTATCATGAAAATTGACGTGGCAAGTACATCACATTGAGTGTGTATAATGTAAACATGATGTGGCAAGTACACCACATTGTATGCATCATGTAAAATTGACGCGGCAAGTACACCAATTTGAGTGTGTATCATGTAAACTTGATGTGGCAAGTACACCACATTGAGTGTGTATCATGTAAAAGTGACGTGGCAAGTACACCAAATTGAATGTGTATAATGTAAACTTGATGTGGCATTGAGTGTGTATTATGTACAAATGATGTTGCATATCACCATTTTTTTCGTGTGTATTTTGTGAATTTGATTTGGCAAATATAAATGTACAGTACAAAACTTTGAGTAAGCATTGTGTAATACTGAGGCGACAAGTAAAAATGTGGAGAACACTACTTTGAGTAACCATTATGAAAACCTAATGTAACAAGCATAAATGTACATAACACCAGATTGAGTATGGATTATGTAAAATTTGGGTGACAAGTATAAATGAGGAGAAAACAAAACTTGAGTGTGTATTGTGTAAATTCATGTGAAAAACAAATGTGTATACACTATTTGGAATGTACACTATGACATATATAAATGTATAGTAAATACATCTTTCTAAGAGAACATTATGTAAAATAATTTAGGGAAATATAAATTCGTAGTCAGTAGTGTTATGTATATTTAATTTAATTGTTTGTTGGTTTTAATTTTTTTTTATTTCATTACATGTTATTGTAATGTAAGACTATTTGCTGGATATGACATTGTCCAACACTGAGTTCATTTCTGCTTGACCTGATTGATTTTTTATTTCTGTTTATTTCATTTACATAAGCAACTAATAATAGCTTCATTATTATCTGTGTGTATGAGCTTATTAACATAATTATTATTCAGATAGACAAAGAAGGAGTAAATATGTTCATCAGGGTCAAGAATTTGTAGATCCCTAAGTGAATTGTATAGGCTACTGTGATGTAAATAAACAAGGCTCCTTATATCATTCTAGAAGGTTATTTTCCATTAGGTAATGGTTGTTTTCAAAAAATTCTAATTTTTACCTGAGGTCAAGCAGAAAACAATATTATCTTGTGTCTGAGGATTTTACCAGTCGTGCTTCAAGATCTAGCACTTTAAGTTGTGTTATGTATTGACAAGTTTGAACTGAATTTGATTTGCTTAAAATTATTGAATTCAAGTGATTATTTTCTCTGGAATTATAAAAGTGCTCTGACAAAATTTTTGGATAATACATTCACTGGAATATTCACTGAATTCAACCATATAATTATATTTCTGTGATTCATCAAGAGACTGTTGACAGATCAGTACTAGGTAGGTTATTTGCAATAACTTAAGTTTTTACTCTCAGTATTCATCATGTATTCATAGGAAATAAATTATTTATTACATAGCTTGTTGTTTTCACTCTTTTATGTTACTTATTTTTAAAGTATAGACTCATAACATAAGTACATCACTTTGAGTGTTAGTTATGTAAAATCGATGTAACAAATAAAAATGCAGAGTATCAAACTTTGATTATTATGTAATATTGATGTAACAAGATTAGATGTAATGTACACGACATTGCGTATTATGTAATATTGAATTGACAAGAATTGATGCAATGTGCTTGACAATTATGTCCTATTGATGTGACAAGAATAAATGTAATGTGCACGACACTGAAAGTGTATTTTGTAAAATTAGTGACACATATAAATGCATAGTAAGTACACCACACTGAATGTGTGCATTGTAAGACTGATACGACACATTAATATATAGAACATCGCTTTGAGTGTGTATTAAGTAAAATTTATTTAAAGATAATAATGTTTATTGTATGTTATGCAATGAGATTTTCGCTCACTTGATAAAATATTTCCGTTATTCATTTGATTTTATCATCTTTATTTTATGCTAGGCAATAAATTTCTGAATTTTTTGTCTGAAATAATCTTGATAAATCACTGGAATCAAACAATATCAATATTGTCTAAATGATCATCATTAGACACGAAGTATATTATGACCAAGCGTATTGTAGTGGTAAGTATGGCGCTTCCTGCTGAAAATTATACCACGTTTAAATCCAACAATATGCAAATTATGCTTTTCCTTTATGTTCTATTTATTTTACTTTGAATTGATTCGGACTCCTGTTCCTGTTTACATTTTCTGTGTGAATATGCACAAAATACTACAAAACAAACGACTAAAAGACAACACAGCGAGGGATCTGATACTTCTCTCGATGATAGCTCATAAGTTATAGCCTAAAATAAAACCGAAAATTTGATTGCTACAAGTGCATAACGGATATATTTCATCTTTTTGGTGAGAAACAAATGCTTTTAATCGTGGTTTTGCCAATTGTTAAAATATGGATTTTATTATCCACTAGACGAAATATACCCGTCATTCACTCGTCTCAAGCAAAAATTCTCTTTCATCATCATCGTCGTCATGATAACCTAATTATAACTATTGTTATCATCGTCATTATTATTTATGATTTTTATAGCTTATGCCATTCACATTTTAATAATTCTAAAACTGCGTCGCTTCTTAACGTGTGTGTGTGTGTGTGTGTGTGTGTGTGTGTGTGTGTGTGTGTGTGTGTGTGATGGTTGTAACGGGAGATTTAAAACAGTACATTAAACCACGCCTTAATTAATTCGTCGTCGTTAGCTAGAGAATGATCTCCACGGTGTTATTCCCCAGTGTAGACAGATAGATGGAACGTTACCGATAGCTGAGCAAATTATCGAAAGAAATAAATAAAATCGAGGCCCCTTTCAATAAATAAAATAAAAATTGTAATCAATCAACATATAATCAAAGAAAATCACGTTCGTTCAACAGATTTACTAAACTAAATGTACTCAATTAATACTTAACCAAATTTACTTTCTAATAATTAATGTATAGCCAAATTTCACTTTACTAGCCAACTGATTTACAGTGACAGAATTTAGTCACGATCCACTTTTCATGATATTACGATTGTTGAGTTTTGACTCTCTCTCTCTCTCTCTCTCTCTCTCTCTCTCTCTCTCTCTCTCTCTCTCTCTCTCTCTCTCTCTCTCTCTCTCTCTCTCTCTCTCTCTCTCTCTCTCTCTCTCAGTATACACTTCTATGTATAGAGAAAACTATATTCTGAATAATGCTATCTTAGCGAATATCTGTATATAAATATTTCGGTACAGTACTGTTACTTTAGTCCAAACGACCTTTGCTCAAAGTTAATTTCACTTTGCGGCCTATTATTGATAATGAATTGCCACGTGCGTTCTCAGACGAATGCGGCCGTATATACCAGTATATATTACTACCCGTCTTATTTATTATTGGCTAGACAATGCAGTTCAGCAAAATAAACGCTCAGTTACTTATATCCACTATATATGGCTACACTAAAGTAACTTGCGTGATCTTTTAAATATTGCGAAATCATATCTTAATATACACTTGTCATTAACTCGCAAGAGCGAATATCATCCGACACAGAGAATTAATTCATATATCCTAATAAATATGACACATTTGTATGTTATGGTGGATTCATAAAATCCCTATGAAATTCTACACATTGACTATTTAAGTACATTCAATCCGTCAATTATTTCAATGAATTAATAATTGAAAAATCAAAGAATTAAATGGCTTAAAACTAACATATCAATAGAGTCCTAAGAAATAAATACACGAAACATGCATGAATCATAAGCATATCAAGACATTTGCAAACAAACCAAACAAACGAAATAGAATATTCAATTGGAAACTACAATTGCGTACCTTAAAACCGTTTCTTTCCAAACAAATTGCCCTAGTCTAAAGCCTGTCCGTTTTAAAACAAGTGTCTGGCCCTTTTCTACTTCGTTCCCTTGTCACGAAGAAACACTGCTCTCTAGGCTTTTTCAGAGTCAGTCTTAGGCTTCTTTCAAGGAAAAATCGGACTAAAGAATTTGTGCAGATGTTAGCCATAAATTGTTTCCCAAAGTCTACGCCCTTAGTTTCTCTGACCAATCGAACATAACTGTTCATAAAATTTCCCTCCAAAGAATCATATCTAACATCAGACTTCACTAGCCTAAAATAGCTACAATTAGCTTCCTTTAAAAAAAATCAATTATTTGACGTCGCCCCATTTTGAACAGTTATGGTCGATTTCTATCACGCGTGTATCACTGTACCAGCAAAATTGACCCCGTCCGATGCTACTGAAACTTAACTTAACCCCTTTCATGTGTTCAGAGATGAAATAAAGAAATAATCAGTGAACCTTATCAAGACCTTCTATCTTCACTATGTTAACTTCAAAGCACAATTTATTTAACATTACGTTTCATTAAGTCTTCAAAATTCGACACAAAGGTTAGTACGAACAACAAAAAAAAGGAATGTGACCGAGTGTTACATAAAGGATGTAGAAATACCTAGTATACCGACATAAATATTATGGCTATTTCGCAAAGCATGAATGTGTCAGCATCATAGTTTGTTTCGGGCTAGCAAAACAAGAAAATAAAAATGTTATTTATTTGATAAACTTTGTCTATACCATGGGTAATTACAAAACACATTTTTAGGTACTACAGCAATGACAGCTATACGAAGCAGGCTCTATCCTCTGACGTCACAGGCTCATGTTTACCGAGTGCTTTTGGAAAGAATGCTTAAAATACTGGTGGGGGCCCCGAGTGGCCGAGTAGTCTAAAGATCTCACCGTTACGGGTCACCTCTGTCTGTGTAGGTTCTAGTCTCGTGCTCGGCCAATGTGGGTATGTGAGAAAGCTTTCAGGTAGATACCTCTTGGGTTGGTGGTTCTTTCCGGGGTTTTCCCGGGTTCTTCCTCCAACATTTATACTGGCCGCCATGTATAGCCAATCTTGTGATGAAAAATGGCGATAAACCCTTTTAACAACAACAACAACAACAACAAAACTGGTCTGTTTTGAAAGCTCGATTTCGGCAAAATAGGCAGTTTTGGTTTTGATTGTTTCTCAAGACACTTTTACCACATTTTCTATGTCAATAGCTAGAAAATTAGACTAAGTGCCTTTCCCAAAGGCAAACTATGGCAGACAACATGGTCTAGGTTAAGCGAGTATTTGATGCTCTAGCAATTCAGCTACGTAAGAAGGGCGTCTGTGATATGACAATTCTAAGATTGTGTTATAGCTTTGAATAATTAAAATGATCCAGCTAGGATAAAAATGTGTAAGTTGAATCCAACTGCAACAGAACATTGACCATGATGAGCAAGATCATCATGTGCCGGTAGATCAAGGTATGTGTTGTTTTTCTATTGATTGCTCCTAACAAATTACATTGACCCAGATCAGATGGCGCATTATGATACGGTAGATAGATATAGATCTGTGTAGCTTGCACTTAGACTAGACTTATAGGTAAGTATACATGGTACTGAACGAATCTGTTGTTTTACAGGTAGCCTGTAGTACGAAATAAATAAGGTCAACATTTTTGTGGAAAACAGCAATTTTGTCATTAGTGTTCATTAGGATTTGCGATGTCATGTGATGTGATGTGATGTGATTATGATTTTTAACGTGGCTTTAATAATTTTCAGTCATATCGCTAGTATGTCTTCAGTGTGGCAGTTGATAGTGATGTCTAGCTCTGGGACATCATGCCGCAGACATGTAGCATGTTGTCCCACCCAATCACATTATTGACACAATGCCAACCAGTCCTATCACTAACCGCGTAATGCTGAGCGCAAAGCGAAGCAGCTGTAAGTAATGACTCGACCGGGAATCAAACACACGATCTCCCGTATCCGAGGCGGACGCTCTACCACTAGGCCACCGGAGCCGTTTGTGAAAATAAATATTACGCAGCTTTCTTTTCTATAAATGCTGTTCCTTTACAATAAATCCTTAACAAATAGTGATAAATCATGTAGGGAAATGGATTAATACGTGTATGCATTACACATGACATGTTTCTCTTTAATAATATACATGTAAATACGTATTTTTATTTAAAACTGAAAACGATATATTTCTTCTTTGATACTGAAAGAGAATGAACTATATTAAAATAGCAATGCACCATAACTATGCTTGTCACGTGTCGGAAAGGCCATGCATGGTCAGAAAAGAAGGTGAAGTTTGTTAGCTCATTGTTGACAAATATCACAATGTTTATCATAAATCATGATAATACTGTACATAATTATGCATCTTTATTATATCAGCTTGTCTTTCATACTCACCTAATGTGTAGCTTGCCAGAATCATGACAATCTGCATCAACATTGTTTATTTATTAGGCTCCTTGTACATAACATATATATCCAATATTGTTCATATTGCGTATGCTAACGGTTGAACTTGCCGACACGGACTTCGTGGCTTAGTATGATTTTGTTAGCTCAGTGAACCACTCGGAAGCTGACACACACATTTATCGCTATTATTATTTACACTCCTTCCTTGTTCTCAATAGGCTTTCCATCATCAGTGCTTTTACAAATTAGTGATGGGGTTCGAGTGTCCGAGTGGTCTAAATCTCTCACCGTTACGGATCAATGCCATCTCACGGATCTGAGTGGATTCGAGTCTCGGGCTTGGCCAATGTGGGTATGTGAGAAAGCTTGCCAGGAGCTTTTCGTAGATCGGTGGTTCTCTCCTGGGGGTTCTTCCTCCACCATTTATACTGGACACCAGGTATAGGGGGTAGAGGCCAGTTTTTATTTACAAATTTAATGCCGCAATCAGTGACCTAGTACAAAAATATCATAAAAAATCAAATACACAAGTGAGGTCAAAAAGGTCAATATTTTTAGATACCTATATTAAAACAAAGCACAAGAATATTATTCACTTGACCAGAGAAGTCAACTTCAGTCTATAGCAGAAGTTTATGCACCCCACCCCAAATTTATTCCTGCAATTTTCATGTCCGAAGGTCATTTTTGACACCACGTGATGCTCACAGTGCAAACACAAGTCATTTTCCTTGATGATAATTCTTCAAACAATGTGTACTAAACAGGCTGATTCAGTTTAAAATAGTGGCCATCAAAGCCGTATTTGAGATATTCTACTTGCCCCAAACCCGCGCGTTTGCTGCTATGGGAGGCTAACTCTTCTTGTTAGCCGACCATTGGTATTTCACTATCAACATACTGACTTCATATTACCTATGGAAGATGTACATATTTGACATCAGTTTCAAGAACATCACAAGCCCATTACATCTAGTTCACAAATATATCCATATCTTTAATTACTAAACAATATTAGCTGAAAAAGTCACACCATAGCCTTAAGTAAAGAAATTTCACAAAGGGCCAATTTACGAAACTGGGCCATGCCATCATAACATATCTTGTGCTGAAAAATGTCGTTAAACCCAACAACAGCAACAACAACAATAAAAGGTTAATCTCGAGTTATCGCGATTGGACAATATAATGGTGTACTTCAAGCATATCTTGCAAGATGCAAAACGACAGGCTTAATTTTGGAACCAGAAATAGAACTTTATAACAATCCGGGCGTGAAGTTTATCAGTTTTAAAAACATGTAATAATTTCCTTTTAAAAATATTTACTGCTAGTCCTGAACTCTAAATACGTATTCTTAAAAGTAAAATAGAAACTACAATATGTAAAACAATTTTTCTAAACTATTTTTATAGCAAATCGTTTCTGAGTAAATTAACTAGTTTATAATAGAATACTTTCTTTTGAAAAGATCAAGTTTGCATTTAATAAAAGAAGCTTTGTGAAAATGGTGAAAAGAAGGTTCTGGTATTTTATTTCCGCAGTCATTGTCATATGAGTTACTGTAAAACAGGTGATGTTTTATTACTGTTTCCAATGAATTTGCTACGATATTTGGCGACCAAATGTGGTCGGAATTTAATTATAGTGCCATTTTTACCATATTTGGGGATCAACTGAAGTCGGAATTTAATTATAATGCCGTTTAGTTGGGCAATCATAAAAAAGTTAAAGCACTGTAGGATGCAATTGTACAACTGATACACGTTTACTACAGTTCAAAGTCTCCAGGAGTGTGTAACATCATAGTCCTACCCCTAACGACAACAAGTGTGATGAGTGTAGATCGATATTTGGGGATTACTTTTTAACAGGCATCTCTCTTCCAGTAACGGATTAAACCCTGTGGAGGCCCCTAGACAGTCGGAATCTCGTCCCCCCCCCTCCTCGCAAATTATCTCCTAATACGTCAAGATCAAATCAATTCAATATTATTTGACATTTTGATCCATTGTCGCGGGACCCCTAAAAGGTGTGGGACCCATAGGCCGGTGCCTACTATGCCTATTCGATGAAACGGCACCGCTCTCTTCGCTAAAGTCATAACCATTGTTTCTATTTTTCTCCTTTAGCTCGCGTTTGCTAACACAAGAACATAATTATAAACTAGTCACATTTGTTCTCAGCATAACTTTGTTGCTGGTGACGAGCGACAGTATGATATATTCATTCTGTTTGACTAGTAGGACTCAATTATACCTTCAAAACTTTGTCTTCATCCATTCATTAGTATGACGCAAGTAATTTTGATATAAATGTTCGTAGATAACCTACCGGTCTTTACAAAGAACATAAAAAAACGTAAACGTTTTCTTGACAATAAAGTATTTCGTAAGAAATCAGTGGGTACATATTAAACAAAGAAATAATCCCGAAAACTATAAACCTCATATATGTACCACAATAACGGCAAGATAATATTGTGAAAATGGTTTAATTGTGAATCAAAAGATACAAATTTCTTAAGATGTGTCATATACCGCTATACAAGCTTACAAGCCGAGTCTTACTGCAAACAACAAAGATCCTGATCTGCCGTCACACAATACTCCTACAGATCAGGATCTATCTTGTTTGTTCTACTAAATATCCCAGATCTAACGGCTCAATATGTGCCGGCATATCCGGATTTGTGTAGTTCGCAGTTGGACCCACTTTATAAGCGAGTATAAACGGTGCCGAAACAGTTCCAACACACCAGACGATATTTTTTAATGCTATGCACCAATTCCGCCTGTCTTATTTTCCAAGCCCTACCTCTCGAATGGTACCTTTTCTTACTCCTTTTTAAGTACGTAATCTTGGAAAGGTACCAACTTAATTGTTTGTTAAATTTTGAATCGGACTTGTCATTGAACTCGTTGATAAAATTTCTGAAAAGTAAATTTGTATAACCTTGTCAGACGCTATTCATGACTAAGTGGACGTATCCTGCCCCATACGACGCGATTTATGACTAAGTGGATGTATCCAGTCCCATAAGACGCGATTCATGACTAAGTGGACGTATCCAGGTCCCATACGACGCGATTCATGACTAAGTGGACGTATCCAGTCCCATGCTACGCTATTCATGATAAATGGACGTATCCAGGTCCCATACAACGCGATTCACGACTAAGTTGACGTATCCAGTCCCATACAACGCGATTCATGACTAATTGGACGTATCCAGTCCCATACGACGCGATTCATGACGAAGTGGACGTATCCAGTCCCATGCTACGCTATTCATGACTAAGTGGACGTATCCAGGTCCTATACGACACAATTCATGACTAAGTGAACGTATCCAGTCCCATGCGACGCTATTCATGAATAAGTGGACGTATTCAGGTCCCATTCGACGCGATTCATGACAAAGTGGACGTATCCAGGTCCCATACGACGCGATTCATGACTAAGTGGACGAATCCAGTCCCATACGACGCTATTCATGACTAAGTGGACGTATCCAGTCCCATGCGACGCTATTCATGAATAAGTGGATGTATTCAGGTCCCTTTCGACGCGATTCATGACTAAGTGGACGTATCCAGGTCCCAGACGACGAGATTCATGACTAAGTGGACGTATCCAGTCCCATACGACGCTATTCATGACTAAGTGGACGTATCCAGTCCCATACGACGCTATTCATAACTAAGTGGACGTATCCAGTCTCATACGACGCGATTCATGACTAAGTGGACGTATGCAGTTCCAATACTTATCAACTAAATAAGGTTATCCAATATTTAATTCTATAAATTTAATGAAATAAGGCTGTACAGTATAAAAAAGTTTGCAATGTTCACTTCACAAGCTTTTAATAACAGTGTTAGTAACTTGAACTTACTTATTGTGTTCTGAACTTCTTTCTCCAGCATGACATGTGGCATACGGAGCGCAACATGTGCTAAGAAATGGACATAAATCGAAATTATATAACTAATTAATCAATTAATCATATTCATCAAAAAAACCCATTATGTTAATTAAACAGAATACATCTTGTCTATACACTGATGAACACCAGTCAATTAATAATGTTTGTTAGTTTCCCTATGAACCTAAGATTATTAGATAATCAAATCAACTCACCATTAATATTAATATTTGAAATAAATATTATGAGCACGAAAATAAATCATCTCTTGATAACAATTACGTGTCTATCTCTCTGCTTTGAATGCCTGAAAATTATTAACACCCAACAGGCATTTTATCTTCATGTACGGAGAAATCTGGTTACCATATTAATGAAGGAAAAATGTTTAAGACTAACAGAACGGGGTAACGTACATGACAAGATAGTGATATGTATCCTCGCTTCAGACTGTCTTTTTGCCACTATCTTTCTGCCACATAATCAAACCGAAAAAGTTGGAAGACTCGACAAAAATCTTTACCGACTTAGTTATATGTTCACCACTATAATGATAATTGAAATGTTTAAAACAAATCATCTTTATGGCTATTATCTACAGCAAAACCAAATCCACATAGAGCTAGCTCTCTCTCTCTCTCTCTCTCTCTCTCTCTCTCTCTCTCTCTCTCTCTCTCTCTCTCTCTCTCTCTCTCTCTCTCTCTCTCTCTCTCTGTTTCTGTCTACTCTGTTTGTCTATCTGTCTGTCTCTTTCCTCCCACTCTCTCTTTCACACACACACATACACACACACAAACATAGTGGTTTAGGATTTAACTCCTAAAATGCTTTCAAGTCCCTCTACACACTCGTTAGTAACGTTTTTGGTAGATTTATGAGGTTTTAAAAAACTGAACCAAACTGATTAGACATGGAAATAAATAATTCAAAACCAATTAAGCCTACTTACTTTCGAATTTCGTTTGGGTTTGTTTTTTGGGTTTTTTTGGAGTATTGATTTTATTGCTTTTAAATACAGTTAATTCGTTTGGCGTTTGATTGTTTCATTTGTGTTTTGTTGTTGTGCCTTTTTTAATTGTCTGCTTCGCTTGTACATGTTTGTTTCATTTGAGCATTGATCTTATTGTCTGAGATTTCATATTTTTATTTTACAAGCATGTTGGTTTCTTTCAATTTTTCTTGGTTCATTTTAAAATTACTTATATGCTTTAATTTTATATTTCTGCGTCGATGCATTACATTCTGTAAAATATATTATTCTTCTAATGAGACTCTCCTTGCAACATTGACAAAACTGTTTTTATGTAATGTCAATATTATAGTATGTAACTTTAATGAAGTATATAGTATATTTTATAAGTAACAAATCTGCTTTTAAAGTACGCAACTCTTATTTAAAATACTCAACAAGGGACCACGAATACGTAATTCATAATTTTCAAAGAATGCACATTTTCAAGCTTTTGAATCAAAACATAAATTCGGCAAACAGGAAGTTACGGAATTGTAATATAGGATGCAACAAGTAGATTTAAACTAATTTAAAGATTTTCTGATTAAAAAAAAACCAACATAATAACAATGCTTAATATTTATGCCTTTTAAAGTAACGAAATTACTGTATACAATGATAGATCAGGGGACATTTAAAATATAATTAGATTACATTTAAAGCTTTGGTGACCAATCTGAAGAAGTTTAAATAATCAAAATACCTAATAATTTCATTGTCACGTTACAAGAATGACGGAATACACTGACGATAAAGGAACAGTTTTAAGATATGTTTCATAAAGTATGGACAGTAAAATTAATAATGAAAATTTTTATCGAGACTACATCATTTTATTTTATTTGAAGCATAAAAATGTCACAAGATTCGGACACGAACATCCCAATTATTTACACCACGCTAATAAACATGTCCATATATCAACAGATAAAGATGCTGTATTTTTATCCACCTTTTATATTATTTCATTGTATGACGTTTCTCATTGCAAATAGAATTGGTTTTGGTTAAGTAAATGTTGCTTCCCATTGCAAATAGAATTGTTAGTACTTAAGTGCATGTGGTTTGTTTTCTATGCCAAACAGATCTGGTATTGTTTAAGTGTGTCTTGTTTTCCACTCACAATGAATTTGTAATTAAGTGTGTGTTGCTTTTTATTCAAAATAGATTTGGTAATGTTTAAGTGCATGATTTTTGTCATTGAAAAAGTATTTTATATTCGTTGTGAACATGCTGTTATTCCTTGAAAGTACAATTTTATATCGTTTAAGTGCATGCTATTGAAAATTGCATTTTGTTGCATTGTTTTTTTCTTGAAAATAGTATTTAATATTCATTAAGTGCAATTTGTATTCCATTGAAAATGAACAGTCTGGATGCGGATTCTGTGAACATTTAATTAGGGTCTGATCTTCTTACACAGAATATAAGCTATTAAGTTTTCTAAAAATAAGATAGGTCAGCAACAGCAACAAAGAATAAAAATATATAAGAAACATTTTATTCAAAAAGAAAAAATGTAGGATAAAACTAGGAGACGCGGAAAAGTTACACATGTCACATTTTATACAAGATCTTACTCTGTTAAATATCATAGCGAAAGTATAATGCATATGAATGTAAACAAATACCCCGTATCCGAGTCGAAAGCTGAACATACTCAATAACTAGTTCAAAGCTGTTCACAATTCAGAAATTTTCAAATCGATGATAGTATGTGGGGGATTCAAATTTATTCAGAAATTTTCAAATCGATGATAGTATGTGGGGGATTCAAATTTATTCAGCTCTTTACAAGCCTTCTCAACGGCCAATGTCAGAGGATGTGGTCCACAGCTAAACACACCTAGTCGTCTCACCTGAAATAAAGCAATATTATCCAATCGATGGCGTTCACCATATTAATGTTAGCATTTCATATCAGAAAACTTACTACCTTGTGATATTAAATGACAGGATAATAAAGAGGCAATATATGTGGGATTGAAAGTGTCTGTTATGGCTTTTATTCTGTCCAAGTGTTATAATTTAAAATCTTTATAAACTATTTTTTGATATGGCTTGTTTTCTGTCCAAGTGTTATAACTTAACATCTTTACAAACTAGTGCCCGATATGGTTTGTGTCTTGTTCAAGTGTTATAACTTATGCACTTTATAAATTAGTGTCGGATATGGCTTTTTTGTCCAAGTGTTACGACGTAATCTCTTCCTCCTATACCTAGCAATCAGGTTCTTTCCTTAATTCCACGTATTACTGTAGCCTCTTAATATAGCTAATGTTATATAATCTATAACTGCACTCCCGTAGCTATACACAGTGCACTTAATGAAACTTTGTCAGTGGGAAGAGTTAAATATCAATAGGACTATCTAGCATCATGGAATACACAAACAGAATTGGTTTTATTTTAAGAGATGACCTGATTAAAATTGTCTGATATCCTATGCGTATCAAGGTACAGCAGGAAAGAAGAAACTAAAATTGCGGTTTAGAATGTAAATCTGGTAATATATATCTTACAGTACGATGTTCATGACTGAGAGATGCTAGGAAATCCTGAAATCTTGGTCGTCCAAAATGAGTCGTGGCCCTCAGACCTGTGAATATGCTTTTATCTGCAACTTTCTGGAAATGTCTTTCGCACAGATACTGTGACGGATAAAGAAAATATTAATTGTAAAACGATAATACAATGTTGGTTTTCTGTAAATAAACAAAAGACTACACACAAATTTAGAACGATTTCGAATGAGGATTAATAAGATATTGTACAGACATTTATAGACAGGCATACACATTGTATGAATCATGTAACATATGTAAAGAGTTCAGACCACACCTATTCATTCTGGCAACTTGTTCATTCAGAACACATCTGTTCATTCAGACCACGACTGTTCATTTGCAATGTATATTAAGTAATGTTCATCAATGGAACCAAATTAATTGTATCTCCCTAACTCTTGTAAGTAATGCAAACAATGTTTAGAGAGTTTTGTAAGATTTCTGTAACTGCTTAATAATGTTACTTATTCTGCTACTATATAATACATCCTGGACCTCAATAAAAGCGATATTTTACGTACCAGCATTGAAGTTCTCAGATCATATTTTTTTTTGAACTGCGTGACAAATATGTGAACTTCCACCAGGTCTTTGCTGTCACGATCTTCCACCTCACGGATTATATCTGTCATCCATTCGAACTGCTTCTGAGTTCGTGTTACCCAAAGAAAATAAATCTGAAATCAAAAAGAGTTCATGAAGGCCACTCTACAAGATAAGAAAAGCATTTTATATTACAAAACTTGACTGCCGTTTCCCTTTGTAGCTATTGTGTTAACAGTTACTAATTTTCAGTTTTCCATTCAAGTTGATATCAGAAGCACTGACATCAATTACGTCACTATCATTTATCTGTACCTCTGCAATATCTGAAAGAATACAATACGTTTCTTGCCCGCTCTAGTTAACTTTTTGTTTTGAAATCGGTGCATTATTTTGTATTTTATTACTACTCCATGGTCTTAAAATAGGTAAAAGATTGAGAAGAAACAATCTTTCATAAAATTCTACGATAAAATTTATTTCCCTAGAATGCAAAGTACAAAACGAAAAAGTAATTTACGGCTTTGCGAAATAAATCCCAATAAATACTAGAAATTGGAACACAAACCCTAATGATTAAATTTCTTAACAAACTTTAGCGATACTCAAAACTAAATTCAACGCTGGAAGTATTGATGTACATGTGGTTGCTTATGTCGTAAGTGCTTACAGTCTTGTTAAATCACAATGATACAATCCAAAAATATATCAGTATGCTAGATTTCACTATAAATCCAATCACTATTTTGAAGAATGATATTTTTGAGCATCCAGAGAAGAATAACGTGATTTAAATAATTTGAAAAATTAAATTCTACCCCAAAATGAAATTCTGGACACAACAATAATATAATTGATTCTGCTAAGATCTTACAGCACGAATAAATGTTTCCATTAGGAATATTAAATAGTCTTCAGGTCACAAATATCGTTTAATTTTATAAAATAAACTATTACCCAATGGAAAATTTCATTCTAGAATGTTCTAAATGTTTGCAAGATAAAATCGTAGTTATAATTAGAAGGTGTTTTCTAAATTTATAATAAAAAACATGGTGTTCACAATGTCCTTGATTTAGGCAAAGATAATAATCGTCATAGTTAATCCTTACTCATAAAGCAAATATTAGCTATGTATTAGTTGTTTACAAAATGTAAACAAAAAATAAATTAAAGTAGAAAATGTACTTTGGACAAGTTCGTCCTAAATACAAGTATAAATAGCATGTAATGAAATTAAAACAAAATTATAAAAAAAACCAACAAAAAATGAAAATTAAATATAAAAAACAATATTGTTTCTAAACTAATGTTTCTGAAATCTTGTGGCAATAATTACAATAATAATTGTAGTTCAGTATTTTGGATATTTTGTCTAACCTAACTTGTCTTGAATCTATGATATTCAATAATCTAATAATTATATTTAAATGTATTATATATTATGTCTAACCTAACTTGTCTTGAATCTTTGGTATTCAATACTTTAATAATTATATTTCAATGTATTGTATATTGTGTTTAACCTAACTTGTCTTGAATCTATGGTATTCAATACTTTAATAATTATATTTCAATGTATTGTATATTGTGCCTAACCTAACTTGTCTTGAATCTATGGTACTCAATACTTTAATAATTATATTTCAATGTATTGTATATTGTGTCTAACCTAACTTGTCTTGAATCTATGGTATTCAATACTTTAAAAATTATATTTCAATGTATTGTATATTGTGTCTAACATAACTTGTCTTGAATCTATGGTATTCAATTCTTTAAAAATTATATTTCAATGTATTGTATATTGTGTCTAACCTAACTTGTCTTGAATCTATGGTATTCAATACTTTAATAATTATATTTCAATGTATTGTCTATTGTGTCTAACCTAACTTGTCTTGAATGTATGGTATTCAATACTTTGATAATTATATTTCAATGTATTGTACATTGTGCTTAACCTAACTTGTCTTGAATATATGGTATTCAATACTTTAATAAATATATTTCAATGTATTGTCTATTGTGTCTAACCTAACTTGTCTTGAATCTATGGTATTCAATATTTTAATAATTATATTTCAATGTATTGTATATTGTGTCTAACCTAACTTGTCTTGAATCTATGGTATTCAATACTTTAATAATTATATTTCAATGTATTGTATATTGTGTCTAACCTAACTTGTCTTGAATGTATGGTATTCAATACTTTGATAATTATATTTCAATGTATTGTACATTGTGCTTAACCTAACTTGTCTTGAATATATGGTATTCAATACTTTAATAAATTTATTTCAATGTATTGTCTATTGTGTCTAACCTAACTTGTCTTGAATCTATGGTATTCAATACTTTAATAATTATATTTCAATGTATTGTCTATTGTGTCTAACCTAACTTGTCTTGAATCTATGGTATTCAATACTTTAATAATTATATTTCAATGTATTATATATTGTGCCTAACCTAACTTGTCTTGAATCTATGGTATTCAATACTTTGATAATTATATTTCAATGTATTATATATTGTGCCCAACCTAACTTGTGGAATCTTTACTAATCACTACTTTGATTACTATAATTATATGTTTTGTATATTGTGTCTAACCTATTTTTAGAATATTATTATAATCAATACTTTAATAATTGTAACTCAATATTGACGATTATCTGCAATTACCATCACAAGACACCAAAATACCATTTGTATACTCACTTTTTTACATGCAAAAGGAACGTTCATGGCCGACTTGTGTACAATATCTTTTAGAATGGAGGCAAATGGAGTGACTCCAATACCTCCGCCAATCAAAACAGAGAGGTCGTATCGGTACCAGTCCTGGTGACCCTCTCCAAACGGACCGTCTAGATAAATCTACAAGAATCATCAAGTGATTATCTTCCTGCAATTGACTTCGGCGAAAGGAGGAGAAAATATTATCATTTTTAATGCTTCAATTCTGCGTTGTGTAAGATTTATTGAGTTACACAGAGCTAACGGTTAATTCTGGAAAGTGCAATGAAACGTGCATACAGTAAGAATTCGATCTTTCTGAAGCAACTACAATGAATAATTCAACAAATATTCATAAATGTAATTCAAGCAACAAACTTAGTAAACCTGGGATAATTAAAACTTATATTAGGTCCGTGGCACTCAAATCTGCATAATCATATCGGGAAATTATCAATTACAAAATGTTATTCAATATGTAGCAAGAAACAAAACAAAAACAAGTTAGTTTCATTAGTGATGAAAGAGACTTATATACTTAGTTTCATTGAAATGAAGATTGTAAGACATCTATTCAAAAAAATGTATTTTTCTTTTCTTGGAGTTTCTTTGGTTCTCTTATGGCAGTACTCACTAACTGCTAAAGTCTTCCAACAGGTTTTCATGGCAACCTGTTTGCATTGCATACCTTAGGATAAGACGTATTCCTGTTGGGGTCAAAAGTTTCTCGAATATTCTTGGTCCAGGGCCCCACAGCCCGAATGTGCAGGCTTAAACATCTCTCATGCGGGGCAGATGACAGAGTGAACGGGTGAAACTCGTGCTTTCCTAAGGCCTCGCAAGACATACGTACCCACTGTCCTGACTTGTGCTGAAAACCGGGTGGCTTTTTGATTGTCAGGGCGATGACATCTACCAGAATAGAAAATAACCAATGCGCAAAATAACGTTAATCTATAGCAAGAGCATGCGTGTCATTATATACATCAAATAGTTTTTAAATAAAATGTATGCATGATCATGGCTTTAAGACAGAAACAGTCACATTTTGCAAAATGGTTTCTTCTGTTGCTCTGAATTTTCAAGTTACTATTCTGATATGTCTATCAGTGTGCAGTCTGTAGTGTTTCGCTGTACGTAAAAGATAACAATTCCAGGTGAATATATTGAAATATATAGAACATATGACAATCTATTAAAAAGTTCATAAATACATCGATTTACCTACAGACGAAATTATACAATGACTAGTGATATAAAGAATATTAAAAACCTGACTTAAGATCAATGGAAAATGAAAAGTTATGATTTAGTCTAGTAAAAATACCATAGTTTTTTGTCGTCCCACCCCGCCTACACACCGATTTGTTAAAAAAAATTATAATAAATATTATTAATGATATAGCACAAAAGTTATTCATTAATCAATTTATAATTTATAACCTGATTCTTACATGGGGGTTGCAAATGCTGTCAAATTCAGGAGTTACATTTGCATGTGTGAGTCTATGTCTTCATACAGTTCCCCGTCATTGATAATCTTAATAATTCCCTTTCGATTCGGAACTATTTCTGCTTTTTTACAATATTATAACTAGACATTGAACATATTAGACGCAGACGACAGTTTTTAATTAAAGAGGCTGTTTTAAAAACCGGAAAAAGACACAGTCTATTTGTTTTACATGAAAAGTTTCAGTTTGAATTGAATTACCAATACTTTGCCAATGTTAGGGACCCCTGGCCACGATCAGTTTAGAAAGTATAAATTTATTAATTGCTTGTGTTTTTTATAATCTTGATGCTAATCGTTTCTTAAGGGGGGTTAAGCCAATATGAAGGTGTACAAATTATAAAGATGAAATGGCCATCAAACATGCATAAAATATTAAAAACGATAAATTAAGTTGTATTAGAGTTTATGAAGAAGAGTGTTTGTGGCGTTACTCCAAGTCATCTGTTGCACATTATTTTGCGTCGAGACAGATTTGGTGCGTCTTGCTGAGACAGATTGTATGTGCCTTGTTGAGACAGATTTATGCGTCTTGCTGAGCAACTTTGACAACTTCAGTTTATCTTCTTATATACAGATCTCTGCTTTGTCTTGAAACTAAAGTGAAACAAAGCCAGTACATATGATTAAGTTTTGTGCTAAACGAGGTGTTTCCCAGACAAAGGTGTTATTTTGGCACAACATTTTACTTAATAAGGCTAGGGAGAAACTCATATAATGTCTGGGTGAAAACTAATGAAGTTATTTTACAAGTTTAAGTTCAACACAGCAAATAAACTTCGACACAGCACCTTAACGTTATTTATGCCGCCATAACAGAAATTGACGCCAGAAATGCAATATGTATGTCTTGCCAATCAGAGCGGAGACAAGAGACAAAGCACAAAGATATTTCAGTCAATTGCTGTATGAAGATATATGCACTTATTCTAATGACAATCAGCTATTTGTGGATAAGTGACACTGACCTGAGGGTAAAATTTCAGCCTTGAGCACGCGTAAATGAATTTTCATTCGACTAATGCTGACAAGACTGTCCAGGATGTACCAGGTCAGAGGACCCAGGAGAAAACAGTGAAAGGACATTTCTTCTACCATCTGTCTGCTGCCATGAACCAGTATTAATCCGTATATTATGATATAAAGCTTGTGGGTCCGCCAAAATGCGTCAAACAGATATCTGCGAGCGTAGGGTAAAGCGAACACGTACATAACTATCACTAGTGAACAGAGTATCAGTCCAGACAGTCCTGAAAATAAAAGCAGTGACGTCTTATCAGCCATAACTATGTAGAACACATCAGTGGCCGTTTTCAAGAATAATAGCCATGCTAGATACTTTTTTAAAAATATCTTCCAAAGACGTTCAAAAGACTAAGCAATCTCGCTTGCATCCTCCACGATAAAAGTGGCGATAACGTGCAAAAAATAAACACTTAAATTTGTATTTACATAAATATAGACTGAAATGAACACACACACACACACACACACACACACAACAGATACGGGTTCGTCTAGGAAAACAACTTAAGACCTACAATATTACATAGATCCCATTTCTGCTTAAATTTTTTACGAAAAATCTTGTTCACAGTTCAGAGCATCTCAGAACAAAATGTCATTTCTCGGTATTCACTTCATTAACTGCAGGTAGGGTAGAATTTTCATTCAGACTTTACGAGACTTTCCGCGAGAGATTTAAGGCAGCAAGAAGGTCAGTAATTTAAACGTCTTAGATCTGTCTATATGTCTCTTATTAAACTCCATCTGAACATGAAAAGCAACCGTCAACGTACAGTTTGCACTTACCCGTCACTGTTTTAAAAAGCCAAAATTGAAACGATGCAAGTTCGTGCGTCCTGAAAAGTAACACACTTGTAGTTAATGTTTTGTTTTGTACTTGTTTGATTGTTTGCTTGATTTCTTATCAAAGTCTTGATTGAAACGATGTAAGTTCGTGCGTCCTGAAAAACAACACACTTGTAGTTAATGTTTTGTTTTGTACTTTTTGATTGTTTGCTTGGTTTTTTATCAAAGTTTTGATTGGAAATATATAGTTTTATGCTCTATAATTGAACAGTAATTACAAATAATAAAACTCTACTCAAAAATTCTTCGCAAATTCCGAAAAGAGAAGCAACACTTTACGACGTGAACTTGTGTATTTTTATTTATTCTTCATAGCAAATATGATATCTTCTTGTTGCTGTTACAATAACTACGTTTCTGAAAATTATGACTTACTTTACGAAATGCCAACTTTTCTAAGAAAAATATGTTTCTTCTAGGATACTTACCCAATCACAATACCATAGGACTACTACGACTGCCTCACAAATCCAGCCCTCCTCCCAAATACAACTTTTAGCTAAAGGGAGCTAAAAGTTATCTGCAGAACTTTGTAGAGGTTGGGTAAAGTGATCTCCCCTTAAGTATAAAAGATTTGGCAGCAAAGCCTAAGAATACGTCAGTTACTATTGGAGAGGAAGGCAGTCTATCTATGGATGTAGCTGCGTGAAGGTCGGAAGGGTGTATATGTATTATGCTTGATTCCCTATTCTCGAAGAAGCATTTTACTAGGAAAAATTAATTTCTTCTTTAAATACGATACCCAATCAAAATAAAGGAAAATATTTAAGAGGTGGAGGACGGTGCATTCCCTTACTGCGTGGATACCATTTCCGGTCTCCTAAGATATGCGATAAAGCTTCTAGCTAACCCAAATGGACGGGGCTCAGCCTGTCATGGCGAGGTTTCAAATAGGGAAAAATCATCACCACTACCACCATTTTAGTGGACGTCGTGAAGCCGCCTCTTAAGAAGTTGTCGATCGAATTAGAAGGGTCTCCTGTTGAGCTTCGGGTATAGGTCCAGATCTAATTGAATTAGGCTCTTTGGGATGACGGATCTTGGAGATAAAAGTGAGTGATTGTGGCCTCCGATCTTTATCCCAAAGCGTAAACGATATCGGGTAGCAAACGGGTCCAGTTGAATGCAAGGCTGGTGGCAATTGTTCTAACTTTGAAAGCTAAATTGCGTTATAAATTCGTTTGGCCTGGGGTTGTTTTTTAAATATCGAACGAATAACCCACTTAATCCAGGACAAGATAGAGACGTGATCTCCGTTGATGCAAAAGTTCTGATTATATAATGTATAACTTGAAAGGCCGAGCTTGGTCTTTTAGGTCGCCTTCAGCGGACAGGTCTAGACTAGACAGAAGTTGCATGACGAAACTCTAGTTATATTACCCGTGGCAGGAAGCTGGTTCTTAGCGATGAAAGAGAATGCCATCATGAGTAAGAATTAAGAATGACCCGTTTTGTCATAACTGCGCATAATTCGGGTCTGCTTACAAGGCGTGCATTTCTCTAATTCTACCCGCTATCGCTAGCACCATGAGGAAGCGAGTCTTGCATGAAAAGTACGCCAGAGATGTACTTTAAAGTAGTTCAAATCTGTCTTAGCGAGTACATACCAAAAATATGTTTCACAATGGGCATAAGACTAACGTTTATGATTGTGTATACTTAAAGTTGAGAGTAGCTCGGATAAGTCCTTGTTTTGTCCGACATTGTCCGATATGATGATGAAACTCAGTACGAACTTTCTTTCTACGAAGAGCCATAGGAAGTTAGATGTTTGCGGAATAGATGCCTGGAAAGGTATGATAGTTTATTTGTGCACCAATGGGTGAAAACGTACCATTTGCCTTCGTGTGCTTTAAAAGTGTAGGAACTTCTTGTTAGATCAATTTTCTACACGACTGATTGGGTAAATTGTTTATTTCTGGAGACCAGTTATATATAATCCACACGATCAGGATCTGCAGCTATGAGTTGGTACGAAGCAACTGTCGTCGTTATTCTCTGAGTAGCTGCGTTAAATCTGAAGTCTTCCAGGAGGTCCCGTTGAGAGGCTGAAGCAGTCGTTTATCAACTACTCAAAATGCGATGTGGTGTTTGGATTGAGAGCCAAAAGGCGTGGATGGATTAATTGAGGGCGCATTTGGCAATGACCATACGCAGAGTGCCTTTGGGACAAGGAAATGTCTGGAAGGAATGACATGACTCTTTCGGTGCTACATTCGCTGGGGGACTCTTTGTTAGGACGGTTTCAGAGGTTCGTGTCCTATGAGAGACCCCTAAGTCCTTTTGTATATTTTCCCGAAATATCTGTTTATCGAAGCTCTGCTTATGGGAGGGAGAGAAATTGGTCTCCCTGGTAGCTTGTTTGCGGACGTCTTCAATCTGGAGATCAAACAGAAGGTTTGAAGATAAAGGCTGTGCTCGTAGCTTTGCCTTATGGTGGTCTTTCAGGAAAGTGCAAGTGTGGAAGTATAGATACCTAAGTTGCATTATGCTAATTGTGAATTGATAGCTGTGGTCAAAGCATTGACATAAGTATGAGAGGCTCTGCTCAGTGCTCTGGTCATTCTTGAGACCGATCCTCGTGCAGGCCCTGAGGTATTCAGAGAGGGAAAGGTAAGCTATGTTTCGCCTGTTTGGATGATAGCCATAGAGACGAAAGTCCAACAATCGTATCTATGGCAATTATGTTGTGTACTAACTGCCACATTGCACCAAAAGCCATCGAGTCCATACGTATGAAATGGGTCTTTGTCATCCCCAAAGCGGAGATATCACTTTCAAATGCAAATTCAAAATGAAAGACTTGTGTGGCAAAAGTAGACCAAACTGATGATGAAGGCTGATCAGAACGTTTATAACTCCCCAGACTGATGAAGTAATTTAAGTCGACTTATTCCGTTCTATCCTAAGATCAACATATGTTGGAGTTCTTGTCCAGGTTGTTGAAAGACTGCGAGGCTGAGGATTAAACTCACGGGGTAAAAGGTGCAAATCATCTTCAATGGAGACTTGGAAAAATTAATCTTGCCATACATCGGATAATGTAGAATAGATAACAGTACTGGAGAACAAGCAACATCATCTTGGTTGCTGAGGTAAAGCTAAGGTTCCATGTAATGCTTAAGACTGAGCTGGCGAAGAGTGATGAGGTTTGTAGCTCAGTAAACACGTACAACTCCACGGATTAGAATCCGAGACATCGAGACAGTCGCTCAGTAAAAAAGCTCTTCTGGTGGCAACGTGAAGGGAAATTGCGAAGCGACATCTTTTGAAGAGTTAGGAACAACTATTCGAGGCATAGAGCCAAATGAGTTTCTCGAGGTAGTATGACGTTTAGGCTGGTCACTGCATGTCCTTAAAAGTCGTATTAGACGTACACTGGGTTTTAGTGATTCAGCTCGTCATACTGATATTTTGGTTCTTTATGATCCAAAGCACGGTCTCAACAGAAATATGCCATCCGGGTGGTGAGGGTATCATTAGGGTCATCAGTTGGGACTGATTAAGGAATGTTTGATCCATGTAATTCGTCAATATGTATGTTGAGTGAGAGATACAAGTCGAACGCATAGGAGACAAGGTAAAGAAAGCAGCCAAAAATTGCAGAGTCTTTTTGATGCTAGCCTGGGTGCCAAAGCTGTTTCAGAGCTTGTCAATATCCGGTGTGTGATGGCTGAAGGGTATATTGATTTATTTCCATTGTCCGCTAGCATTTGTTTGCACCGAGGAAAGGTCAGCATGCTGACTAATGTTGTCTTTATCCTGAGTTAAGTGTTTTTTACGCTTTTCGTATAGTTCTAATATGTAAGACAAAAAAGAGCAAAATTTATGCACCTGTTATTTAGAAAGCAATGTCAATACTGAGATAAATGATGGTTACCTGGCAAAAAGTGACAACAGACGATCTCATTTACAATGCTAACTGTAGGGAAAGTCAAGGATAGTAGGTAGAAGTAAAATAATTGAAGCATGGTGTTCCATGGCTAAGGAAGACGTGATAAACCAAACGCCCATGTATGTACCAGAAATGACGTAATTATAGATATATAAGTATTTTTCGAGAAGGCATAAAGACCTGCACACATATAAACATTGTAGTCCGAACCTATCTTGTGAAGTTGTATAGGCTAACTGTTCTAATGACTAAGTGCTCTTTAAATATGACGGAATACTTAGGCAGATAAATATGACTCAATTGTCACCTAAAGAGCTATTCGTGAGCGCGATACGATTAAGTAAGCCATGTACAGAGCTCCAGAATGTGCTTGTCCGACCAGAGCAGAATAAATACAGAAATGTACACACGCGTCTATATTAGACATAAAAAGCTTGACAGAAGAGGAACTGAAACCCTGTTACAGATACATACTAAGTAGGTGCGACAATATCCAACATGAAGCAATTGCCTGTAGGGAAAAAGAACATAGACCGCCTGAAAAATAACAACACTGACGCTACGAATGCCTTGGAATTGAAACTCACCGATATGTACCAGTTAATAATTGAATTACAAATATAATGTTGAGAGCGTGCTTTTGGCACGAGCATAAGCAGAAACTTGTGTATTCATAAGCTTTGCCGCAGTCTTATGCTTAAGGAGAGATAACTCTGCCCAGCTGCTACATAGATCGACCGACAACTTTTAGCTCCCGTGAGCTAAAGGTAGCATATAAGAGGGCTGAATTTGCCAGGTAGGAATAGTTATCCTAATGTATTGTGATCAGGGTAACTATTTAAAGAAGTGTTTGTCTTACTTCTTACACCCTTTCGAGCATAAAGAGCGTCATCTTCCTGGTTAACATTTCATATAAAGGAACATAAAATTGAAATATAATAAGTGTCACAGCGAGAGAGAGAGAGAGAGAGAGAGAGAGAGAGAGAGAGAGAGAGAGAGAGAGAGACAGACAGACAGACAGAGATAGACAGAGAGGGAGGGATGTGGACGGTTGTTGTTATTGTTGTTGTGGAGCTTAACACCATTTTTCACCACACGATACATGGCGGCAAGTATTATTTGTGGAGGAAGAAACCGGGAAATCACCGGAAAGAACCACCGACTTACGAGAAGCTACTGGAAGATTCGTAATGCAGGTAAACAATTACGTACGGTAAAAAGTATTCCTTGAAGAAGCAAAAGATATCGGATGTAGGCTGGGTTGATATGTGATAAAAATTGAATGCGTGACCAATGGAGTGCACACCTGTAAAAATAAAAATGAGACATGTAACAGACGAATATCTAAGCATATCGAAATTTGTTTCTAATTTGAGTATTAATCAGGCATGTTTTGCTCTAAATAACCGTATTCATTCAATGAGATCTCCATTAATTTAAACACAAGGTATAATATTGTGTACTTGCAAATTGGCCTTCCTTATATAATTTGTTATAAATTAAATAAATATAGTGTAGTCTAAGATTAATGAAACTTAGTTACTTCGTGAAATATTAAAGTCCAACATCAAACGTAAAGGAGAACCAAAGAGTTTCTATTGAAGGAAAGAAATCTAAGAAAGAGACAGTCTTAATGTAAACCAACCTGTGAAAAATAGTGCCAGAAACGCTGATACTTTATGCATGGAATGAAGTGAATCAAAGGGAATTAATATATTGAGGAAGGTTTCCCTGAGTCTGGTGATGCTGTTGCGGCACATGGTTAGAAGCAACGTTGAATAAGTAAATGACATAGCAGTAGCCGCAGCTCTGGTGCATGCAATGCCATAACCAGCTATGCCACGTATACCAGTGTGCTCCGACTGGACGGAAAAGTCTAAAAAATGTATGCTTAAAAACATCAATTGTACACAAAATAAGACGTAATTAATCGGGTAATTAAAATAAAATCAGACAAATGGAAATCATTTTTTTTTCACAAGTAAAAAGTATAAAATTAAACTTTGAAATCAAATAAAGCTGATGCATATTACTTCTACGAATTTGTTTATTCCACATTCACTTCTGACGTTGCTCCTATACTTTAGTATTTGTTTTAATATCGCTTATATTATGTACGTACTTTGCTTGTCATAAGTGAAAAATCCATGAACTACTTAGAAATGTGTATTGAAAAATCGGTTCTGTACAGATGTTTGATATCTTCCATAAATAAAGAAGGAAACTTGTCAAACTTTATTTCAAAATAAAAATTACCAACTGATTTTGTTCTAGATAGACAACGCAATGAATACTTACAATATACACGTATCAGAAACAGGCCACATAATACAAGAGAGTAAATAGTCATCCAGAAGACCTGCAACCTGTAGGTTTCCAAAAAACGCACCACTTTCAGCAGTTTTTCTTCTGCGGCCGATCGAGGATGCTTCAGCTCGGCGATGTGAACCGTGCCAGTCGTCGTGTGTAGAATCGTGTCGTGTGCAGTAGCTGAAATCTGCCGCCGCAGTGTCGGCCTTCGGTAACGTCCAATGCTTAAAAAGCAAATGACGCATATAAGAAATATAATGAATATGCAAAAAACGGTAAGTATTAACATTGTATTGAGAATTAGGCGCTTTGAACTTGTTTTATTCTTGAAATTAACATGTGATCAGATTAAGTAAATTCTCTAAAAGAAAAGACCTGATTGCCAACTTTTTATTAAGTTGTTTAGTATACGGTGCTTTTTCTTCCAAATTATCATGTGTGGAGGAATAGGCCTGTATTTGCTGCACTGTATACCTCATTTGGCTTTAAACTTGACCCTCGTACAATACAAATGCGTGTGTCAAGTTGTGGCTGGGGTGTATATACTTCTTTTGCTAATAGCTTGCATAGACTTGTCAGGCCAAATGAATCATATATGAATATTTTGATTTATTACTGTAATCCAAATCCAACAATAGGAACCTTTATAACCTAACTAGCGTAATCTGAATTACTGAATTTTTATGTTATGCAGGTTGAGGAGGCATCAGATTTATGCACAAAACTGTTCCTTGTATAATATAGAAAATACTTCCATGCAAATCTACACTGCCTAATTAAAAAAAGTCGACTACTAGTTGTGACAAAGGCTGCCTGCCAGTAGCTTATGGAGAATCGAAATTAATTCCTTCTGCAGAGCTTGAAATTTGTGATGGACACATACAAAATCGATATTTCTAATGATGCTATTGGAATTTCTCGAATAAATTCGGTATTGTTAGATAATAACAATTAGCTTTAAAGAAACTGAGACTTATAACAATCGACGTCATTTCCGGTATTTATTTACTCCCCTTGCATACAGCCAAAAGCCGTAATATCTAAACCCTGTGAAGCAGGAACATACCTAGTATCATTATGAACTAATCAAGTTTACACTCGACTAAATAGATTAATTGTTTGCAATAAGAATAGTGTATCTGACAAGAAATAAATAAAAAGGAACCATTTTCTTATGTGGAAAGATACAAACTGGCTGTTGTGCTGCTAATTCTGTTATTAATGGTTGAATCATACAAGCGTTCTTTGTGAAGGGTGTTCCTTTCGAAATTGCTTGATTTAGTATTCGCGACTGCATTATTTTCGTACTAACTTTGTTTCTTCTCTATTACATTGGCTGAATGGTTTTAGCAAATGACGAATCTTATTATCAGTACCAAACCTTTTTAACTAATAATCATTATCTTAAAGTTTAACTTTGTTCATTGTAACCGGTGTCGTCGCATTCATAGGATAAATAACGTTTTAACAAGCTGTATTTTAATAAATTAAGGCTCTAAAAGAATGTCTTATACTATATGTCGCACAGAGAATGGGAGAAGTACCTTTTTCTAGGTTATTGGTTACATAAGAAATATACAAATAGATGCCTTCATGAAACTCAAAATGCTCACACCTATTCTTTAGCAGATAAATTAATACAAAAACATCGATGATGCTCGCCTACATAAAACACAAATTGTAAATTAAATGGTAAGTCGTCTTTTATGAGATTTTTGTTACTATTGTATTTTCTATCTCTTCTTAAAATTAAAGGTATACAAACTTTGAAAATTGTTTACCTGTACGCCCTAACGAATGTGGACTGTTTAGCCGCTAACTTGTGTGACTTCTGATAAGGTCTCACTGTAGGCAGTCCCAGCCCCGTATCTTAACAGAGTAAATGAAAAAATGATAAAATAAAAAAAACAAATTCTTGAGCACACAAGCAGCATAAAATCTAGTATGGTTTCCATGATATTGAGGATGAGGAAGATGTATAACATAGTGATATTTTAAAATAGTAATAACAATACATAGATTATTTTGCATGATAATCAATTATGGAATTGCTATTAAGATTACGATAATGAACAAAAACGACTTTTGAATAGTTAAAGATAGGTACAACGATTTTTTCCTCATCTTTCTATCCAGCGTTGAGATATGTTAACCTATCTACACATTGGCGGGTTGATCAGATATTTCCATGCTTTGTCCCAGCGACATCTATTTGATTTTTGGGAGTTGCCTTCCTTAATATGTCATGCCAACTAACTGAGTGTAATCGAGGTGCAATGTACATCGGCCGAAAATGGTCGATGCAAACTACTTCAACGGGATACTTTCTAATTTTAGCATCAAAGTATGACTACGTTCCAGAGAGAAGCCATTGCATGTGTATTTCAAGGAAAGGATATGTTTGTGCAAATAATGACCGGTTATGAAACATTTGCTTCTTTATGAATCCATTCCAATTGTGTCGATCATGTAGGAATATTGTTCAAATTTGAACAACTTGTTTTCATATGATAGCTTGCCGCTGCATACAATGAAATTCACAAATATGAGGCACTGAAATATCTGATCGACCCGCCATAGTTCAAAAAGGTTAACATCACGAAACCTTGGTTAGGGTTGTTTCGGTTCCCTTGATGTGCCAAATATATCGCACAAACCATTAGCCCAATATTTCGATACTATTTTGCGATATCTTAAAATATCTGGATCTTGCATATTTATCTTCATTAGTTGACTTCTGCCATAACTAACTAGTAGCAAATATAAATTAGGAAAACATAGAGGACAAACATCTTACCTTCTAATGCTAATGATGTCCTTTCTACTGTTTTTCGATACTCGTCATACCGAAATACTTTTTTAAAGTTTTCTAAAGTTAATTGATCTCCATGCTTTATTCCAGCAATTTCATATACTGATGCCACAAACTCAGAAACTTTCCGATCGTTCACATTGGAATCTGAAAGTTCAAGCAACGACCTGCAAAGATAAGTGTAAAACAAAAGTTTCTTTTGCTGGAAATTGAGTAAGAAATAAAAATTGTGAAATATATTTTATTTCAGCACAGCAGGGCTACTATAACTGGAACTGTTTTCACATGTGTCTTTCCTAAATATCAATGTGCAACTATAGCTCTCTTCTTTACAGATGATACTTCCACTGTTCCTTTTACGATTACACTTAGTGGGAATTTTATTGTTTGAGTTCATTCTTTTGTCGAGGTGTTTCTAAATTACATTTTAGCGAGCAATTATATTAGATGAAAATAACTTCGTTGAGTAAATACTTGTGATGTATCTTTCTTGTCATTATTCTTTGATAACGTCAATCAAATGTTTGTATCTGTTATCTGCCTAATCCAAATACGGTGTCCCAAGATCTGCTATAAACAAAAGGTGTTCAAAAATGTTTGATGAACTAAACTATACAAACATAGCCAAAAATTAAAATAGTTAGCCTAACCAACAACCACCAATTATCCCCCAAGCATTTCATTCCAGACAACCCCCACCTTACCTCCTCGCTGGACTGCGAAAATAAAAACGAAACCATAACCATCTTCCATTTTCTGTACACTTGGCTAAACAAAACACAGGCGTATTAAAAAGTGTTCATCTTTGAGGAATCCATAGGAGCCGTTACTTTTAGTACGTAAAAAATTAATTTACAGAAATAAGATGAGTTGTTATATTAATTGGAAACCTAAGTATAAGCATGGTTTGCCAAGGACAAAAACAGCGCGATTTATTTAAAATAGGAAAAAATAGGAAACGCAGAATTCTGTGAAAAACTTGTTTGAATAAATACGGTCACACACACACACACACACACACATGTTACAGCATGAAAGAGTCATTGTTTATCGGTGCCGGAAGTACGCGAAAGGAACAATGTCAGACCACAAAACCTGTGGGCTTAGTGGCTCAGTTCAACAAGATATATAAAGAGGAGATAAAATTAGGAAGCGAAGGAATTTCAGTTATTTGTGAACTACAACACCTAAATTAAAAAGTGGGATTGTTAAATTTTTAAAAATGTATTGGCCTTGCTATGCTCATTTCTATTTTCATATGTACAACAAATACGTGATTTGCGTAACAAGTTTTAAAAAAATGAGCTGTGTTCTTCAATACCAGCCCCTTATCCCGAGTTTTATAGCACTGCAGCAACTCCTGGGGGACATGAGTGGAGTTGATAGAGTGGTTACTGGAACCACCTTTGTGGTTACGATGTGTCTTAGCCAATGAGCCTTAACATAGCCAATTACCCACGCTGCTTCGTTGAAATATAAGAGTGTGCAACGTGCCTTGAACAGTATGCCCACCACAGCATTGGGATTACACGTGTTGATATTAACCAACTTCGATCTCAAATTCTCACAGGATTTCATACCACTGCTCTTGAAACTTTGATTCCGACTATCACCCGGTTATTTCCTCCTGGTTTGGCCACCACTTTAGCAAACAAAAAAGAAAACAACGACGCTCGTAACGACTGTGACAGAACTGCCGTTGCATGGTTATGGTCTGTGTCAAGACGGGCGTGTTTACTCATCTCGAGGTGACATGTCATCATTTTCTACAAGACACAGACCAAATCTAGCTCTAGGAGGACAAGAAAATGAGCTGCATTACCGTATGCAGATTTAAGAATATAAGCAGGTAGTACAAAATTATGCAACTGTATGACACATCAACAGGTTACTGACCGCGGTGACCAGAGCTTTCTTTCTCGAATCAGCCTCGAGACCAACGCTCTGACTGGTTATGACAAAATGCTCATTTGGAACGTCATTACTTACTAAGAGGTCTGAACAGCCACAGTACACGCATTTTATGATATCACTATTGTATATCTAGGGGTGTAATTATATTCGATTATGAGTCAGTCTCGAGAAAATATAAATCGATACGCAGACGAGGCGTTGGGGTTTGAGGGGAAGTGATGTACAGAAGGGGGGAGGTCTATGCGCTCTCCCAAGAAGATTAGCACGTTTTAATATGCCTGTTTTGTTTTCATCTTAGTGTTGCGAAAGGGCGTTACAAACATGGAGGTTGCCTTTTTCGTCTAGGATAGGAAAGGAGAATTGGATAATTGGAGGTGGATATTTGGCTCCCAATAACGTACTCTCTTCATTCCTCCCTGTTGCTTACTTAAGCTAATAGTTCGATTGCAAAATTCGATAATTATCCTTTTTAAAACACATTTCTTTACCAAACCTAAAACTTGTGTACATATTAAAGACAAATCTGCAATGTTTATATGAGTCATGTCATGCACATATATGTTAATAATCTTCACAGTTGTTACATCGACCTTGTCATTTGATGAACATCGTCCAACTTGAGTTTTCCTTCTTTCTGATACATGTTAAACAGGAACTGAACCCTTTGATCAACGTCATCTAAAATAAAAGTAGTAATTGGCGGTGAAACTTTCTTTATATAAAAAAGTATTACTTGCAAAATGAAATGAAAAAGGTCGCTTTTGTTTTGGTGAAAATGCAGCACAGAATAAATAACAGGTTAAAAGAATACAGTTTAAGATTAGTATCTTATTAAACTACATTAAACTGGTAAAACGAATACTTATATAACATTATTTCAACCATATTTAAATTCCAGTGTAGAGATGATGATTTGTAAGATACAATTCAAGGTAGTTAAAACATACTCCTCATAAATGTATACATGCGGCACATAATTTGACCAAGGAATACATAGAATTAATAACAGTTTATACTACTAATAGAAACACAACGTACGATCAACACATTTATCTCTAGATCTTAAATAAAAAAACTATCTCAAAAGTCCGAGAATATTAGTTTCATATAGTTTACCGTCATTCTTGTTACATTGCAAAACTGAACTCTAAAATAAACAAAAGAAACAAAATTCATAATTATGTGATTCCAAGATACACATAACTGCTGTATTTATCGATTAACTTAACTTGGAGACAAGAAACACGTTCAAGACAATGTTACGTTTAGGATAAATATGCTGACTCTTGAAACAACCATAAAACGAGGTCTTCACACCGTTCATTTATTTTAGAAAGATCATTTAAATTCTGAAATCGTAAATTAAATTAGAATCTGGAATATGATACCACTATATATACCCGCACAAAAATAAGGGCTTTCAATCAACATTCCCCATGTGTGTACCTGACGAAAGCAGTAAGAATACGTTCATAAACTCCCTGAAGGACACCAGGCCTGACCTATCTGCGTCTGCCAAGAGAAACATCTGTTGGACAAACAGGGAATCTGGCTTCATCCCGAAAACTTCGGCAAATTCTGTGATTGTCAAACATGTTTGTGGCAGGTTCGCATACCCAAATTCATTCTCATCAATCGTATTTGTACTGACATCTTCCAACGTCTGCAGAGATGGAATAATTGTAAGATTAATATATGCTTATATTAGACCAATCTGTTTTGGTGTTTCTAAATCACGTCTATCGATAGAATTACAAACAAATATTGAAATTAACAATAATTAGGTCACCCGCGAGGAGAGCACCAAAGACCGGTTTTGGGATATGTTGAAACCATTAAATATTACTGAACCACTCACACTGAACTAAACATAGTACAGTGTCGCCCATTACAATTGTTTTCTAGGTATATAAATGTAATATACTCTGTTTATAGTTTGTCTCCTCACCAAACAAGTCGGTTAGATATATTCGTATTGTCATATACGAATATGAGATTAATTGATCTGTGCTAGAATTAGGCATTATTTCGTGTAAACAAAACATGTATTTTTTCTGACGACTGATCTAAACTATTAGAACAATGTAAAATTGAATTAGATTCTCATGCATTTGCATACATAAAATATAAATTTATATGACGTTCTAATGCTTTCTATTATTTAATAATACACTGCAGATAGTCAAATATACGAACTTATCTAACTGCAACTGATTTGAAATTTTATTAAAGAATAAAAGGAAGAACTTGTGCTTTTCAAAACTTAAAAATAACCTGAATGAGTTAAGAGCACACGAGCTCTTGTAGTTAGTAAATTGCGATATAAAGCCATCCCTGGGTTAATTTTTCTACATATCATTTAGAAAATTAAAAAATAAAAATACTTTAAAAATAAAAACGAAAAAAAAAGTTTAAATAAATTATTTAACTGTACACCCTTTGCTATACATAACGCTGAACGTGCAGGCTTTGTCATATGGCAAACAGCAAGCACTGGGGTAAAGGATAAAACGTGCAACAAAACAAATTCAACAAAGGATGGAAAATACAGTGACCACTATGATGAATTTTTTAGACCATGATAAAAAATTATTAGATTTTCAGACTTATTAACCCAGAACATATAATTTTAACACGATTAAAGCAAAAATGTTTAATCCAATACTATACTTACAATAGTGGTGTTTCATCTGTTGTATTCTAAGATTGCTAAACTTTATAAAGACTGAAGGTATTAGTGAAGAGATTATATATACAATTCGTCATTTGATATGCCTGATCCCGAAAAAGAGTACAATTATGTTCTCATTGGTGTTAAGAAAGCAAGAAGTACACATTTATGAAGCATTTCCTGATTATATTTTCCTCTTTTCTGTGTTTCGTTGCCAAAGGAGAGTTATGACCTTTGCATTCCACAGGTTAAGCCGTTGGGCTTTTAAATTAATATGTTCGAAAGTTAAAGTAGCATGCAATTCAGATAGAGCTTGTTCCAAATTAAGTGTAATACTACCAAGTATCTGATACCGTGTGTGTGCTAATATATGATATCACAGTCTAAGTTGCAGTTTCTGAGAATGAGTTGGCAATAAGAGTAGCTCCAGATTTGAAAATTTTTTATATTTTCTGGATTTACTTAACATCCAATCTTTATAACTCTTTTATTTCAAATTTTCTTTTTACAAGTTCCACTTAAACAGAAATATTTAATTCAGTTCGAAATATTTTAGGCTCATATGAAATGTAGTTAATTTTTATTTTTCTTCTATACTTCATAAATTTATTTTAAAGCTAATTGCGTCTGTGGTACACATTGTCTCCTTCAGGCCTTTTGCCCATTTATTTTCTCTATTTGTAACAAAACAAAATGGCTGATGATGGTGTGATGAATTTGCTTATTCATCTGAAAAGAAGATAATATAGTTACACAATATTAAGAAGTTGAATATATAACAAATCTTGCTAATGAGAAAATGTTTTGACGTTTTGATGGTGTTTCACTAAACGAAGCTTCTATATTATCATTTCAAGTTCTTGCTTTGTACAACTTTGATCCAAGCATGGGCCACGGAATGAGCGAAATACAACCTAATTAGGAGAAAAACAGCTTTGTAAAGTAAATCTAAATATCGATTATGTAAAAAGATGGTAAGACAGTTCAAATCGTGATGAAAGACGATAGGAGAATAGTACTAGCAAACCGCACTATAGCAAGACGAGGAATGTGTATGTGTGTCCTATTGACGACATTAGATAATTGATCCGTTTCAAATAATGAGAAGTATGAAAAACATATGGAAAACTTGAAAAAGACAAAACAATTATTCCGTATTTGAAAGAACCGTTGTAAATGCAAAAGTACAAACGCTTAAACGGTTGGACATCTCAGTTGGAAGTAAAATCTTAGAGCAAACTTTAAATTATGAAAGAAATAGCTAGAATATTAACGCTGGGAGAAGGATTGTAAAGACTCCTGAAAGAGTGACGTGTAGCATTACTTGTATAGCTAAAGAAGTAGCAAGGTCTATGACAAGCATTGTACCGTGCATGACCTTCCACTACTCCAACGCATCATACCTCATCTCCAACTCCAACTACTCCAGAATAATGATACATAATTATGTTGACGAAGCCAGCCAATGATTTGCTTGAGATGGCCAATAAGGAGCAGTATCATTAGCTGGTATTATTGGCAGCTACTTACGCTGGTAATTAAAAGTGATGGAAAAATTATTCATTTTCTATCTGATCACGTAGTTTTACTTATTTCAACGTTGGTACCATTTTATAGATTCATTTGAATGAAGTGCTGCCATATTCAAGCATTTTTGGAGTTCTGCCAGTCCTTTTACCTGTATATGTCATTGACCTGTGTAAATTGTAATGCATTCGATGGTTCCTTTCCCAACAGATTCTTAACTATATCTTTTAACTTATATTATTTCTGTTTCACCAAACTGGATCTTTTCAGGTTTTCGACCTCAAAAGATATATCTTAAAGCATCTTTTATCCATCTCACTTCCTCGTTTTTACATTTAAACGCAAGCGTAGTTTGAAAGGCATTTGTCGCTGTGAAAATGCGATTAAATCCATTGTTTACATTTCAAATGTTTCCATGTAAACATTATCAGTCTGCCACTGGTCTTCTACGATGCTGACGTATAGTGTATACGTCAGTATACCCTATACGTCATATCTAGTGAAATCATTTCTTTTTTTTTTATTCGCTTGGTTGTGTAGCGTTTAAAAAGATTCTTTAGCTAAATATTTTTCAACAATTTGTTTTATTTTGTTTATGTCGATTTTAATTTGTTTCATGCCATTCATTGACTTTTGTACAAGGAAAATAAAGTGATAGCAGTCTTTTTAACTGTTATTAAAGGTAGTACACAAAAGCCAAAGAATATTTATTTAGCATTGTATAATGCGCGCTTCATGGTTAATTCTAAAATAACGATATTGTTGTTTGCATATGAAACTCATAAATTGTTTCATTTACCTTGATAAACACTGTTGAATGTATATAAAATGTAGCTATGTGTCTTTTTTTCCATTTTCAAAAACCTACACTTAATGTTTACTTATCGTCTCTATAATCATAATGGTTCATCATTTCTAGAAAAGTTTCAAACATTCCTCAAATTGCATGCTTGGTGTCCAACCGCAACAACTCATCAAGATGGCCAAATGACTTTTAATTTTGATTTGTAATGTTCTCGTAAAAATAAAAAGATGAAATGAATGGCGTAGCATCATTATGTCCAAACTCGTTCCTTACTTGGCATCAAATACGCGTGCGTCAAGAAATTTTATGAGATTGCACTTACTAGGCTTCATTACAGACTGCTGCATTTTACCATCAACGGAATAACACCATTTTCTTGGTGGAATTTAATACTATTTCACTCCACAAAAACTGTATTACATTTCGTCAACGATGTCATTTATCCAGAGGACTTCTGTTAAGATCCTAATTTATTCAAATAAATCATCATTCAACTCTATAATTAGTTCATATTCATCCTGTGAAATTATATATTTCTGGACGTACGCCTTCACAATTTATTGTGTATTTTTTTATACCACCTTTTATGAAGTTATAACCACAAATGCAGATGAAAAAAATAGTTCCAGAATCTTTTGAAAAGGAAAAGCCTGCACCACATTTCCTACCTGCACGAACATCATTGTATAACTCAATTCATGCCTGCATGAATATAATTGTATAACTCAGTTCATACCTGCATGAATATAATTCTGAAGAACTTATCTAACTGTTCTTGGCGCATTTTCTTTGTTTTGCAGTTTCGTAAAATATAGTTCTCCACCAGGGATCGGCTTTGAGTGGCTATAGAGATAGCAAGAAATAACTGGTCCATCAAGTTGGAGAACCGACTTCTTTCGTCATGTGTTTCGAAGCGGAGCACCTGTTACAAAAACGTTGAATAATGAACATATATAAATATGGTATATCCATTAGACCACAACTCAGAATTGATACATAAAGATATACACCAGCCATCAAAATAAAATAAGCCTCATCACTCATTCTTTGAATGAAATGTTAATATATCCAGCGGTGAATATAACGCAAAGCATCTACGGGATCGAAAATAATATTTGACAGTTCAGGCACTTTAACATGGCATGACTATCAAAAGTCAAACTGTTTCACCACATAAAACAAACTTGCTTCAAACTATTTAGGAATTCCAAACTGTGCCGAAGATGTTAGCAATAATTCTCAGCTAAACCAATGTCTCTCTCTCTCTCTCTCTCTCTCTCTCTCTCTCTCTCTCTCTCTCTCTCTCTCTCTCTCTCTCTCTCTCTCTCTCTCTCTCTCTCTCTCTCTCTATATATATATATATATATATATATATATATATATATATATATTACAAGCAATGTTTTTCTTAAAGAAAAAGCAGTGTAAGGTAGAAAATAAAATCAATAGCTAAAAACGAAAAATCAACCTGTAAAAATATTATATATTATTTCTTATTTTATAAGGATACTTCCCTTCTTCTAACGAAATTTACTTATCTTATATTTAATGTCTTTTTCTAGATTCAATAATGCTTGGCAGGTGTGAGAACTGTGTAACATAATCTTGTGATTCTTGAAAGTCAGTATGGTGGGTTATTTTTGTATTTTATTTTATTTTTTTAATTCGACTAGGGAGAAGACGGGTGCTTTAAAGGAAAAACACAGATTATCTTGCCGACGATTTAAAAACTGTTTCAAACTAAATATCATTGATATGATGAAGATCTTGCTCATAGTAAAACTCAATGAACATCATGATGAGTAAAGTATGTTTACAAAAGTTTACTCAAACTCGGATCTAAAAAAACCCCACAATTTCTAGAATGGTTATAAATTGTGCCAATCGCATGAAAAATCACCTTCTGTCTGTCCGTGGACATTATATAACTTATTTGAGATTTTGATCACATAAGCCTATTTTACATGTTTCAACAAAATTAAATCAGAAATATAGTCCACAGAGAGGTTCCAGGCAAAAGTCGATCAGACACAACATCACCTCATATTGTGTGTGAATCTTGCTCATTATCGAAAATTACTTAGATTACTAGGAGCTTGGTGATGAAGATGTGAGACTTTTGGAAAAGAGTTTCCGTCCCTCAAAATCCTTGAAGAAAAAATTCAGACTCCGTTTTTAGGGACATAATTAATATTGTTTGTATCTGTTTTTTTTTTTAAAAATCATATTTATGGACATAGAAAACAAATAGTCTGGTTTGTACGAACATTTCGGGTACAGCCTACCCCAACATGATTTTTTTTTAAAATGAAACTGGTTATACCAAAATATCTATATAGATCTGAGTGATATTCCTGTAATTGTCAATATTTTAACACAATTCGACAAGCAGTCAAACAGGCGAAAAAAGTATGTATTTGTTGCCTCTACATTGAATTTTCATGAAAAATAAGAAATACATTTGAACCAATGGAACAAAGAAAAGATCAAAACAGGATTTATTTGTGCTGTTCTCTGCAAGAAAGGCAATGATATAAAAAAGGTAACATTTAACTATTTTTATAACTTTTGATCACAAAATATACGTCTGCAGTATTACAGGCATGACAGAAAGAATAAATATAATGAGTTACAAAATCAGTCTATTGTTGATAGTATGTTATATAAAAAATATACCTGTTAGTGAGTCAACCAGTTATTGAATTGGTGGAAAGGGGCACATGAAAAAGTATTTATTCCAAACAATAATAACATGGTTTTGTGATAATTATAATTTAAGACTCTCTCTCTCTCTCTCTCTCTCTCTCTCTCTCTCTCTCTCTCTCTCTCTCTCTCTCTCTCTCTCTCTCTCTCTCTCTCTCTCTCTCTCTCTCTCTCTCTCTCTCACACACACACACATACACACTAACATACACAGAGACGCATTCAAGTCTCTCACATACACACATGCACATATAAATAAACACACAAACAGACGCACATACATAAATTTTCTCTCTCTCTCTCTCTCTCTCTCTCTCACACACACACACACACACACACACACACACACACACACACACACACACACACATTCTCTTGATAAATGGATTTCGGTAAAAAGCTGTTTCCTTGTACATACCTTTCTTCAAGAATACTTACCCAATCATAACACCTTAGGAAAACTACTACAATTCTTGCATATCCAGTCCTCCCATATACTACTTTTAGCTACAGCGAGCTAAAAGTTGTCTGCAGATCTATGTGGAGGTCAGGCAGAGTGATCTCCCCTTAGGTATAAGACTGGCAAAGCCTACGAACGTGTCAGTTACTATTGCAGCTGAAGGCACGCTTTTTATGTGTGTAAATGTGAGAGGGTGTGTGTGTGTGTGTGTATTTTGATAATTTAGGTATACTCGAAGAAACATATTTTACTAGGAAAAATTTGGTTTCTTCAATAAATATGTAACCCAATCATAATACCTTAGAAGAATAGGTAAGAAGAAGAGGAATACATCCTCTAACCACGGAGATACCATATCCGTTCCCTTAAGACATGCGAGGCAGCCTCCAGACTGGAGGGGACTCCATCTTTCATGGTACGGTTTCAGATAGGAAAAAATGTCCAACCGCAAATATAGCGGAAGCCGTTAAGGCACATCTTGAGAAGCTGTTGATCGACTTGGACTGGTGTCTTGTTGAGCTGCGCATATAGGTCCTTCCAGATCGAATTAAGCTGTTGATCGACTTGGACTGGTGTCTTGTTGAGCTGCGCATATAGGTCCTTCCAGATCGAATTAAGCTGTTTGGGATGACAGATCTCGGAGATAAGAGCGAGGAAATGTGAGCTGCGACCTACATTCCATAGCTTGAATGATGTCGGGTTGCGAACAGCTCCGGAAGAATGCTATTCTGGTGGCAAAATCTGTAACCCTGTCGGCCGAAACACGTAAAATGTTTGTTTAAGATAGGCTTATTTCGTTATATCCCAAGCGAATAACTCTGGATGAGATAGAAAGTGACATGATCTTCCGCGATGCAAAGGCCCTGTTTTGTTACGGTATTATTTGAAAGACAGAACTGGGCTTTGTTTGTGACATTCAGCAGATGCGCACAGACTTAACAGTTTCACGACGAAAGTCTGGATACCCTTGGAAGGAAACAGGTTCTTGGCGATAAAAGAAAATGGAAAATGCGTCATGAGTAAACCTGACACCTCTTGTCAGAACTAAATCACTAATTCTACACACACACACACACACACACACACACACACACACCGTCGCTTATGCCATAAACAAGTAGGTCTTATAAGAAGGTTGCACTGGAGATGCACTTGAAAGTGACTAAAATGTGACTTGTTTAGCCAGTTAATACCATACTTTGAGTTGGAGTAGTTCGGATAATAACTTGTTTTTTTATATCCTCTCTTCCATCATGTTGAAAGTGTATGCAATCGTAGAACGGTAACCTTTTACTGTAGTCTTCGCGAACTTTCTCTCTAGCCAGACAATGTTAGCTGTTTGCGGTATAGACGCCTGGAGATGTAAGATTTGTTCGTTTGTGTGTCACTGGGTTAATGCGCGTTATTTGCCTTCGTACACTCTCAATATGAAGAACGTTCCCACTAGATCAATTCTGTTTACAACTGGTAGTGAAAATTGTTTGTTTCTTGAGGACAGTTTTATATGATCCAGAGGTGCGGGTTCTGTAGCTGTGAATAGGAAAGAAGCTATTGCTGCTGTATTTGTTTGAGTAAATGAAGGAATATCCAAGTCTATGAGGAGTCCCCATTGCGAGATTGATGCAATAGTTGATTTATCCACGATTTCCCCCATCCGAGTGGTACAATGAAGATAAGGCGACGCTCTGATTCTCTTGCTTTCTGTATCACATTTTGGAATCATAGGTGTTGAAGTATATGCGTATGCATCCAAGCCGCGTATAATATATCGATAGTGCGTAAACTGCTCGGGATATGAATCCGTGACTGGATATACGAAGGTTTGGACCTGTTATTCCACCTTGTCACACAAACAAGTCAACTAACGGTCGGTCCCATCGAGCACATATCTGAATGAGACCGAGGGATGATTAAACCATCATATCAGTATAGTTGATTGTTTTGGGGCAAAGCTTCGGCTGATACTTTAGGAATCTTAGGATATGGAAAACTTTTACGTGGATTTGTTGTTGACAATGCCACATCAGAAAGTCCAACACCAGGACGCAAAGGTCTTGACACTTGGGTACTCCTTATCGTTTGAGATAAGTCACCACTTCAGGTCTTAGTTCCTCCTTGTCGTCTGAGATATGTCACCACTGTAGAGATGTCGAACAGAATTAGAACTCCCTTGACATACATATAGTTCTGTCACCAGTGAAAGGCATTCAATATGGCCGCCGTCTCCATAATTTATTAACATGAAGATGTCATTCTTGGGCAGAGTATGCACCGCTGGCTTCCAGAAAGGATAGTAGTAGTTGGGGTTCCCAGCCTTCCGGACTTGGATTAGTGTAATCTCGGGCGATTGAACTTGTTGACGTACAACCACTGTGAGCCAAGATAGCTTGTAATTCCGCAGATAATGCCTTAACTGTGTGAAGATGGCGAGAGTATTGTACAGTGGGCAAACTTTAGGACGCCATTGAGACAGAATAATTATTTAGAATGGACGCATAGGAAGGTGACCATGGACTATTATGTCTGCTGTCACGTTGAGCAAGCCTAGCAGGCGAAAGATTTAGCGTGCTGTAAGAATTCCTCGAACGGAAAGGTACTACCATAATTCGAATTTAAATGCCCGATACAGAGGGAGATGAATATTGCCTGTGTATTGAAACAATGATTCAGATGGTACTATTTTTTCCTTTTTGACGAGACATATGATTGGTAAGAAGGGTTATCGTATTTTGTTAGATCTAACTCACTGATGATCTGCAGAATGTCTTCCAGGAAGCTTAATCTTGTCACCATATAGGTGATTAGGTGTAATATCCGCTTTTGTATGCGAGAACTGTGACTTTCTCTGGGTGGAACTTCAATAGGACGGTTTTCAGAGGTTTGTACTATATGAGTGCTTTGGTGCTTTTCTTGATTTCCCGTACTGTCCCGGTATCGATAACGACGCTGTGGTTGTGGGAAGGGGAATAAGATAGGTCTCGATGGACTGTTTAATTACATCTTCGATATGGACGTTAAACAGGAGGGACGAATTTGGCCTTATTGTGGTCCTTCAAGAAAGTTCATGCAGATAGCACTTAGTTGCGTTCCGCCAAATGTAAATTGTAGCTGAGATTATGGAATTGGCTAAAATATGTTGAATGAGTCGGTTACATACTCTAGCTATTCCTCCGACAGACTCTCGTGCATTTGCTGGTGTATTTGTAGTGGGAGAAGATAGCTATGTTCCACATATTGGAAGATAGCCATATAGACGAAAGTCCAACATCTAACCCAAGGCAACTATATTGCTTACTAACTGCTTGGTGTCATCAAATGCCATCCAATTCATACGTATCGAGTGTGGCTTTATCATTCCCAAAGCAGCGATACCACTGTAACTGCTGTCAAATGAAAGATGTGTCTGTCAAAAGTAGAACTGATAATGAAGACGGGTCAGAATGTCTAACTCTCCACGAGTACGACGGTAATTGACATCCATCTCTTCGGTTCCGGCGTAATATCAATGATGCTAAAGTTCTGTAAACAGGTTGCTGATGCGATGGGAGGTAAAGGACAATACGCTGGGGGTAGAATTTGTAAAACGTCCTCAATTGAGACTCGAAAAGTTTAATTTTATCATGCCACAAGAATAGTGTAAAATAGATGACAGCACTGGAAAAAAGCAACATCATCTTGGTTGCATGAGGTGAGGGTAAGGTCCACTGTCATGCTCGAGACTTAGCTGGTGAAGAATGACGAGGTCTGTCGTTCATTAAACTCTTAGAACGATCCAGATTAGAAACCGTGATTTCGAGACAGTCACTGAGTAGAGTCTCTTCTCCAGGCAGAGTGTAGATAAAATGGTAAGCGACATCTGTTGATGCGTTAGGATATATTCGTGGCATCGTGCCAAATGAGTGTCTAGAGGTGGTATGAGAGTTAGACTGGTTCCTGCACAAGTATGCAAACGTCGGGTTCGACTTACTGGAAGCAAGTCTGTTAATGATTGAGGCCGTAATATTGATATTTTGATACTTCGTGAGCCCAAGTATGTGACCATGGTCGGTCGCAACGTAAATAGGCCATCCATTTGGGAAGGATACCGTTAGGCTCATCAGTTAGGACGGGTGATTGGATGTTTGATTCATATAACCTGTCCGTGTCTTTTGAGTGAGAGGGAACTTGGCTGTTTGTTAACTCTCTTCGTCGCTGTTCTGCAATAATAATCAAGACTAACCACGACGGAGCAAGGAAGAAATAGTTGCCAAATATCTTGATGTGATGACCTGTGTAAGCGTAAATTGATTGATCTTCCTTGTTCGCCAGACATTTCTACACAAAGGAACACACTTGTGACGTCTTCATCCAGAGCAGTGTGGTTTTATTTGCTCTTTGCCCATAGTTTGAGTCTGTAAGACAAATATATTTAAACGTATAAAACTATTGCCGTGCACCATGTCTTTTAGAACGCAAAGTTAATGCAGAGCTAAATCTTAACATGTTGACCCAGAAATTGGTAATAGACAGTATAATAAAGCAATGAAGCAAACATATAAAATATGAAAATATCATATGTAAAGAGAAGTATAAACTTGTGGCCTTTACATGGAATGTTTGAATTCTGAGTGGGTGCAGAGCTAAACCAAATCGTGGTTACGGGGGGGGTGATAGCAGACGATCTCAATTACAAGACTACCGGTAGGGAAGATCAAGGATGATTCAACTAGTAGAACAACCTGGATTTAAAACCGTGACTTTTGAGACAGTCACTGTGCACGAGTCTCTTCTCGTGGCAGAGTTAAGAGAATTGCGAAGCGACACGTTTTGAAGCGTAAGGAATCATTCATTCGATCTTGCCGAATGACTGTCGCGAGGTGGTATAAAAGTTAGAAAAGTCCCTGCACATGTCTATAAAAGCCGGGTTCGACGTTCTGGAAGTCGGGCTATTAGTGATTGTGCCTGTAATATTGATGTTTTCGCTCTTGGTGATCCTTAGTATATGGCCTGGGCCGTTCGCAACGAAAATAAGCCATCTGTTTCGGAATGATATCGTTAACAGCATAAGTTGTGACTGGTTATGGGATGTTTGATCCATGTAACATGTCTGTATGTCTATGAAGTAGCAACTGATACGTTCTTAGGCTTTGCCGCCAAGTCTTATACCTGAGGAAAGACCACTCTCCCCGACCGCCACATAGTCGGTAAACATATTTTGGCTCCCAATAGCTAAAAGTAGTGTCTGCGGATACTCAATGTGCGATGTTGTAGTTAGTTCTCCTACGTTATCCCGATTGTGTAACGTTGTTACACAAGAAATACCAGCGAGTCATTACACGCGTCAACGTCTGGCAAATGTATAACCTGTAATCCTGTTTTTGACCCAAAAGACCAATAAAATATGAATAGACAGACTATAAAATATAAATGAATTACATTGTGGCTGATGTCTGCAATAATGTCAGAATGTTAACTTTCCATAATGATATGTACTATTGTGTTCGATTCCATAGATGTGATATACGTCCCTTCCCGTAAATCCTGTATAGAAATAAACAATGGGAATTGCCTCCCACCCCTCTCCGACCAGTAAATTATTGATCCCAATCATCACTCACATGACCTTACATTCAGATAAAAACAGAAGAAAAACTGTAGCTTCTTAATGTGAATAATTCTTCAATAATTAATTAAAAGCTTTCTGCAGAAAAAAGTACCAGATCGTATTCACTTGGGATCTTGACAGCTATCAGGTCTTCATTTTGATCGCTGCTGTAATGCACCTCTACACGGTCGACTCCGCTCCCAGCCATGGCTTTAACATTAATTAGACGGACCAGGGCACCAGATTGGTCATACATATTTATCCGCATTTCCTTCTGGTCTAGCTGAACAACTCTAAACCGGACTGGTTCATCAGGGTTAACCCACTCAATTACTGCAATATATCGTTAGACAAAAAAAGTCACTGCAAAGTATGATATGGGCAGTACTAAGTTGCTATGATGCTTTATAAAATACATGTAACACGAAGAAAGGACACCATGAGTAAAGCATAAGTATCATCACGTACTGACCTGCCATTTGGCATCAATTGCATGTCATGTAATATCCTACTGTTTACATCTATGGACCTAACAAATCTAAACTTGAAGTGCAAGTGGTATGTCTTAAATTGGAAGACCACTTCAAATGTCTCTTTTGAAACGCATATTGAACTCCCCCTTTCCCCGAATCACATCAAATGTGTAACTGAAACATTTGAACCACTCGAAATGTTTAAGACTAATAAAATCTAACTTAGTCTTGTTAGTATATGAAAATAGGTATAATAACAAGTACAATAACAAATGCAATAACAAGAACAATAACGAAAATAGGATTACTAATATTGTGGTATTTTATGTTCTTTTACCTGAAAATTTTGTGAGATCGGAAATTTTCACGTGTTTGTACGCTGCATTCTTCAAGGCCATATATTTAACCTTCTGACGGCGTCTCGTTAGAAGAATCATCACTCCAAATGTGACTTCATATGCAAGGTACAAAGAAAACAAATTTTTAAGTAAATAAATCATCTTTCTGACTCAAACATTTAGATGTACAATAGCTTATATACTAACATATGCAAGAAGGACAAAATGTCCCTATACTTTATTCAGTAATTGTCTCCTAGTAGTACGTTTTTCCAAGCTTTTATAATATCGACCCTTATTCAAGGACTAGTGTCCATACCTGCCAAATCCTTTGGATTATAACCCAATGATTTAAGATTTTATATTAGGAAAAGAGGTTGTGGGGATGGGTTCGACACCAAGCACGCATTACACCATGCGTGGTCTGTCAAAACCACTTAGTCACGAGTTTTGTTTAAAACAGTAGAGAATGAAAATGATAACAACAAGCATGAATAGCAGATATTTACAAAAAAAAACTAAACCATTTTATTTATAGAAAAGTATGTTTCTTTGATAACAATTACTAGACCATAATACCTTAGAAGATCGTCTACCACCTCGCAAATCTAGCCGTCCTAGATTAAAACATTTTAGCTAAAACCTAAAGTTTTCTTCCCAACTTGATGTCAGTCGTTTGCCGTGATACCGAGATTGGTGCAAAATTTCGTTTATCCTTTAGCAAGCGTTGGAACGGAAGGCACGCTCTCTATGTGGATGTGATTGCTGGTAAGGTGTGTATATATTATTACCCGTTAAGTAGTATCGAAGATAAAATTTGTTTCTTCTTCAAAAGCTTTACCTGATCATATTACCTTAGGAGAATAGGTAAGTGGTTGATAGTGAGATATCTCCTTAGCAGGAAGAGACCATCTACGACCCCATAAGGTATGTGAGACAGCTTCACAAAAACTCGGCTGGAAAATAGTCATCATATCATGGAGAGCGACTTCGAAATGAAAAATGTGTTATATGAATGTTGAATCAATGAAGATCTTGAGAACGATTCAAATGGTGTCATGCTTACACAATTCAATACCCATGATAGTTTCTACTTGGGCAAAGATCAAACGTCACTGAACGGAGGTAATCAAAAACAGATAAAATATCGGACAGGTCTTGGTTTTTTTTGTTTGTTTTTTTTTCTTTCTCAATATTCTCTCTTAAATAACGCAATGTACCAGTGATCGTGGGACGGTAGGTTTTAATTATGATTGGTACTAATTGTTTCTTGTAGAAGAGCCATATGAAGTTAACTATTGAGGTATAGATGCCTGAAGTGGTAAAATATTATTGTGCGTAGGTGTGTAAGACTATATTCTTACGCGATTTCTCCACCACTGGTTGTGAGAACAGTTTGTTCCAGAGGGAGTATTTTAATAAGATCCATTCGTGCAGGTTCAGTAACTCTGGACTGGAATGAAGCATCTAACGGTGTGGTTACTTTAACAGATGAGAAAATATCTCGATTTCCTGGCGATTTTGTTGTGAGATTTATGAGGTCATTGATTCAACATATTCTATGTGAATGAAGTACTACGTATGAGAAGGCTCTCCGATTCTTTTGCTTCCTTTATCACTTTCAGAAATTGAGGTGTTAGAGAGGAATCGTATACATGAGGTCGTTCCAATTTATAAAAGGAGCATCGATCAAAACTGGTAAGACAATGTTTGGGATTTAGGCACTCCACCTTGAAGAGAATATGTTCACCAAAGTTCTATCTCATCGGGTACTTACCGAGTGAAAACCGAGGGATCAAAAGACTATTCCATTTGTATTAGTTGGTTCAGATTGAAAACTCCAAAATGCTTTCGGAACGGTTTTAATCTAGAGAATGTTGATATGCAAAAACAAATGACAAGGAAGGAGGCACATTCTCTTGTTATCACCTTGTCCTCTTTGTTCGCATCCATGCAGATCCTGCTTGCCGGAGGTCGTGCTTGAAAAGGTATATACGACGAGAGTTCAGAGAAGTTTCCCTACCTTCGTGGTAGAACCTCATTTGCGCAGATGGTGGAAATCAGACCTATTGTCAAACGTGTGATCCCGTTTGGACTACAGAGTCATTGTAATAAGAACCTAAGAAGACCATCTAGGGCTAGGACATCCGCAACCATATTGAAAAAAACGTGCAGGCAAAGGAATTCTCTATCGTATTGTTATGTATATGTGATTAAATTGCTTGTGTGTAAGGTTTAAAATTATTTTTATTTCATTTTTGTTTCATTGTATTTAATTGCAATGAATATTTTTCTCAGAGTCTGAATTCTTTTTCAGTAATGAGATATATTTTTATAATAAAGTTTGTTTATTCAAGACTAAGATGTATTATGTGAGAATTATCATTTACTCCGTCTTACCCAGGTAACAGTGTCAACAGGAAGTTAAAATGATTGGTCAATATCAGGGGCATACATTCTGTGCGTGATCACTGTGTGTAGACAACCTTTTAATGATTGGTTCTTAAGTTGAGTGATTGGAAGACGTGCCAAAATTAGTGTGGTAAGAGACCACATGACCAATCTCGCGAGACTTGAAATGAAGTCTGGGGTTTTAAATACGCATTCCATGTATTTTTCAGACCAAGTCATTCTAACACCTTGAATGAATAATGTGTATTATTTTTAATTTGTTGCCAGGATTGTTTGTTCTCCGTCTGATTTTTAGATTTAATAATTTATTCCCCTGGACACCCAACACGTTGAATTTTCTATAAAAATTCTGAAAGATATTGATGGAAATTTATTCGGAAAGTATTCGGATACAAAGACTGTGATTTAAGTGAGGAATTGTTGATATTCATAAATTGGACTACATCTGATGTCATCGCCTTCCATTTTTGTACGTAGTCGGAACTCGATCCTGGATTCTTATAGGACTATTTAGTAAAAGGGCTTGTGTTTTCATTCTTAGGATCAAATTTCACAGACTGCAAGTCTTATTTACCAATTTTTACATTGATGTCTAGGAAAATATTTATTTTGTAAAAATATACAAAGCTTGTTGGCTTTCACTCTTTTCTTTATTACTGAGTACGAGCCCTTGTCACCTGACAGTATGAATTGCAAGAAATCCACCATTACACTACTTCAATTCTCGTTCCCAATGAAGACATATTCTGTTTACTTTAATGTTGAGCTCCAAACCTAGATGACCACAATTTTGAACTTCAGGTCAGAGATGTCCCTTCTGAGAAAGAAACTGAAAAAGAGAACAAGTGTAGCAAGTCATAAGTCATGTTTCAAGATAAAACTCCTGCTGTTGTGTAGCCTTAGGTCTTTTGTAGGCGAATCGCAAGCACGTAAGGTAGCTGTGTGAGTGGGGGCTGAAATCACGCCTCTTGCAGATCCACTCTAATTGCGTAGTCTCTCTAATGGACGGTATTTAGAATCCGTTGTTGCAATCGATTGTGAACACAAAAAAAAATTTAAAAAGAGTTGACTGAATCCCATAGGTTGAGGAAAAAGTGACGATTGCCAAGTTTATAGCTTAAGAAACACTGGTCAGATCAAGGGGTGCGCTGAACGTGGTACTGAGGCCCCCGAAAACCAGTTGTCGGGTCCATATATCGTCATGTCAAAATTTTCTCACTTTGCCAGCGAAAGATTAGTCTTCACCTACCGTGATCAGTAACAAAAGAGAGTGAAGATACTGTCCTTTGAGATAGTGAGGATCTTGTAGAGAGAAACGCTTGCCACTTATTCATTTTAGTCCTGGAGAACTGTTGCTTTTGATGGTTATATATTCGGTAAGATTGCTTCCCAGCAGTCTGTGCTCTAGAGACGTCCCTGAAGTCTTATGTTGATTGCCTAGCAATAATCAACACAGTAACTAGGAATATAAAGGAGGGAAAAAGATATCCTTGGTCACTTGTTTGCTTCCTATCATGGACCCCAGTAATTGATACAATTTCGAATCTTTTGCGTGCAGACTTATAAAGTCTTCGTCCATTAAATTATGCTTTTACGCCTTCTCATTTAGTGCTCAGAGTTGTTGCCCACTGACTTCTGTCCATAATATGCAAGTCTGACATGTATCCAAAGCATGACAACTTGAGTAAATTACACGTGTACATTGGTTGTCAGTCTTGCTCGCCCAGGGTCTATAGCTATTAAACAAAAATAAAAACAGAGTGGACAATATATACAGGTGAAGTGCCGCACGCACTCTTGCTTCAAGTACTTAGGAGTGTCTATGCAGAGCTACACACTAGGACAATTACCAGTAAAAGGGCACACGTTGCCTGTGAAGCGTCGCTATTGACAGCTATGAAATGGGCGCAAAATTATTAATTCTAGTACCAGGTTACTCGTAGGAAGGCAAATTAATTTCTGACTGCCTATAAAGGGAAAATTACTTAAGTATCGCTTATGGAAACCATGCAGTGGACGCTATGAGTACGATACTATAAAAAAAAAAAACTGTATCCGGACGGAGCGTATATACAGCATTATTAAATGAGTTTTTTTTTTTTGTATTATGCACCAGACCTGCACTTATTAAAAATTGTTATAGAAATGTGTTAGAGTGCAAAATTAAAACGCTGAGAAATTAGAACCTTTGTGAATGACAAAAAAAAGAACAGAAAATTTATAGATAGAGTACACCTCCCATGAAAATAAAACCTCCTCCAACTTGATTTACTGTAGAAAACTTCCAAGCTGATTGCATGGACTTTGCTTGGTCTCTGGCACTAGAGAACGTGCTCCTCGTCATGAGAGTAAGTAGCAAGTTAAGAATTCACGGTATTTGGCGCCAAACCAGTATTACGGGAGATCAGTATGTCTACTGCAACCTAGGTAGGCAGATATCTTTTAGTTTACAGCCAACAAGTTTTAATCTGGGATGTCTGGATTTACAAAGGAGCAACAGTTTTCATATAGCATTATGCCGTGATAAAATATTTGAATAAGAAATAGTACATCCATCCATAGAAATGGTACAATCTTAAACATTGTTCTATATTTAACTTTTTAGAAACGTCATGAATTTGAGACAAAGTTTTAAGCCATTGGTACCAATAAGCGGCTTTATTTTTAGATTGAGACCTTGGACACGTACACACCCGTTGATAAGCTAGCATAATGAAAGACTACTGAAAGGAAAAAGAAAACTAATCATTGAATGATAATTACCCAGAATGAATAAAGTAATAAAGAAATACGTCAGTGCAAAGGCCCCTTCACTGCCAGAGAAGAAATCGTATGTTTGTAGGGAAGTACACGACTCAAAAATCGGAATCCCTTTGTAGGATTTCTCTGGGTCCAACTGTTTCGGTTGCTCGTTGCAGTTAACTCCTGAAATATGTGTTGTCGAGGTTTTATTTATCTGGTAGATAGGAAATGGAATGAAGTAGATATGTGTAATAAGGTTATTTTATTTCGCAGACATGAAATAAAGTAAGGAATGAATGTGTAATCAAGATATTTTTATCTCGTAGATAGGTAATGGAAGTAACGCATGTGTGTGCAACCAGGGTATTTTTTATCTGATAGATGCTTAATGTAAGAAGGGTATGCATTTGTTGTAGGAGTATTTTTTATATGGTAGATAGTTAATGGAAGTAGAGCATACATATGTTATCAGTGTATAATTTATATGGCAAATAATTAATGGAAGCAGGGAACGCATTAGCCATCTGGTAGTATTTCTCTGGTAGATAGTTAATGGAAGTATGGCATGTATTTATCATCGGTGTGTTATTTATCTGATAGATAATTAATGGAAGTAGGACATGTATTTATAATCAGTGTGTTATTTATCTAGTACATAATTAATGGAAGTAGGGCACGCAAATGTCATGGGGGTATACATTTATATGGTGCATAGTTAATGAAAGTAGGGTATGTATTGTCATCGGAGTATAATCTACCAGGTAGATAACTAATGGTAGAGGGCAGGCATTTGTTATCAGGGTATGTATCTGGTAGATAGTTAATGGAAGTAGGGTATGAATTTGTCATCGGAGTATTATTTTACCTGGTAGATATTTAATGGAAGAATGGCATACAATTATTATCCGGATATTATTTATGTGATAGATAGTTAATAGAAGTAGGGCATGCATTTGTTATCCGGGTATCATTTATCTGGAATATAGGTAATGGAAGTAGGGCATGCATTTCTCATAGGGGTTTTATTTACCTGGTAGATAGCTACTAGAAGTAGGGCATGCATTTGTTATCCGGGTATCATCTATCAGGAATATAGGTAAAGGAAGTAGGGTATAAATTTGTCATCGGGGTATTATTTACCTGGTAGATAGCTAATGGAAGTAGGGCATGCATTTCTCATCGGGGTATCATTTACCTGGTAGATTTGTTTTGGACGTAGGGCATGCATTTGATATCCAGGTATTACTTACATGGTAGATAGGTAATGGAAGTATGGAATGCATTTTCAATCAGTGTTTCATGTATGTAACAGAGAGGTAATGGAAGTAGAGCATGCATTTGTAATCGGAGTTTTAGGTGTCTTGTAGATAGTCAATAGCAGTGGAACATGCATATTAGGCTATTATATATTTGGAAGACTAATTGAATCAGCTTGGTTAGACAAATTTTACCAATTGTGATATAATATGAAAAATATCAAGAATTCATTATATATAAATACATTAAAAAGATAGCAGCGAGAGAAAAAAACTGCTTAGATTACCCTTCCTACACGGCTATAAGCTTTGCCATAATGATACAAATTTTAATACATATTAAACAAAGATATTGATATTTTTAAACAAGCAAGTGCATGCAAATTTATCAATAAAGATAGCTTTTAAAAGAATCCCGTCATTGTAACAAAAGAAATGCATGCACTTTGAAATTATCAACTGCTGGAAGATGGTTACTGATCCCTTTAAAATACAAACGGAAAGTGTATAGCCGCTAGAGGTCACTGTTTAAAAGTCAAAATATATACGTGTCGGGGCTTCGTTAGTAATTGCAACTGATGTATGTATGTATGTATGTATGTATGTATGTATGTATGTATGTATGTATGTATGTATGTATGTATGTATGTATGTATGTATGTATGTATGCATGCATGCATGCATGCATGCATGCATGTATGTATGTATGTATGTATGCATGTAAGTACATACGTACGTACGTACGTACGTATGTATGTATGTATGTATGTATGTATGTATGTATGTATGTATGTATGTATGTATGTATGTATGTATGTATGTATGTATGTATGTACGCACGCACGCACGCACGTACGTACGTACGTACGTACGTACGTATGTATGTATGTATGTATGTATGTATGTATGTATGTATGTATGTATGTATGTATGTATGTATGTATGTATGTATGTATGTATGTATGTATGTATGTATGTATGCATGCATGCATGTAATGTATGTATGTATTTATGTAAGTACGTACACGTACGTACGCACGCATTCATGCATGTACGTGCATGTGCATCTGCGTGTGCGTGTGTGTGTGTGTGTGTGTGTGTGTGTAAATAAATTCATTCCAATGCAAGCAAGTCAATGTTTGCCAGAAAATAAACATATAATAATTTTGAGTAGATAATCATGACTGACAGGTTAAGAATCTCTCTCTCTCTCTCTCTCTCTCTCTCTCTCTCTCTCTCTCTCTCTCTCTCTCTCTCTCTCTCTCTCTCTCTCTCTCTCACACACACACACACACACATATATATATATATATATATATATATATATATATATATATATATATATATATATATATATATATATATATATATATATATATATAGTTTCGTCGTTAACTTACTGTCAGACGATCTGAACAGAAATACATCTCGCTGCACGTCCCCCAACTGGACTAGTGTGACAGAGGTTATAATGTCATATAAAGTTGTTGTGTTTATGTCATACATCTCGGAATCTGTCAGCTTGCTAAATCAATGGTAATATTAAACTTAAATACAAGAGTCAAAATAAATGAGATATCATATAAATTGTTGCATTCAATTATACTAAATATATTCCCTTTCCTGTCCTATTTTGCACTATTCATATACAACATCAATTGTAAGACAAAGAATAGATCAGAGACAAATTAAAGCAATATGTGTCTTGCATATTGTACTTTCATTATTGTACTTGATAATAGTTAGCAGTGTCTACTAATCATGATTCCCTCCTAACCAAACCTACACCCAAATGTTCAAATTTTATACCAACTGATGAGTTAGCTCTTTCCATTGACAAAGCCGATGTAAGAAGTTTGGAGGCCCTAGGCACACACTCTAACCTTAAAAGTAAACAGAATTGCGCCTCAATCTATCAGTCTCAGATATTGAGTATTACATTGCATTTCCATGTGCATGTGTGTCATTTTGTTAAATCTATTAATATAGTACTAAACTTCTAACACTACCAACACCGAAAGTTTGTTTTCGGCCGGTGCAGAGTCTCTTTGTATAAAAGATGATCGTATGCAATTTAAAAACTTGTTGGGTTTTTTGGTTTTGTTCTTTAAAATTTTGATATATGACCTACATTTTCTGAGAATTAATGGATAATGCATTTCAGCAGTATTTTAATAAATACAAGCTATATCAACAACACAACTTATAATAACTTGACAGTGATATACATAGTTAAACATTTACCTAAAACATGACGAAAATTGTTTCAGGCAAAGTGTGTATGTATTTTGAGCGCTTTATATATCTAAAGTATTCGTACTAACATCCCGAGACCTCTTATTTGAGTCACAAAGTCATGATACAATTTGCTCAGAGTTGTATTTTGAAACTGACTGACAAAGTTATTATGCAAACTGCTCGGCGTTGTATTTTCGAACTGAGTGACCGTCCTTGCAATATAAATAGTGGACCTATTGTCTTGTAGGGATGATCTTGTATGACTAGTGGGTTTTTTGGCTACCTTATCGGCTGGACATGCGGTAGTAGTGATTTATTTAAAACTTACCATTTAGATTATATGATGTCACGACAAAACATTTTCTGAAAAAAAACAAGCTTTTCTTCCAAACTTTTGCCAGATTACTCGAGAGTCAATATAGGTTGACGTGAAGTCGGGAACCAGACCTATTTTATCTGCCCTAAATGGGTCATGGAACAAAATATGTAACTTTACAATATTGCATGAAAGCATTTACAAGTAAAGATTAGTATTTGAGCTATAATATATATATATATATATATATATATATATATATATATATATATATATATATATATATATATATATATATATATATATATATATATATATATTTGCACCATTGCTTTCGGATAAGTAAGTGTTAAGTGTTTCAAACGAAAGTGAAACCCTTTGGAAAGTTGAAGACGACCTCAAATTTAGCGCATTTTAAGCGGTGTGTACGCCCACAAGTATCTATAAATATTTTTCCCCTTCTTTCCTTTATAATGTCATGTTTTTGTCGTTTCTCTAAATGTGTTTGTTTTTGTTTGGTTTATTTTAGTTTTGCCAAACCCTATCGCTCATAACTGAGAAATGTACATCTCAGGTATTTCGTAAAAGACTATCAATATGTGGCTTTCTGAAAATAATTCCGTTTATCGCAAGACATTAAAACTGGAGTATTTTTACCTGTATCTACTTGCATCTTAGTGGCAAAACCATTAGGTCTATAGGAAGCACCAAGTAGTTACCTTGTTTGCTTATTCTCAAACCAGAACCTGTCACTATTCCGTATTCTGAGGAACTGCTCCAGTAATATGGTTCTGAAGAGTTCCCCGGGGCCGTCTGGCGTGGTCTCTAGAAGACCCCCCGTGAAAAGATCTACGTCATCAGGACGAGTTGTGTTCCCATAAAGGGTTTTCAGTCTTTTTATCTCCTAAGGTTCATAAAGTGCGTTCATGAATAAATACAATTCATTGGGAAGCTATACAAGCACGTCATTCATAAATCATGAAGTCATTGTTTAATTATTTCGCTATTATAAAGTAAAATGTCGACATAAACAATGCAAAATTGATTGTCTATTTATACATTTAGTTCTGAACCGTTAGGTTAGCATTACTAATACAGATACTATTAATTGCTTTTGAGTATTTTAATTGATTTATATGTATAGGTCATTAATCCATACTTCATTTCAAGTTACACTGAGTGATTACAGGGAATTTCCATCATTATTATTACCATGCATATTACTGAAAATCATGTCTAATAAAATTCTAATTATAATTAAAATGTTTAATGCTATTAACTGAAATGGAAAAGCACTACATTACCTCCTTGTTGTAGGAAGGATTAATAGCTTCCCATGACTTCTTCTCCTTCAATCCGTACGCAATTCGGACTGTGTTGTAATCTGCTATGCCATGATCCCTTCCCCGCTGTATGTTCAGAGCGGCGAGATCCCTTCTGGAAAACTCCAGCGGCCCGAATACGCTCTCTGTTATAAAGCATTCAAAACTTTAAACAATGAGAAACTTTCTCGGACTTTTCAGGAGCATTTGAAAAGAAAGGACAAACGGGTAAGATAACTACGAAGCTATTAGCGCGTATATTATCTTGGTTACGATCATCAATGTCGTCGTCGTTGTCGTAATCGCAGCAATGGTAGTCATATTCGTCATATATTGTAGTCTAACATTATTATATATCATATTTTATTCCCAATTATTTAATATAATGAAAAGTAAATATAACTTCAACGTCAGGAATGATATGTCATCCTTTAAAGTAACCTAGCTATGTTCATCATTCGTATTTGTAACACAGGGTTTGGCATGAATGAGTTATCCTTATCGTGATGCATGAACATATCAATTTTCGTGTTTCCGATTAAAAGATGTTTCATAATCATGATCTATAATGAATCCATAGGGTCTGTATATTCAGGAAGTATGAAAATAATGAAATAATGAACGCTTAGGGTCTGTATATTCAGGGAGCATGAAACGAATGAAATAATGAACGCATAGGGTCTGTATATTCAGGGTGTATGAAATGAATGAAATAATGAACGCATAGGGTCTGTATATTCAGGGAGCATGAAACGAATGAAATAATGAACGCATAGGGTCTGTATATTCAGGGAGTATGAAATGAATGAAATAATGAACGCATAGGGTCTGTATATTCAGGGTGTATGAAATGAATGAAATAATGAACGCATAGGGTCTGTATATTCAGGGTGTATGAAATGAATGAAATAATGAACGCATAGGGTCTGTATATTCAGGGTGTATGAAATGAATGAAATAATGAACGCATATGGTCTGTATATTCAGGGTGTATGAAATGAATGAAAAAAATGAACGCATAGGGTCTGTATATTCAGGGTGTATGAAATGAATGAAAAAAATGAACGCTTAGGGTCTGTATATTCAAGGGTGTATGAAAATAATGAAATAATGAACGCTTAGGGTCTGTATATTCAGGGTGTATGAAATGAATGAAAAATGAATGCATAGGGTCTGTATATTCAGGGTGTATGAAATGAATGAAATAATGAACGCATAGGGTCTGTATATTCAGGGTGTATGAAATGAATGATAAAAATGAACGCATAGGGTCTGTATATTCAGGGTGTATGAAATGAATGAAATAATGAACGCTTAGGGTCTGTATATTCAAGGTGTATGAAATGAATGAAATAATGAACGCTTAGGGTCTGTATATTCAAGGGTGTATGAAATGAATGAAATAATGAACGCATAGGGTCTGTATATTCAGGGTGTATGAAATGAATGAAATAATGAACGCATAGGGTCTGTATATTCAGGGTGTATGAAATGAATGAAAATAATGAACGCATAGGGTCTGTATATTCAGGGTGTATGAAATGAATGAAATAATGAACGCATAGGGTCTGTATATTCAAGGTGTATGAAACGAATGAAAATAATGAACGCATAGGGTCTGTATATTCAGGGTGTATGAAATGAATGAAATAATGAACGCATAGGGTCTGTATATTCAGGAAGTATGAAAATAATGAAATAATGAACGCATAGGGTCTGTATATTCAGGGTGTATGAAATGAATGAAAAAAATGAACGCATAAGGTCTGTATATTCAGGGTGTATGAAATGAATGAAATAATGAACGCATAGGGTCTGTATATTCAGGGTGTATGAAATGAATGAAATAATGAACGCATAGGGTCTGTATATTCAGGGTGTATGAAATGAATGAAACAAATGAACGCATAGGGTCTGTATATTCAGGGAGTATGAAATGAATGAAAAAAATGAACGCATAGGGTCTGTATATTCAGGGAGTATGAAAATAATGAAATAATGAACGCATAGGGTCTGTATATTCAGGGTGTATGAAATGAATGAAATAATGAACGCATAGAGTCTGTATATTCAGGAAGTATGAAAATAATGAAATAATGAACGCATAGGGTCTGTATATTCAGGGTGTATGAAATGAATGAAATAATGAACGCATAGGGTCTGTATATTCAGGGTGTATGAAATGAATGAAAAAATGAACGCATAGGGTCTGTATATTCAGGGAGTAGGAAATGAATGAAATAATGAACGCATAGGGTCTGTATATTCAGGGTGTATGAAATGAATGAAAAAATGAACGCATAGGGTCTGTATATTCAGGGAGTATGAAATGAATGAAAAAAATGAACGCATAGGGTCTGTATATTCAGGGAGTATGAAAATAATGAAATAATGAACGCATAGGGTCTGTATATTCAGGGTGTATGAAATGAATGAAATAATGAACGCATAGAGTCTGTATATTCAGGAAGTATGAAAATAATGAAATAATGAACGCATAGGGTCTGTATATTCAGGGTGTATGAAATGAATGAAATAATGAACGCATAGGGTCTGTATATTCAGGGTGTATGAAATGAATGAAAAAATGAACGCATAGGGTCTGTATATTCAGGGAGTAGGAAATGAATGAAATAATGAACGCATAGGGTCTGTATATTCAGGGTGTATGAAATGAATGAAAAAATGAACGCATAGGGTCTGTATATTCAGGGTGTATGAAATGAATGAAAAAATGAACGCATTGGGTCTGTATATTCAGGGTGTATCAAATGAATGAAATAATGAACGCATATGGTCTGTATATTCAGGGTGTATGAAACGAATGAAATAATGAACGCATAGGGTCTGAGTATTCAAGGTGTATGAAATGAATAAAATAATGAACGCATAGGGTCTGTATATTCAGTGAGTATGAAATGAATGAAATAATGAACACAGAAGAAAAACGGACAAACGAATCAAGTGGCAACACGCAATATACCATCCCAACGTCGCTTGGAAAGAGATAGATCGATTAATCAATCCCACACCCGTATTGATAGAGATTGGCATTTAGGGGCTGATATCGTATATTCATTAAAATCTACAAAAACCGGTAGCTACTCTTACCTGCACATATTTCTCGACGCTGTGGAGATACCATTTGGCTGAAGGGTTGTTTCGGCGACATATACAATATAACAAATACTATATTTGGCGACTTGTAAATCCAATAAAATACTAGCACAACCCTTACTCCCGTGGCCATTTTGAATTTCGCGCTATATATGGCTGTGACCAAATACCGTTAAGTGCCTAAGTGTGCCCAGATGTTTTCCGGAAATATATGTATGCAGCAAAATTGTACATTTCAAAGAATAGGTGACATCATACCTAAATATCGTCCATCAATATAAACACATATTTTTTCGGGTGGTGGGGGTCGTTGACAGAATAAACGATGGTATACGTAGACACAGTATTAAAAGTACTGGTAATGACGAGTTTCGTATTTGGTAATTTTATTATATCAACATAACCCATCATCTTTATTTTCAGACTGGAAATAATTTATAAAAATCGCCTTGACACGATTACTTTCGTCATATTTTTTCGTTACAAAAATAAAATGACTTGAATAATAATAATAATTAAACGATATTTTAAGACATGGTAGGATATTACTCATTCACACTTTATTCAAAGCAAACTTTTCCAGTGGACAAAAATTAAATTGCATGTCTGAAAGATTCCATTTCATACCTGATATATCGGGCACCAGTAAAGAATCTTCCCTCTCAGCTATAGTTGATGCCATCCCTCTCAGTATAGATGTCATGTCGGCCTCTACAAAGTCCTGTGAAGTACACAAAACGGTAATGACTATTAACTGAGAGGAGATTGAAGAAATTTTTTGGTGAGCAACAGTTTTATATTCTATTATCTAAAAATAATATATCTAGCGAAAAAAGACAGAATCAATCAATGAATTAAAATGTGCACATTACAAAGATTCATCAGTTGCATCCTCTTCTTATTGTAAGGTTATGCCAACTGTTGAATTCTTACCCTGGAATTCCAGAAGGTGTTACACAGACGGATGGCTGATACCTGACGGAACTCTCCCGGCAGTTCGTACCGTATGTAGTTGCAATCGCCGTCCCTAGTACAAAAAAAAAACTTCGTGTCAAACACAATATTTTTCAGAATCAAAAATTCTAAAAATTAATCTTGTGTTAAAAACAATTTTTTAAGCCCAGAAAGACACAGAGGAGGGATGGGTACATATAATCAATCCAGTAATATTAACTTACATTTTTAAAGTGAAAAATCCGGATGTGAGTATATAATGTTTTTAGTCTGAGGAGTTCATTTTGCTTATTGCGTCTGTCAACTATCTGCCCACTCTTTAGAAGAAAGTATCATTTAATTTCAAATTTATTCCGACAAGTATGTTCCCTATTTTCTCGTAGAGGGCGCTTGTGTTTGCTGCATTTTCAGTCGCAAATTAAATTATATTTTCTTGTATGGAGTTTATGTTGTTGTCGTTGTTGTTGTTGTTGTTGTTATTGTTGTTAATGATAGACTAAATACATGGCAGCCAGTATTAGTGGTAGATTAAGAACCCGAGAAAACCCGGTTAAAAAAACCACCGACCCACGAGAGTTGCATGTAAGAAACATTATGTTAAGAATAAGCACCTTTCATCTCAAATTTTATATAATTCACAAAGTCTATGATCAAATAAATAAATAAATAATGTTCTGTGAAGTACATCTAAAGAGAAAAGTTGACATTTGTCAAACGATCAATCTGCTGACAGGGTTGTGAAATGCGATTTGACACCTTCGTTCAAACTAACTCAAAAGACAAATACACGATGCATAGCGTTATTATAAATACATTTTCTTGTACAAACGAGTTATGTGTATTCGTTTTAATTATTCGCAGTTATTTCCATGATTTCGTGAGATAAAAGTGAATCTTTTTGTTTAACTCCTTCGTGTATTAGAATTGATTTACAACTCATAGAAATGAATGATTCGAATGAAAACAAATTCGTTTTATTTAATTAGTACCCATCTTATTAAATATGGAGTGCAAATTTTACTAAATACGTAGCACAGAAGCAATCTAACGGATACAGACTCGTATAAAAAGGTGTTAATCCCAGCTATCTTCAAGTCCGTACGACGTCATCGGAAGAGACAATTAGTAAACTCCGTTCTCGTGGGGTGGGGGCGTGCGTGCGCGCGTGTGACTCCGGTTTTTAACTATGATGTCTGCAGTGTGTCATTTTATAGTGATGTCTACAACTGGAGCATAATGTAGCAGACATGTATCATCATATTCGAACCAGTCACAATATCCTGACACCAAAGCCACCCCCACTTGCAAGGTCATAACACTAACCTCATAAACTTGAGTGAATAGGGAGGCAGCTTCTAGTACCATTTTTATAAGTATTTGGTATGACGTGTCCTCCTGAATCAAGGGAAGGACGCCCTAACCAATTAGGTCACCGGAGCTGTCTACTCAATTTGTCTCAGAGTACCAAAATATATAGTCAACCTGACCTGGCCGTGTGATAATTCAATTTTGATCTATCCGGATTATCAGATAAGCCGCCAATTTTGAAAATTGGTAAATCTTAGAATTTAATTAGGATTATGGTACTGATAGCAAATCTGAACACCAGTTTTTCCCATCACAATTTGTGACATCCATTACATGAATTACATTGATGACAATTTATCCTAATTCACGCTGTTCTAAAACCTGTACGAGAGATAAGGGACTATAGTCATGAAACCAGCTCTTAGAGTGAGGCTTTTGTCATAAACCCTGTCTTAATGAAAGAAAAGACACGATGTCAAAAAACTGCAAACTAAGCGAGCTATACTTCATACATCAATAAAAAGGACGCAAGCAGTGAAAAATGGATTAGATAATACAAGCTTTTAAGTATCGTCTACTATAAGTACAAAAAGACCCACTCTATAGCGTACAAACTTATTTCTAAGAAAGACTTGAGTATTAAAGAACAACTCAGTATCGCTAAAGGTCACTTATTCTTTGAGATATAGCAACAAAAAGTACAAGGTGGTGGTTTTTATTAAATGTATGCACCACCCTAATTCCGATGTCATTTTGACATTATTGCCCTAATTCCGTGTACCAGTGATCATTGAGACATTAATGCCCTAATTCGTGTACCCGTGCTAATTTTGGCATTATTACCCTAATTCCCTCTACCCGTGTTCATTTTGGCATTGCTGATCTAATTTCATGAACAGTGGTCATTTTGGCATTATACGAGGCAGTAAAATGCATATAGAAATATCCATATACCACCAAGGATCTTACCGTCGCCATATTCCAGCTGGAATTAAGGTGTGTCCAAATCTCATAGCGGCCGCCTGGAATTCGTGGCTTATCGAGGGAATCAGTGTAGAATCGTATCCTTCAAAGTAAAACAAATTGTGATGTTCATCTGCTCACTATGTGCCGCATATTTGACAACATCATGCCACCGACAAAATGTGTTTAAAAAGTGAATTCAGATTCAATAGCTTAAACTAATTTGCAAAGGAAGTGAAAATACGGTTTCAAGAAGAGAAAGGGTCCATTCAGCCTGAGGATGAGACGTATTCTTCACACACAAAATCTTCATTAAATTGAATGTATTACGCTTAACGTTTTTTCACTTACACTAAATTTATCGAAAATGTGGACCGGCTGTATGATGTTAAAAACTTTTATTTAAGTTCGGCTGTAACAAAATTGGGGCTAGGGGTGGCCTGGAGAGTTTATTTATATTAGCCGACTTAGTTCATTGATTTGTGTACCTGACGTGCGACCTCAACGGTGCTAGTTTAATTCACGCTCAAACCAAGCCAAGTGGGCCGCCGTGTTTTGTGTTTCTCTGGGCAAGTATTATGGCGGTTTTATATTGCCTTCTCGTATCAAAACCTTGCCCAAATGTTAAAATGTCAAAAATATATACAGATGGCACGAGAACACGAAATAAAAGACAGAAGAATAAGCGAGAGAACGAGAACATGACAAGGTGATAAATCTAAATAGACGGCAGTAAGACAACACATAATCTGTCATGCGATCACTTTAACTCGGATGAAAAACCATACGATAAATTATTTTGCCGCTAGGGAGCGTTTATTATTCTTTTCGCTTAATGTCTTTTTATCGTCTTCTTGCGTCAGGGTTATTGTGCTGCGTTATTATTATGTCGTTTTCTTATTATTACGTGCTATTTGTGTCATGTTGTCGCTGTAATCTGTTCTCATTTTAACGCTGCAACAAACGGTAATACAAGATGTCAGAAAAAGTCAATACATTACTAAAGTATATTGCTTACGGCCAGTATGCCATGGCAATCACTTAAAAATAAACATTACAATAAAAGTAGAAATGGATGGTGACACAGAAATCGATAAATTAAATGAAATGCGTATACATGATTACAATATACAAGTCTTTATTATTATTCAGGAGGAAGAGACCATGTGTGAAATATATTTAGTTAAGGGATTTTTTTAAAAGTGTATGCACATCTTGATTTCAGTGATGCATAGATCACTGTATTCTACATGATTACTTGTGCTCGATATGATCTTGGCGAGTCTAAATCGTCTGGCCTTTATGAAAAAGGTCTTCAAAATCCTTTCTTAAATAGATGCACCTAGTAACTTTTCTACCCCAAATTTCTAATCACTGGCAGAAAGGTGTGAGTGTGTTCCGATTCCTAAACTTGGTACCTTTATATGGATAACTCTGCCAGAAGTTCTCTGTCTGCTGGTTAACGTTCACGGATAACCACGTTGGAAGCCAGTCGTAGAAAGCAATCTTCTACAATAATTGTGAAAGACACCAAGTAAAAATCCAAAAGGCTTTCGCAACATGACTTAGAGTATCTTTGTTAAACATTTAAATATGAAAATACTTAAGTTTTCCACATGTATGTATGTAGTACTGGTTTTACAGACACGTCAGCACAAAACCAGCTATATGGTGCTGATTAAAAGGTAAATTATAGAGACGTAAAGCTAAAGAATTGTAAAACGACTTTAAGATGATAAACCCTTCCAAATAAACGTAAACATGTATAAAACACATTACTTAGTTTTATCGCCATTCCCTGTATTCATTCAAACACCAAAATACTTTTGGTAAATCTTAAGGCCAGGTTTAGACTTGGAGTCAGGTTTAAAGCTTAAATGCTTTGCTCTATGAAAATAAAACTTACGAATTCCTGTGAAAAGTGGTTTCAATATAATAATACTTGACAAGAGCAGAAAGAGAGAGAGAGAGAGAGAGAGAGAGAGAGAGAGAGAGAGAGAGAGAGAGAGAGAGAGAGAGAGAGAGAGAGAGAGAGAGAGAGATTTGATGGAATAAGTGATCTGCTCTTCGAAAATAAAAATATAATTATTGAGACCAAAAGAATTTACATGTTGTATACAACCTGAAATTCGACTGAAAAGACAGTCAGATATACATACTTTGTATAGGTGACTGTAAACTTGTTAACAAGTGCATACATAAATATGATAAAGAAACATATTATTGCGTTAGTACTTTGTCGAACACAATTAAATTTGAATAAATGTCTTATAATAAGAAACAAAATACATTTCTTTTTAAACTTTTACCACATATTGAAATTACTAGACACATATATTATGATGGTATAAAATGTAATAACTGATTAAAATTTTCGTGAGAATGTCTTTACCTGATACTGTGCAATAACCCGCTTTCTGGCTATCAGGAATATTTTTTCATCGTCTGCAACCGGATCCCAACTGGGGTGTTCACGTAGAACAGACCGAGCCTGATGATTGTGCCACCGGAACCAGACTATCCCTAACGTCAGCAGCATTGGATTTTCGTGGCCTCGGGGATTTCCCAAAGCTGAAATAGCAACTTTGTTATTGGGGGAGTTGAGTGTGTGTGTGTGTGTGGGGGGTTATCTACAAAATATGCATCCATGAATTACACTGATGACAGCGAACTGAAAGTTTTAGAGCGTCTGACGTATCCATCTAGGTTATATACTTTGTTATTACCAAAATGATATCGCAAGATGACGTACGTTTTTTGTTTATTTATAATTTACATCTTCTTTATACGCATACAGATATAAATATATAAAATAGACAATATATTACCGCCCCATTGTGTTCAGTTTGAATATTACCGCCCCATTGTGTTCAGTTTGAATATATAAAACTATTTTACTACATGTTGACTATCGCACAAGACGTTCTTTTGAATCCTTCATGTTGCTTGCGTCATAGATGTTCTTGAACTACAAAATGTTTGGATATAAATGAAAGCTTTTTCATGTTTTGCTTTCATTCAAGTGAGATCAGTATTATACGTGTATATACAGAATATAATCAAACTCAGAAACTCTTTCTTACTATAAAACCTGCTGACCGGTTTGAGTACATGATCTCGGGGAGGAGGTGGATTCTCAAAAGGCAGCTTGATCGAGTTATCAGCTGGAAAATCCATCATTACTTCATTAGGATTGGTTCCTCTGAGACGCCCACCTCGGAATTCTCGGATAGCGTCCGTCCATGCCTTGTTAGGTCCATATATTAGCTGGCCATCCAGAAACGGAGTAATTTCTGACAGCTGAAAAAGGATGAATTGACTGATTGGTTCATTTATTCATTGAATCATTCATTCATTAATTGTGGTTAGATTGATCCAGCATTCATTTATTAGGTTCATTTGTTTTATTGCAGATGCAGCAATATTAGTCATAGTTTTCAATGTAGTCGTAAAGTCGTTATCATCTTCGTTTTTATCGCCATCGTCGTTATATCCATAGTAAAAGGAAGGAGATACAAGGGTCAGGACGACGATCAGGTGAAGTTGATGTATACTGGTAAAAAATGGACCTCCGTTATCTTGGATTACCCTTGTGTCCAGTTATAAGTAGAGTCAGAATACAAACAACAAAGATCATGATCTGCAGTAATATAATGCTGATCTGAGTCTTTGTCGTTTGTTCTTTTGATTACTCCTAAACAAATCTGTAAAACAAAATCCACATCTGCAGGGGCATAATGCGCCACAGATCTGGGTCTGTGCAGTTTGCAGTTGGACTTGTCAAATTGGTGATGACATTGAGGTAAACATTTTCCAGAGAAAGTTTGAAGAAGGCCCAGTGCAGTGTCATTGGATCACCTGTTTTCTTGGATTATTAGGAGAGTGGCCGCTGTTCAGGTCATAGCGAGTCCTCCGGAAAGGCATCTCTGCGTGTTTATTCCCTTCCTGCCGGAACACAGGGTCAGATGCAGGTACCGGGATGTTAAAGTACTCGATAGGACATCCAGGTCTCTGAGAGTCCATAATCTCTTCTACTAGCTGCTGACCTGAATTAAGTGTAGAAAAACTGCCACTACATTTTAATATCTAAACAAAACCAAACAATTTCAGTAGAATATGTTGCGTATGCATAATTGATGTACTAAGACAGTTAAAGGGACGATGTTGGTTTTTACGGCGAATACATAACAAATTCGTGATTTGAAAATATATCTCTTGTTATTACAAAGTGCTCAGCTTTGATTCTGGATATGTACATTATTATGCGAAATCTTTAGAGTTTTAATAACAGTTTCTTTTATAGCAAAACTGATTATTAGATTATAACACAGTATCATTTAAAGTTGCTTGTTAGATATTATCACAACAAACCCTGTTGTCATGTGTTAAAGAGGTTCCATGAACTAAAACTCTTAACTGTCTTTGCGGTGGAAAAAAAAACTATCACATGCATTTATCCAATCATTCCCTTATTTATTCACTTGATAATGTAACAGTTGCATGCCTTCCCAATAATGCACTTAAAATAACACGCCGAGCGTGTTCGTTGCACTTGTCACAATATAAATTATTGTCATACCACCGAAATCCACCCATATTGTTCAGTTTAACTTGCTGGTCGTTTTGGGAAACATTTTTACTGCGTAAAAGATACAATTAATCACATGCAGTGACTTAAAGGTTGTGAAAATGAGACCAGCTTTCTCTAGGATGGTAACATACACTGTGACGTAAAAATTATTTCACCCTTCAATTGGTGTCAAGTTTTGTTGGTAATCAGTTTGCTCTTCCTTTAAGTTTTTTCAAGATGTTTTAGGCATCAGCTGATACTCTCTTTCCTTGTTGCTAAGATGTGTTCATAATTAATTGGTTCACCTTTTGATTGTTGCCAAGGTGCATTGAAAATTAACTGTTTCACCTTTCAGTGGTTGTCAAGGTGTGTTGGTAATTGATTGGTTCACCTTTTGGTTGTTGCCAAGGTATTTTTGGTAATCATGGTTATTGTTACGAGAAACGGATTCATGTTTAGAATTCAGCTGACTCAAGGTCACCAAAACTCCTGATTGATGATTAATGCATAATCGTATTCCTGGTACAAAGAGTCAGGTATGACTTACCAATCATTCAAATAAGACTTAGACGTTAGCCTCTGACGCAATATTATCGCGGTACATAATGTTGTTATCAGTACACAATAAAAGCATTCTGCTATTGCTGCATTGTTACAAATTGTAAAGTTTCTCTGATTTTTCCTCTATCTATTTTTATAAAAGATATTAGTCAATCCAATCGCGTTAATGTAAATAAAACCGCATATGCCGGATGTCCCAGATTACCGTGCCATGGGGCAACAACTCTATTTTTATCGCGGTATTTACCTAAATTATGTATGGTAACACGCACATATAATAAACACAAATTTGAAATTAGTGATAAGATGTAATGTCCACGCTTGCACTGGCTGAAAATTTTCACGAATATAAAGGATTTAATGACTAAATCGAATACACTAATGTCAGTTAAGTTGAAATCCATGATAACTACAGTAGTAAAAAAAAATATGTATCACTTTGTCTGAATTAAGTGCAATTTGGGCAGATATATATATATATATATATATATATATATATATATATATATATATATATATATATATATATATATATATATATATATATATATATATATATTATTAATAATATTAATGTTGAAATGATACTAATTTCAAAAATAGTTTAACTATTATTGCTTTCCTTTTTATGTTCGATAATTAGGCTCATTAGCAGTGTTGTGTCAATTTGGTCCTTCATGGCTACCATGAAATCAAATTGCAACCTTGACCTTATTATTACATAGATGTCCCTATCAGGATATAACCTATAATCATCAAACAATCAGACGATACACTAAATAAATCTCGTAATCAAATCGAATGCAGGTATAGCAAGTTTGACTGGAGTTTTGTTTACGGTGATCAACGTAAATTGCATGCATTTTACAAAAAGTGATTCTTTTTCATTGTAAACTTTATAACAATGTTGACATTTTTGATGAAATTGCGCTATAAGATATTTGCGTTCTTACTGGCTACAGCTCCACATCGGTAAACAACCGCTAGACGACGCGTGTCTCAAATTTATTCGGAAAATTCAATCTGCCGCGATAATATAGAGCACGCGATAATATAGTGTTGTACTATACAAAGTAATTGAAAACATTAAAATAAATGTTTTTATGCTTTTGCGTAAGTTTAAAACTAGCAACCACAAACTTCCAGTGGAATCAGTGTCCAGAGAAAATATGTCAAAACACGACAGAAAATGCACTGTGTACGATGGGGATAACATAGGTGATGAATTTATGCCGTCATCCTCAAGAAAAAGATGTAAGTCTTACATTCTTTGTATTGTACTGATTCTAATATACTAAAATTTGGTAAACAATTTTCCTCCAGAAATTGTTCAATATTAATGCGTTTTGTTAAATTAGTTGTCATAATTACAAGGCTTAAATAAATGCCAGCTATTTACATATTCACACATAAATATGTATGTTTATGTGTATCAATGTATATGTACATGTATATGTATATATGTGTACGTGTATGTGCATGCACTTGCATGCATGTGCGCGCTGCATATATATATATATATATATATATATATATATATATATATATATATATATATATATATATATATATATATATATATATATATATATATATATATATATATACGTGTGTGTGTGTGTGTGTGTGTGCGTATTTATCCACATAAGTGTAGGCATATGTATGCATGGTGCACTGTGTTATAATGTGTACATATGCGGGTGTGTTTATTCGATAATGATACAGACATACCGTTATTCCAATGTATGTTCCTCTTTTAGGGCAGGGGTGCAATGGAGACCAACTTTAAAAAACAATCATCTCACCGAAATAAACCAGCAAAGCCGTTCTTCCCCGGTATGAGGAAAGTCCTGCCCTACCCCTGTGTACTGCCCGGCTAATCTCTAAGGGGTTTGGTCTCGCATTACCAGATGGTGTGTATACTCCGTCTCCATATGCCGACTTGCTGATCCGCCGTAAAGGGGTGTCTGGAAAGCATCAACACTAAGCCAATACAAAAGATAGATACATCCATTCAAGGGGCAAGTTTTATACCAACAACTTTGCATGGTGCCTTTCCTACAAGAATAGTAGAGGGTGCTCTTGTTATTTTATTTTGTATTTACCTGCTTTTACGTTTGTTGTACATAATTTCTAGGTTTCTTTCATTTGGGAAGGGAATTTATGTGTCTATATGATCACATCCTTATGAAAAAGAGAAACAAAACGTTTTGTTGAATAATCGGTTAGTGGGCTAAGCATATAATATAGTATAATAGTATAATAGTATAATAGTATAATAGTTATAATAATAGGCTCATATTCATCTTCTGATTTTTCCTTTAAAATTTCTAAACGTTTATAATGTTATGTATATTTAATTTGTATTATTTATTGGATTTATTATTCATGACTATATGTTATGTATAACTGTATTTTGTAATAGACCTTAGTCCAAAATGAAGTTCACCGTGTACCTAAATAGGGATATTGATTTTGTAAACAAGATAATACATAGCTAACATTATTCTGTGAGTGTAGATTGAATATTATGATCGTTATCAATGGAAGTAAATATTGTAAAAAAATCTGGAGTATGCGCAATTAGTTATAGCGTCCCCTTTTAAGGAATACTTAGATTTGTGTGATTACTTGTTTGATTGTTGGAACTCGACCCAGTGGAAATATTCCATAGCCCGAAATAATTAGACAATTACTATTAGCATACGTCACGGAGAGAAGAGTTAGTGAGTTTCCATGATGCCATGATTTACTTGTGGTGAATTCAAGTCAGAGCCTCATGAATGCTCTTATCATTCCATAGTCTCTCTTAAAATCTAGTGGTGTACATTGGTTGCGTGACTGGAGGTGCAGTATTTATGGTTTTAGCCTGGTAAATTACACAATGGAATAAACAGGAAAGGACCAGGCAGACACAGTTTATGTCGCCATGGTTGCAAATGTGATGCAGTTATACAGGCGAAATATGGCTCGAAACCATGAATTGAATGGCCTCAGTTGGCGTAGTAAAAATAGTTCCCTGTGTTTGGGGAAGTTGCTGACGGTACAGAAAATTGGTGAAGAGAAACCATGCAGATGTGCGTTTGATAGACAATTGGAAAGTTGTTAGATATGTGGTCGTGTATTGAGAAAAGTAAAATTATTTAAAGATATGGACATGTTGTGCTTTCTAATTTACAACAGAAGTTGTATAGAAGTCCTTGGATTAGGAGAGACTTATGACTTCTAGCGGAATCGCGCCAGGGTTTGACACCGTTCTGTCAAAGTAAATACCCCTGGTTTGAAAGAATGTCTTTATATCATAATCGGCGTCTAGGACATTAGTATTCTCCCATGTAAAACCTGATTTGCCTGATGTTTACTGTATTTGTTTACAATTTTAGTAATAGGCCTTATTTTGTTCAAAACTTGGAATGTTCTAGAAATGAACTTTTGACCCTTATCCTGGTTCAACTTTTGTGTATTAGCTTTTAGCATAATGATGCTTACTTGCAAAATTACCATTTTTTGCCTTAACATCTTGAATCAGAATCACTCTTATTGTTTTGTTGACGTTTTCATTTAAATTGAATTATTTATCTGAATTAGTATTTATTGTAAAACAACATACTTATCAATAATAGTCTTGGACAGAAACATTAATTTGGAATTATAGTGAATTCAGACAAGAACGTTTTTGGATTATACTATTGAGATACATCAAAAGACTGTTAGAACAATTCATGTCATTGGCAAATTACCACGTTCCAGGCTACATGTACATCAACATATTTAATACGGAGCTTATTTGGAATATCAATGGAATTATTTTGCAACTTTATTTGAATTTGTGCTAAGCGTTTGAGGACTATCTGGGATTTAATTCACAGTATTGTAAGTTCTTTTTAAATTTTCACTTTGTATTCGGAGGAAATTAAATATTTGTTGAAATTTACAAAACTTGTTGGTTTTCGATTCGTTTATGACCATGGAGTCCTAATAATATCAACTGCTGAATTGCATTACAACAAGACCCACATTTTGCTTACAGATGAACCATTCTTCTCACATTTTAAGATAGGAAATGATTGTTTTTTTAATACCTACTTTCTAATTGATTCCCTTCCTGCTTGTTCATTTATTGTATGCTTGTATATCTGTTGGCTGACTAGTTGGTTGTTTGTTTGTTTGGTTGGTTGGATGGTTGGTTGGTTGGTTGGTTGATAGGTTAGTACATAAATCGGTCTTACCTGCCGTTCCCCATTCCGGGTTCTCCAGATTGTTGTACCAGCCATCAAAGGGAGACACCTCTGCATCATTTTCGGTGATTTGGCATGCTACATCTATGATAGTATATCATACATTAATATTAAATAATGTGCTCAAGATTTGACAGTTTATGTAATGATTTAATTCAATTTGTATAGGTCGGTCTGCAGGTAACAGTGAAACATGAAAATCAATCTATAATCCTAACCCTTCTTTAATTATTTATATACTGTAGTCAGCTTTCACGTGACCAGGTAGATGATCAATAATAAATTATTTTTTTCAAATTTGCCAGTCCTCTCATGCCCATATTACATAAAAATAGGTTCATAGTACAAACACGGAAAATTTATTTACTGTCAACATGCCCTCTTCTCTATCTCTCCCAGAACAAGGAAACTAAGTACCTGATCATATGTAGACAGTACACAGACGGAAAATTTATTTACCGTCAACATGCTTCGCAGGGGGGGGCAGATGGGTCATGTTTAAACAATAAAACCCAGTATAGTTCAAAAGAATTCAAGGTATAAGAAGCACACAGTTGTATTTAAAAAAAAAAACAACATCTAAGGTCAAGAATATAATTGCATTTCACTTCCAAATACATGAAACTTACGAGTTATTTATTTTATGCATGTATGTATGCATATGTATGTATGTATGTATGTATGTATGTATGTATGTATGTATGTATGTATGTATGTATGTATGTATGTATGTATGTATGTATGTATGTATGCATGCATGCATGCATGCATGCATGCATGCATGCATGCATGCATGTATGTATGTATGTATGTATGTATGTATGTCTGTATGTCTGTATGTGTGTATGTATGTATGTATGTATGTATGTATGTATGTATGTATGTATGTATGTATGTATGTATGTATGTATGTATGTATGTATGTATGTATGTAGTTGTTATTGTAGATTTTAACGCCATTTTCAGCATGAGTATGTATGTATGTATGTATGTATGTATGTATGTATGTATGTATGTATGTATGTATGTATGTATGTATGTATGTATGTATGTATGTATGTATGTATGTATGTATGTATGTATGTATGTATGTATGTATGTATGTATGTATGTATGTATGTGTGTGTGTGTGTGTGTGTGTGTGTGTGTGTGTGTGTGTGTGTGTGTGTGTGTGTGTGTGTATGTATGTATGTATGTATGTATGTATGTATGTATGTATGTATGTATGTATGTATGTATGTATGTATGTATGTATGTATGTATGTATGTATGTATGTATGTGTATGTATGTATGTATGTATGTATGTATGTATGTATGTATGTATGTATGTATGTATGTATGTATGCATGCATGCATGCATGCATGCATGCATGCATGCATGTATGTATGTATGTATGTATGTATGTATGTATGTATGTATGTATGTATGTATGTATGTTTGTATGTGTGTGTGTGTGTATGTGTGTATGTATGTATGTATGTATGTATGTATGTATGTATGTATGTATGTATGTATGTATGTATGTATGTATGTATGTATGTATGTATGTATGTATGTATGTATGTAGTTGTTATTGTAGATTTTAACGCCATTTTCAGCATGAGTATGTATGTATGTATGTATGTATGTATGTATGTATGTATGTATGTATGTATGTATGTATGTATGTATGTATGTATGTATGTGTGTGTGTGTGTGTGTGTGTGTGTGTGTGTGTGTATGTATGTATGTATGTATGTATGTATGTATGTATGTATGTATGTATGTATGTATGTATGTATGTATGTATGTATGTATGTATGTATGTATGTATGTATGTATGTATGTATGTATGTATGTGTGTGTATGTATGTGTGTGTATGTATGTATGTATGCATGTAGGTATCTTTGGCGGGGGTTATACGTGTCAGTTAATACAGTACAAATGAATTTGAAACGTGATTTAAAATTAATCAACCCTGAGCAAGTGTTACCACTGACCTGACGATGGACCTTGTGGACAATGAGTTAACTGAAGTGACAAATATCTTTTTGTCAACTAGACACAGTAGTTAATAATTAATTCACCTTTTTTTCTTGGGGCGAATGATTCAACTGCCGTGAAGCTAACCACTGAATTGTACATCACTTACTTGCTCTGATGAAATTCCAGGTGACGGTTCAACCCGGTATATTATGTACCATAGTACCACTCCTTATCTATGTTTTAACTGAGAAACCCAATTATTGTTAATTATAAGACAGCCCCAAATATAAATAGAAAACAGCCACGAACCACCATCACCTCTACCACCTTCGATTCTCTCGACCGTCGCATAGAGGCCATGCCTCCACTCTGACATCATAGAACAAAAAGAATGATTGTGCCATAATTTAACATTATTGGTCTCTTTTACACCAGGCCGAAGATATATCTCTACCGTAACGTTCGTTTGTGGGTTTACAAAATTGTATATTTGTGATATTATCAATTATATTTTTTGAAAGAAAAACCCATTAAATAAATAAAATATCAACCAGATGTTACGTTTAATGACAGTTACAATACACAATTACTACTTACAGATTGTATGAATGTCCCGTATAGATTGTTTGGTTGTTACTTGAGACACCTAACAGCTCATGGACACAGTGAGACGCTTGTAACGTAATTCTTTATGAAAATATTCGGGACTGTATACAGTTGTCATTTGAAGTATACAATGTAAATAATGTATTAACGTCATTCATTAATGACGATATTTTCAAGAACTCCTCATATGATTTTCCAATAACATTCCTTTCAATTTAGTACATTGTAAGACCATAATATACAAACTGTCAAGCAGCACAATATCCCTCATCTAACGCGAATTTTGCAATATGTCGACGGCCCAAAAAATATAATTTCTTATTTTGTATCTCTGTGTGTGCCTTTGTGTTTGTGTGTGCATATTTTTGTGTTTTTTATAATTTGTTTCTTTTTTTCGAACTCAAATAGAATATTTATAATTGTCTTAAAATATGCAGTCACTATAGCGTAATATGCAAGCAGTAGACGCTGTTAGGGAATGCAGTCTCCTTACGTTCTTCAGCCAATCGACGGTTGAAGACAAGAATACTACTCTCGTGCGTTTGGATTCCCTCGTCTTTTTTCCCTTATATAACTCATATGCTATAAACTTCACAACCTGACTGTGATAAAGTCTTATATTTTCTTGCATTGTTAAAATGTACACTAATTGATAAATCAACACTGGTGTAGCCAAGATATTTGGGCCCCTATGCAACGCTTACCGATGGGTCCCTCCCTAAAAAAAAGAAAAGAATTTATGGGCTCCTCTGTTTTGCATACTGTTGTGAGAGGCGCCGTAGCGGACAAACGGTGGTCCATTGAGAAAGTTGCTGTTCAAATTTCGATGTCTTATGCAGAGAAATCCATTATCACGTGTTGGATTAAATTGCATGTTCTTAAATTCCATTTCCTAGATCGAGATTTTTGATTTTATATGTTGAATTATAGAGTGGTGGATTAAAGTTCTATTTTCTATGTCACTGTTTTACAGTGTATATTTTGAATTACACATAGGCAATTGAAATCTCAACATCGTATGTCGAGAATCCCTAATTCAAACGTTGCATGCAATAGTTTGTGATGAAAATTCCATTTCTTATGGCGAGTACTTAGATTTCATATGTTGATTTCCACATCAACGAGAAGCAGCCTCCTTGTGTAACAATAACATGGTCCGTTTACGAGAGCGACCTTTTGCGAAGAAATTCACAGTAATTCTCGACCTGTGAATGTTAACTTTCAACTGTAAACGCATGAAATGTAATTGCGCCTCATACTTGAATACACGAATGATGTATCTTAATATTCGATATTATTATGAATTGTTAAAAGTGGATATTGTGTAATGTTACTTTTCACACCAACACATCATTTCACAAAGCACAATAAAACATCCAATCACCGCTGTGTAATTCATCAGACACAATCTAAAAACTCAATATAGGAAATTGAACTTTCAGCACAATGTAATTAAACGTGTTAAACTGAATCTCTCAACGTATGACATTAAAATTTCAACAACTGTCGTGTAATTCAGAAGATGCAATCTAAAAGTTCGACACTGGACATCGAATGTTCAACCAGCGCTGAGTAATTCACCAGATAAAATCTATCTAAATACTCAAAATATGAGTATTTCAATAAAAACTCTTTTAACCAACGCGGAAATTATGAATCGACGTATGACGTTGAAATTTCAACCATCGCCATGTAATTCAAACGACACAGTCAAGAACCTCGACATAAAAAATAATTTTCAACCACTGCTGTATAATTCAACAGATACAATCTAAAACCTCGACCTAGAAAATGGAACTTTAAGGACAAGCATTTTTGATACAACACGTGAAATTGGAATTCTGGATACATGACATTAAAATTTCGACGGCAACGTTCAAATTGGACCAGCTTTTGTCCACTATGGCCCCTGATTCTCTTGCTATACGATAGTTGCACCTTAGTGTCTATCAACGACAGTGAAGATCGTTTTATTCATGAGGGTGACATACACTCCGTAGTATCTTACGCAAGGATTATAGCCTCCCTATGTTCTTCAGTCAATCGGCCGTGGTACACGTGAATAGGTCTACTAGACATTCTGCGGCTGTTGGATTTCCTGACAATCGGGATGAGCATGGATCGGTAATGTGCCGTACCATTTGGACAGGGCACATTTCTCCGTTTGCTCTGCGCAATAACACTTTCAAAATATTGTCATAAAACACCGATCCAACTGTCGTTTGTTCAACTGGAGCTTCATAAACCGCGTAGTCCTTCTTGTACATACAGTGGCGAAGCGGCGGGGACAAAACATAAACTTGACGTACCCTTCGAGTGCACTTGAGATAACGAGTAGTTGTATATTCCTGATTTTAGCGCCCCTGGCACATGGCGCGCGGGGACAGCTGCCCCACTCCCATCCACCTACCCAGCCCTCCCCAAGCTACACAACTGTGTACGTATAATCTTTGCAGCGCATTGTATGTGCATATTCAGCGATTCATATACACCATGTTTAGTACACGTTTCCCCACTGTAAATTTAGCAGGGTGTGACGGTTAAGATGACACAATCTGTAAGCTTAGTAAAAGCTTGTAAAGGGTATACACTCAAAAGTCTGGAGGAACGATACCAGTCGTCCATAAGTACAGTTGGCTATCACTTCAAACACTTACCTTTGCTCAGGATCAAGACCAGCCACGCTATAACAGCGATCGTCTGCATGTAGTCCTAGCTTTCCAGCCTATATTTTGAACACCAACAAAGAGATCCTTCTGTACTTACAGGTATGGTAACAAGTAGGAGTAGTCAAGTTAACGTATCCCACAGACAAAACAAAAATAGGTCGACCATCTTAACAAGTCTCTAAGTTCATTGAGGCGTGAAAACCCGCACATTCAAAGAAAGTGGGGGCAGGTAGTTTGACGAGGTTTATGTGTCGCCTACTGTTGTGATTTAGAATGTGCCTGACTTCTCTGCAAATTATAAGTCGGGACAATGTTGCTCTCGAATACAACCCGGCATATTTCATATGGCAACATGTCACGAGTTCCTTTGAGGAAAATAAGTACAGTTGTTAAATATTTACGACATGAACGCTATTTAATGTTGGTGTGAAACAGTATCAGATATCATTTTAGTTTACGGCCGACAACAATGTGGGGGGGTGGAGGCAACCGGGGATATTTCCCCGGGGCCTGAGGATAATGAATATTTGTATTCGCTTAAGATGTAATTAATACTGCATTCAGAAATAAACCACAAAACTGGCAGTGATAGGAACATTATGTAAGAGCTGTACTTTCTGTTAGGCTTAAAAAATTTGAGCCTCTTAGCAACATGTGATTATGCTATTTCATAAACATGTATATTACATTTTGTATTTGTTATTATTTTTTTAAATGTAGTACACATGACTGAAAATGTGTCTGGTGTAACTAGATAACTCTTACCTTTGTCTAATTCCAACGGAGTTATCTCGCTTAAATGTAATGAGGTACCTGATTCTGTGCTTGTCAAATTGACAATCTAACATTGTTCTCTGTGACAGTGGATGACATGCATGCTGAGGTAGGATAAAAAGTATATTTATTTCACAAAACATTAGAATTGATGTATATGGAAAAACAATTGGTACCGTGATATTTTTTTGCGAGCAATAGATCTACACGAGACTATCTTGTTATATACGCTTTTACTTAATCCTCCGATTGTCAACAGAGTGAAAGTGCTACGCTTACTCTGTCGCATCAGTCACAGGTAGGTCAGAAATTTTGACGTCCATATGTGGTCGCTTATAAGACAAGTCCAAAAACAAACTGCACAAACCCAGCTCGGCCAACGCTTTATGCGCTGACAGAGCTGGGTTTGTGCAATTTGCAGTTGCACTCGCGTTATAAGCGTGTGTATACGGTAATTCGTTGCAGACTCTATCTTATTCAAATTAGGCACAAAGATAAGCATACGTTATGCTATATTTTCTGGAAATAATTGAATGAAATGACGGGAATTCTTTGTGCTAGTGACCTTTACTGAACAAACCGAATCGCATCGGTTTGCTTACTCATGTCACGTAAAAGCCAAAAGCCTAAACTCAACAGGTATTATTTTTTTCTGTTTAGTCTGTAACTCTGATTACTATTAAATGCAAATAATATTTTTCATTGAACTAACGAATTCGCCAAGGAAATCAGAGAAAAAAATGTATTATTGGTATTCTTCAGGACTTCACTAAGATGCAGTAAATACTGATTAGTTTAATTGGTATACTGATATTTTGTTCTGTATCGCTAGCATCTCTAAAATGTAGATGCAATGTTGTTGGATTTTAACCGGTGAAGTTTGGTTTAAACCATTTTATTTCAGCAACTTTGTCAGCTACAAGAACAAATATTTGATTTTAAAAATTCAGTGAAAAGTAATAGATATCTCCGCAACGAATATAAAAAAACAAAACAAAAACAATTTATTTTCTTCAACAATAGTATATGTTGCCGAAAAAAGATATTTTTTTAAAAAAAAAATCAGTTAACAAAGATAATGCAAAACGTTGTAATTTCATAATAATAATGGCAAGTATATTTGCATCTTGTTTTATCTGGTGAACACAGTGTCGCCAAATAAAAGAACTTCAATTGGGATAGTAAATGGTTATGTATAGGATGTGATCTCTTATATTGAATATTTTAGACAGTCTAAAAGCAAGTGTTTAGAATATAAATCATAAGTTAGTGTGCATGTCCTGTGACATTAAATAACGAACGCAATTGTAGCCTGGCCTGTAACATTGATCACCAGTGTTTCCCTTTACGCACAGTTGTGCGTCAGGGACGCACACTGGAGAAAATTGACGCACAGAAATTTTTGCTGTGCGTTTTTTTTTTTTGACGCAAAGAATTTGCAAAATATAATCACGATTTATTTAATATCCAACGCGTTGGATTAGACATGGAATCGTGTATACTTCGATCATTCATCATTAGGGAGGGCATCGTGAATACTTCTTCCGGTTTCCTGTTTTGTTTGCTCTCTGTGTTGCACACTGTGAATACTGAGCATACAGAGCAGAGAAACAGACTACCATTAGGCAATATTATGACAGAGTAGCTTCCCCTGATCTCGCGAGCTCTCACGCGATTCTATCGAGTTCAGCAAGATGTCCAGATGTTTAACCTCAATTCTTGTTGCACTAAAATGTGATCTCGAGATGAAAACAGCGTGCACTAAGAATCATTAGCGAAGAAAGTGAAAGAAGCAGAACACGAAGGAGTAAATGTGGATCTGACTCTAATGAAAAACGAATAAAATATTCCCTTGACTAGAATATGGCACATCCAAGGCATTGGGATTACCGGTGGAACTTCGTGATTGCGAAGACTACACAAGTGAATAATCCTTTCGTGACATCGTTTGAGATTTTTTAAAATCTGCCCTTGATCACCACAAGATATCCTGTGAACACATTATTACCTAAAACATTCTTTCAGAACAAAGAAATAAGTAAACATGCAGAGACAAATTCATTATTTGGATTACAAATTTAAGGGGATGTTGCAGGTTTTGCTAACTTTGCTGCAACGAAAGAAAGATTAAAAGTTCAAGTGTAACTTGTTAAAGAGAAGATGAATCATTACCCTCTGAGTTTTGGATAAATGTGTTTTAGGACGATGCACAATGAAACCTATGATAGTACATATTTTATGACAGGCACTAATTAACTCGTTTTGTTAATAAGATATATATGGAGTTTTGTAATGGCTTATATGTAATGTGTTAGTCTATATTATTGCTACAGAAATTATAAAGAGACTGTTAAAAATACGACTTTAAACTAAAAGGAAAATTAACTAATAAATGAATCCTTTGAATGGAAAATGCATTTGTGTTAATTGTGCCTGTTGGTTTATTTGTATGAGAGAGAGAGAGAGAGAGAGAGAGAGAGAGAGAGAGAGAGAGAGAGAGAGAGAGAGAGAGAGAGAGAGAGAGAGAGTATGTGCAAATTGCAATATCCTATTCCAGCTGAAAAAGTATGGATTGAATGAAAAATTTTCGGTACATTTTTGACCCCCAGATTTTTTATTTGACCCCCAGTTTTGACACCAAGGGGTTTCTTTGACCCTCAGTTTTACACTCCTGGGGGATACACTGTTGATCACCAACGTTATAGTAGCCTGGCCTAACATGCAAGACCCCTGTCATTCGATGCAACATAACAGTAGCCTGACCTAGCATGCACGGTGTCAATGGGAACATTTCTGTCGATCTAACAAGAACACCTAATGTTAGACAGGCGAACAATTAATTAGATTTATAGTCACTGACGCGTGTTTAAATTGCCGTAACGTACTAATTGGCAAATGTCACTGACGTGGAAGCATTGGTTCTTGATTAAACCATTCGTTTATTTAACTTGAAAGAATAGGGGGTCAACTTCCGACCTGTATGGAGAACTGTCTTTTCTACAAATTTTGCAGGAAGCTGTGTTGGGTAATCTGAGGTTGTCTGACGAACTGCATTGTTTTGAGCCTAGTTCAGGCGGAAAATATATTTAATTCGGATTGGTTACACTGAATAAAAGAGGCGTGATTGCACATGAAAACTTTCAGTTTAAATGTGCTTATCGTAACCCTTAGAATCAGTCGACACTGTTTTGTCTACAAGAGAAAACAATGGTTCTAGGACTCTGACTCGAATTTAGAAGAAATTCACTCATAATTACGATCCAATGGGTTGATATCTGGAAGAATCTACGAAGCCAATTCTGGTGGTAAAAGTTTGAAGAGAGAAGGTATTTTGCATCCGTCTCACGTAATTTCTTGATATCAATATGACAGTTTGTGATTTATGTGTTTATGTTTGCATGACTTTGTTTGGTTAGATTAGTAGATCAATTTTCTTGATATGATTATAATGGTGTGACGTTTTTTATTTATTTGCTTCTATTTGCATGAACTTACATGGTTATATTCGTAGATCAATTTTCTTGATATGAATGCAACTGGACGAGTTCATCTATATGAATCCTTATAATGATATTCTTTATATAACTTTGATGAATCGTTTCAATGTATGGTCTCGATTATTATAAGTATATATATATATATATATATATATATATATATATATATATATATATATATATATATATATATATATATATATATATATATATATAGAGAGAGAGAGAGAGAGAGAGAGAGAGAGAGAGAGAGAGAGAGAGAGAGAGAGAGAGAGAGAATTTCATGCCTTACTTTAGGGGTATGAGTTACGAGAATCCTTGGGAACTCTCTGACTTATATGATTTCGCATATGATAAAGACTTGATGTGATGTGATGAGATTATGATTTTTAACGTAGCTATAACAATTTTCAGTCATATCGCTACGATGTCTACAGTGTGGCAATTTATAGTGATGTCTAGCATACATGTGACATGATGTCCAACTGAGTCACATTAACCTGAGACCAGGCCAACCAGTCCTAACACTTACCGCTTAATTCTGAGCGTAAAGCTAGGCAGCTGTTAGTACAATTTTTGTAAGTCTTTGGTATATCTCGACCTGGGATTGAACCCTCGACCCCCCGCATCTGAGGCGACGCTCTAACCACAAAGCCACCGGAGCGGTTAGCTAAAGACTTTAGGCGTATTGACTGAAATTAACGTTGTTAAATTTCATATATGCTAAAGATTTAAATGTGTGTATCCGTTATAAATGCCAAATAAGAAATTTCATTCATTCATTTGTGTAATTGAGACGATACGGGAGCTGATGTGTCTGTATAGCGTCCAAACAGTCATGAGGCAGGACATTAATATTGTTAAACTAGGTTTGTTTATGATCTGCCGTATTTAGTTTAGACCAGATGGCCGTTTGTATTTGTTTGAAATCTGATAGAACTTATCTGACATTAACGAGTGGAGAAAGTATGATCTCTTCCTAGTAAGGACCGAACAAAATACTTCCGTTGCCGTTTTGTTTACTTTTGAAAGGCAGATAGTTCCACGAGAGTATCCACGTGAGGTATGACGTATTTATATAACCAGAGTGACCAAACAAAGTTGGAAGGGCCGAAAGAAGCAAGACACTAAAGAATTTGGGAAAAGGGACAAGTGAAAAGGACCCAGACTTAAAGGAATGAGGATGTCAAACGTACAGTCACAGTGAATTTGGACTGAACCAGAACCATCAGGTTATAAATCTGTACAAAGTAGTGATTTCGATCTTTCACTCGATTTGATGATGAATTAATTCAATCGCTTAACAGATCGGCTATTTGTATAAACATATTTGTGTTTGAAATTAATTGAATAATTTAATTAAAAGAGAAGTGTGTCTTTAAGATTTGATGCATTATCACAATTGTTTATGAATTTTATTATTTATGAGATTTTAATTAATTTTTTATGTTTTGTACCTGTACTGGGGTTCGTGTCATTCTGTTCTAAATATCTGCTCAGATCTTTACTTTTTCCACCTATAAGTTTCACACCTTATATTGATACCTACTCGCTCCGGGAAAATTGCACCATCGGCGATCTACTCTAGATAACGATAACGGAAACCATACAATCAACCCCAATAAAGCCGGAAGAGGTTTACAACCTAGGACCTGTTACATTTGATCACAAGCGTATTAAAAGCCTGACCTAGCATGTGTGACCACCAACATAACAATAGCCTAGTATGCATGTCTTATAACTTTTCATTCTTGCATATCCATATTAAAAGTAACCATTCAATGCCTGGAACTTTCAAGTATCTTTTCAATCTACGGTTTCAAGGTTTCACTAGATGAAGTGTGATTATCAGGTGTCTATATAACGTTGTATCATCAGCAGAGAAGTGTAAACCATTATTCTAATTTATCTTCAATATTAATGATGAAAATTAAAAACAATTTAGGTCAAAAATGGACCTCGTGGGGATACACGCATTGATGAGTCAGACAGATGAACATTTCGAATTTATCGTTGGTTTCCTAGCAGCAAATAACCTTGAAACCGTGATAAAAAAAAATTTCCTCAGTACAATATGTTAGTTCTGAGCGCAGCCCTTTATGTCAAACGTGGTTGAGTTCTTAAAATTAAAAGCATTGCTGTATTTTTCGAGATCTGATGTCTACTTTTTCAATGCGAAATAGGCACTAGAATATTTATTTTCTTCCGGAAATTATTGCCTTGTATTTTATAGAAAACATGGGACTAAAGATAGCAAGTAATTAAAATAAAATACTCTGTTAAGCAATGTAAATGGCATTGAGTACATTGAAGGCATATGTTTGTCATGTATGGTTAAGTATATTCCTCCAAAACTGTTTAGTTTGGTGCTTGTAAGTTACCATCTTTGGCTGGATTCAACGTTGGTTCATAAAATGTTTTGGACTCATTGGTTTGCTGGGTTAATACAGATACTAAATTTCCTAGAACCTGGAACATCACACGACAGTTCGATTGAAATAAGATTTGGCCATTCCACAAATGGTCACCACCCATCCAGCACCCCACCCCCACAAACACAAGAAATGCTACAGTAGCCGACATTGCATATACATGTTTCTCGTTACCAAAGAGTCATGAACATAGCACACAGCATTATACCGTTTATTATGGGAGACCCTGTTGAATTGACTTGGATTCAATATTCTCAGTTTTCCATTTCAAAAATGAACACAAAAGAGAACTTTCGTCGACTGAACTTCGAAAAATAATTTAATAAATGTTTCAAATGCATATGCTTGTGATATGGTTCTGTTTGACCTAGCACATTGTAGAGCGTGGCGAAATTTTCCACCATTTCCCGGATATTCGCATCTGTTTACAATGTGTTACTAAATGGAATTAGTTCTAAATGGAATTTTTAAGAAAAAGTCAGATGTTCAAATTGACGGACAGTTTCGTATCAACACTTAATACAGTTGTATTGAAACTTAATATAATTTTCTTTTTTCTCTCTTTCTCTCAAAAATTTATGATTATGTAGCAAATTTTAAAGAAAGATTGCCAAAGAAAGTCTAAACGTTAGGTACTCTTATTATTAATGTGAGTGGTATAGCAAATGTTTGAGGGAAAATGATTTTGCTATCAGCATTAAAAACATGAAACACAAAACACCAGAAGTGTCTTACCGACAATTTAATTGAAAATCAGAATTGATAATGCATCATGTGGAGAAAGGTCAGCTTTTCCAATTTGTAGAACAGTTCTGAAGACACAAAAATGCATATTCGGTGTTACGAATAGACGATTATTTAATTGTTTGAATGACGATCAGTAATTATAAATATTGATCTTTCACTTATTTGTTTGATGATCCGAATTATATTTAAATGTTTCCAGGGCTTTAATTGAATTTATTTATATGGGTTTTTTTTAAACTTCACCTTACTCTTTTAATAAAGAGCATGCTCCTAATAAAATTAAAGTTTTCTAGTTAGTAAGCCACACACACACACACACACACACACACACACACACTTTCCGAATTTATTTATACAGTCAATAAATAACCTTATACCAAATACCAAATAGAAGGTTAAAACTATATACCCCTTTTGTAGTAGTCATACGCTTCTCGTTGACACATGATGCGGGCAGCTCGGATATAACTTCTCCTTCTGGTTACTATAGACTCGGCATACGATACTGGCAATTGTTAAAGGTATATGTGATCGATACTTTTTGAATATAAGCTGCATACCAGCTCACAAGATCTCTTATTACATCGTTGGATACCTGTCAGTGTTCCATTGAAGGACACGTTTGGATACTGCAACAAACATGTTATTATAATATAACACCAGCTAGATCACATTATCTCAAGTGCGCATGTGTGTATATGTTTAGTGTGTGTAGGGGCTGTGGTTGCCGGTCCTGCGTACTGATGAAAGGGGTGGTTTGGGCTTAGGGTTAGCAACCGCACCTCATTGATAATTGAAGCGCTACAGAAACTAGAACGAGTATATAAACAGCCACTAACTAAGGAACAGACGTATTCCAGAAAATTGGACAACTTCACTTTCCGGAAGTCCATACCGGAAAACCAATCTTCTGAAGCCAAAAGTCAGGACCAGGATTAAATGCTGGGATGCGTACCATACACCAAACAGGCTTGTTTTCACAGATATTAAAAATTGATTACTGCATCATTAGCCTTCTTAGAGTTCAAGTAATAAGATTGACAAAATGAGGAAGATAAAGCCATCTGCACCAGAGAGATAACAAATGTCCAAAAGACAGGATGACCCCATCAAGAGGGATTTGTTTCTATTATGAAGAGTGACTCTAAGCTTGATAGGGATGAGACCGTTAAATGAAAATCTCTTTTATACAATATTCAAATCAAGGTTTGTAAAGCTGTCCGTAATTATCTGCTGCACTCCCACAGAATGAGCTGAAGAGGAATGTGAACACTACTTATGCGAGAGCCTACAAGTTGTAAATGAAAACATCTGGAAACATAACATGGTACTACTAATGGAAGTTAGACAAGGTTGCAATAACAGCGACTGTGAGACTTATTAGTAAGAATATAAAGGGGCTCTGAATAGAAAAACTGATTACTCGAGGTACTGTCTTCGCTCACAAAGATATCAACTAACCCAGATTAAATCCACACTTAATGGAAGGTGGCATCACTCCATAATAGATGTGAGAGCCATGAGACATCCTGATGCTGGAAGTCATAACAACGTACTTTTAATCAAGCTCAAACTCAAGCGATGGAGGACACGGCTATGAAACATCATGAAGAAACACTCAAAGCTGGATATTCCGGACACCAAAAATATTTTCGTCTTGTCTCTGCTCAGTAGGTACAGTCTCTTTGAAGACAACAGAGAAGTAGAACTTCTGGATTTTAGCACTGCAATGGAAAGGGCAGTACAGAAAATACAATGGAAGAGAGTGCATCATTCAACCAACTTGGGAAAAGATCCAGTAAGGGATACAGATTAAGGCATAGATTCTGTGTACGAAGTCACAGCAATTATAAAAGAATGAATAAAGAATATACCGTTAAGACAAAAATGGCATGCAGAGCCTAAGGAGGAGCAAAAGAACAGTCTCTATAAATCTCGCGACTGATTCAGAAACAGTAGCAGAACGGAATGATATGTGAACCATGTACAAAACAAATAATATGCTATGGGACCAACCAAATGTACCTATCAAAGGAACGTATGAAACATAATCTCATGAGAGAGGGAGAGAGAGAGAGAGAGAGAGAGAGAGAGAGAGAGAGAGAGAGAGAGAGAGAGAGAGAGCCGATAAGATGGAAAGAGCATTTGAGACCATTCTCAACATTTCAGATCTTCCTCAGACAGTTAATAGATCACCAAAGGAAAGAGATCTGTGCACCCGCAAGTACCACAAAATCAAGAAGAAAGTAATCAGTGTCATCAGGAAGTTAAAATGAAAGGTGCTTAGTGAAATGACATATTTCTATGATTAGTGAGATCATCAGTCGAATTAGATAGCATCACACCTGCTTTGGTGGAACTCATCGAGAACGATCAAGCAGCAATCGGCCAATGTCTCTCTGATACCGGATCAAAGAAAAAAAAGGTGTTGTTCATAGACGTCAGAAAGACAGTTTTCACGTTGATACCCTTTGGAACATTCTTTGGAGTTATGGAATACCCCCAGAAGATTGGAAATATCAAGATAATGTATATCCACTTTAGCTGCAGGGTCATTTGTAGATCGACGCAACAGTCAGCTTCGAGGTTAGGACAGAAGAGAAATAAAATGTCCTCGCCCTTTTATTTGATAATCTTTGAAATGGAGCTGATTGATGATAGAGACGACCAAGGACAAGAATGGATGAATTCAGTTGTCACTAGCCTCCTTCCTGGACAATATGGACTTTGCGGTTAATGTTGCCCTTTTATCTAGTCGCCACCAAGACCTCCAACAAAAGATAGACTGTCTGGCAGCAATAGCAAAACATTGGATATAAAAAAAGAAATACAGGTGAAAACACATTTCAACAAGCTGCCACAATAAACAAGTAGGTAATAGAATACATCACATTGTTCACATACTTGAAAGTAAAGTTACCACAGACGGTGGTAGTGAAACATACATAGATTCACGAAAATCAACCAAGCCTTTGTCATGCTACATGGAAAATGTAATTCAGAATATACATGTCAATATTCAAATCTGTAGATCCACCCATGTCCACGTACCAATTTCAGACCATAAAACTTGTATCCATTGGCTGACACGGCTGTCAAACGTCTTTATGTACTTCGTAATTATTGTTTGTTGAATATTTTAGCTGATGTTATTTACTACGAACATAGCAATGGTGTTGTACATAACGGAGATGTCTTGATTGCACGGCAGCTAGATTTTTAAAAACAGAAGTTTTTTTAAAAAAATTTTTGTTGATTTTTATTAAATGGCTATCTGTTTCGAAGAATTGTCTGGCATTTCAATTGAAAATGAACTTAATCTTTTGTAATGTTATTTTCTTACATGAGTTATCATTTCACTGATTGACTACATGGGACCCCGATTGGTTAAATAGTCTAAATCGCTCACTGTTATGGATTACTGTTATCTCACGTCTGTCTTGGACTCGGCCAATGCGGGTATACTAAAAAGTTTGCCAATAGCTTCTCGCGGGTTTGTGGTTCTTTTCAGGGTTTTCCCTAAATCTTCCTCCACCATTTATATTGGCCGCCATGTATTGTACTGTAAATTGGCGTTAAAACCATATAATATCAACAGCAATAACAATTGACTTCATCTTTGGGAATTTATTTCCTGTTTGCATTTATTGTTATTTTGTTTTGTTTTTGTTTGTTTTGTTTTATTTTGGGCATTTGGTCTGATTTTTTTCAGGAATGTAGTATCACACTTTTATAAGTCGATCTTTTAATGATTTATTTTTATGTTAAGAACGAATAGTGTATACATAATCTCTATGCATTATATCTGAACTAAAATGTGCTCGGATTTTCGTATCCGCGTACAGCGTTATCCTGGAGTGGTTTATTTACATCTTACATTATTTCAAAATACAGTTCGGCTCACCCAGGTTGCATGAGTAAAGCGCTTATATCGAGAAAACAGATCTTATCTATTATATGTGAAGACTTGACGGAGACCGCTTCGGGGTCTTGTTTGGGAAACCTTTGAACTAGCCAATGTAAATACAGCTTTTAGAAATTAGAAAGTGAAGAATCAGATCGTTCAGCACATACTGATGCTCTTCGACTACTATGATCCGTCTAAACGAAACAAAAAATCTATACTAATATTGAAGAAAGTGTTTAGATAGCTGCCTTTTCGTTCTTTAAATCCGATTGTAGAATTCCTGGCTTCCACGGCATTCCAGCCAATTAAAATTTCGGTAAACGGAACTTGAAAAAAATGTTCATTTGCTTGGGTAAGAATTTGAATTTATTAGAAAAAACGACATCAGAGTAAATTAAGTCCTACTAAAGCAATATGACATTAATTTGTAGAAAAGCGTCCCTATGGGCTACCAAGTGCATAAGATATGCCTGAAAATTTTAAATCTCGTTCCAATGCGAGTCCACCTCGAAATGATGCAATTTCGTCTCGTCTAACAACGGATTAAAAACAAAATCGGTGTTATGCTTGTAATTTCTGGGAAGATAAATTATTTCCCTATCGATTTCATGTAAGTATGGGTCATTGTAATGTCATTTAAGTTTGCTAGGCCAAATGGTGTCGGCGAATTCCAACTTTTTAATAGGGACTTGACCCTGACCCTACATCCCAACATAACAAACTAAATATCAGCAATGGGGTGTCAAGGGTAGGAGGAAATTCGGACTAATTCATTATCTGTTTCTTTCAGTATTTGTAGCCTTGACAGCGACTATGGGAATGCTTTTCAGATCAGTCGGTTCATCTTAACTGTTTCCTCTCTCTCTCTCTCTCTCTCTCTCTCTCTCTCTCTCTCTCTCTCTCTCTCTCTCTCTCTCTCTCTCTCTCTCTCTCTCTCTCTCTCTCTCTCTCAGAATTATGGATATTCACATGGTTCTTGCTACTTGTGATTTCACCTTCTCATGCTTAGCTTCATAAAGAATGTTTCTTTATTTTAAACTCTAGAAATGCCTCAGACTAGAAATCTAGTATATATGTTGTTGTTGTTGCTGTTGTTGGTATTAACGCCATTTTTCAGCACACGATAGGCTATTCATGGCAGCCAGTATTAATGGTGGAGGAAGAAACCGGGAAATCACCGGAAAGAACCACCGACCCACGAGAAGCTACTGGCAAGCCCTAGTATAAATGTAATCAGGGTTTCCGTTAGCATATTTTTTCTCACGTCAGTGTGACTCTCTTAAATTATTAAAGAAGTGACAGCATAAAAGTAGCTGGACAAAGTGAGAAAGTTCCATGTTAAGCATAATAGAATGAAAATAAAAACGGAAGCTCTGTGGATATACTACACAAATATAAGAGTACAAGATAATTCCTCTTTGTTCAAAATCTTGCTTTTGTTCATAAATCAGCCACTGCTTTCACGAATCATTTACTATTCCATTCCCCTTTTGCATGTTTTTTAACACATACCTTACTTCATTTAATAATAAACAGGGTAGTTGAGCTTTTTTAAAGAACTGGCTCGGAATATCCGGTATACAACATAGCAAAATACGGTATAATGTGGTCAGCATTGACTTGCCATGATGGATATGTACAATTCAGATGATAATAAAACAACTTTTAAATTACTATATTAATTTTTGATGTTATCAGAAAATTTAACCACTTTGAGCCACTTTAACGACTGTAAGGTCCAACAGTGCTTAGATCGTATTTAAATTCATTATTTTCCACCGATATCAGCTCTACAAGTCAATACAGGAATGAACTATTTCCATGCCCTAAGATAGTTGAGGTTTCAGTGACATATATCATCTTATTTTATATCTAATTTTCAAGTGAAATCGTTTGCGTTACTAGGATATTGACTGTAGATGAAAACTATCAATTTTTCAGCCAATGACGACGGGTTTCCCAAACCAAGTCTGAAGATTCGTTTTTTTCAATCAAGCACACTTAAAACGGATGTTATTTGTTGAAAAATTATGCACCCAGAGAAAGATGGGCATTAGAGGACCGCTATCACCGTTGAAAATTACCGATTCGATTAAAAAGGTCAGAAAAATGGGGCGTTGTATTAGATTGACTATTATATTTTTTTAGGACAATTGTTCTGAAATGTGCCATTTACAGAATAAACTCTGAAGCTCTGCCGGCATATAAAAGTGTAAATTATGAAACATTAGTACCTTAAACATGTCTATAGTGTTCATGCATTGTATACTGGTTTATGCACGTGCACTTAATTCATCAAATTTTAATGCTTACTTTAAATTTTAAAATGTTTCGATATCAATATGAAACCGCTGCAGTAGCCTAGTGGTTAGAGCATCCGCTATGGATTCGGGAGGTCGCGGGTTCGAACCCCTGCCGAGTCATGCCAAAAACTTGTAAAAATGGCACTAGCAGCTGCCACTCTAGGCGCTCATCATTAAGAGGTTAGTGATAGGACTGATAGGTTTGATGTCAGGATAATGTGACTGAAACATGGGTGAAACATGATGCAACGTGTCTGAGACATGATTCCCAATGCTAGTTATCACTATAAACGGACACACTGCAGACATGGTAGCGAATTGGCTGACAAATTGTTAAAGCTACGTTAAAAATCCAAACCACACACACACACGCACGCACACACACAAAAAAACACACAAACACATACACACATGAACACATCAATATGATCTCTCCGCTACACACTTTAACTAAGCTGTTTGGAAAGTACATTATTATTGTACTTGATTGCGAAAAATTTTTGAATATAATTCAAATTTCAGAAGAAAAAAAATTACGAAAAGTACTATTGATAAAAAAATAATATAAACAAATATGATTTTGTCCTGTTTGCAGTACATGTTAATCAGCTAAACGTTGTCGGTTGTACCTCACAATGTTCTTGTAAAGTTACATGCCCCTGTTCAGATATGGATCGCATGAAAAATGTTTCTTCTACATCACTCGCTGTTTCCTCATCGTGACCAGTCGGCACCGCTGTAATTATCTGACTTTCGTGACCATTTACCTCTGTTTCTCTGGCTGTAGCATTGGTTATTTTTTCAGCGGAATTATAAACCTGCAATGATTCTTGTGTAATATAGGCAGTGGTACTAACAGGCAAAGTCTCATAGGCTGGGTTGGAGTAGGCGTCTGGGATGTTCTGAATATACATCACAGTTCCGTCACGATTTATTCTTGCCCTTCTGACGTCTGGTGTGCCTACAATCCCATGTAGCTGATTGGTAATACTAAAGCTCCCGTCCATAGACTGTTCAACTATACCCTGATTATACTGTACTTTAGGTCTAGACTTGCGTCTTTTAACCATAAGAATTAGGACTATAACTACCACCGCAACTACAAGGACCAACATCACGGCAACTCCAATCAATATCGGCACAAGATTATTTTGTGCATTTGCTTTGGCTTTCATTTCTTTTGTTGACTCTGAAAAGCAAATAAGACGCTTTCAAATATCTTTTAGCAATTTGAAGAAAAAAAAACCTTACTTTTTTGACTCTTTTTCAAAACATAAAACTGCTTTTTATTCTAGTCAGTTGCCTACGGATGATGCTTTTTTACTACTTTACTTGTAAAACTTCTCTTTTGTCCAAAAGTTAATTTCATGCACACTTTAGATTTGGCGCCTATCGAGGATTTATACTACACAAAAATCCATTTGCGTTAAGACAACCAGAATTAATCAGGCTAAATCGTTCTTGGAATAATATTTCCAGCAATTATAATGTAAATTAAATCGTAAACCACCTCAAATATTTTGGTAATGGTTGATTAAATTTGCACAGCTTGAACTTTACATGTGTTGTGTGGTGATTTCCTTTCGGAAACCTGGCAAATAAGATTTTCTGGCTAACTTTATGTTGCTGAGTTTATCTGGATGCCTTCATAGCAAAATGTACCTGTAGTGGTAATAACAAAATAGTAGCAAACAGCAGAGGCATAACTGTCCGTTTCACAGCGCATGTCCATATTTAGACAGCTTATTGTGTCCGTCTCTCCGCCCGCACACTTAACCCGCCCAGTGCTCAGATGAGGGTAGATGAGTGACCCATAGGTAGAACAGCACTGTGAACGTCCGTCAACAAAACCAAGTTCCCGGCATACAACACGAGCGGAAGTGTCGTCGAAGCCATCACTGCATACTGTATGCCACGTGCCGTGATAATACAGGAGTACAGCGCCTTGGTTAGTTGATGGCCCACTTTCTGTTGATAACTTTACTGCAAAGGAAATAAATCTTTCAGAATAAAGGGATTCTTTTGCGAATTCTCACTAAAATAACACATTACTTGATATTTTTCTGCCTTAACTGTACAAGAGCTATTTTGCTATATTTCAACTTCCAGCAATCTTACCTGATGAAAACAGGTGTTTTTTATGAGAAGAGGTGCTATTCAGTCGGCCATCTGGGGAATGTAGATGAACTGCTAAATGTATTTCCTTTAAAACTGTATAAAATATTATGATTTTGTTGGTAATATTTTCAGCTTACAATTACATTAATGGAAACAATCGATTATTATAATTAAAATATAAGCATTTGCTTCTGTTCAACTTAGCATTTCACGCACTAGGTAAATATGGAAACGTAACTTTGGTGCAAGAATTTTACATAGCTTCAATGTGGAAACAGTTGCTGTATATAAATGTCAAAATTAATTAAACTCTCCAATTCAGTAATGGACTGAAGTGCTAATAAAATATTCTTGTTTAACAAAATAATAGAAAATGAAGTCAGTTGTCTTAACATTTCGTACTGGGTTTACTAAATCTTTCCAAAACCAACAAATTTTATGATACACAAAAATCAGTGTCTTGTCAAAGCAATTTTTATCTTTTATTTTACAACTATCTAGATAAATAATATATTTTCCCCCATTCAAGTGAAATCTTTCATGACAAGTTTTCTAATTTTATGTAAATATATTAAATTTATCACTGTATTTGTGATGTTGTTTAGCACTAAGCCGAAGCATATTATGCAACTAATATATTAGTAATTGACTTTTACCATGCTCTGCCTGCGAAGTGAGCGATGTAAATAGAATAAACCCGATGCGACCTCCTTCTTGTTCTAAAAGGCGACTAACAGAAGCAACATGATGGACATGTGGTGTGTCCATTGGTAATGCTTTCATTGAGAAGGACATGAACAGTTTAAAAGAAATTATATTTCGATAAACTGACATTGTATTTAAGTATTTTTAACACTGTAATTGTCTTTATGTTTCTTCAGAATGCCATTTAAAGATTGCTTAAAACTTTCGGCACAATAGTCAGAATTGTGCTGATGTGCCCTTAAACCCAATACATATATACTTTTTCCACGCACCTTATCCCATTGTTCATGCGGATTCACCTTCTGGAGCAGAGACTCGTTAGCTGACAGACTGAAATGACATACCTGCTTTTTCACACTTGACTCCAGCCCTTGTACCGGACCTTGCTTTTCTGGGGTCCCAATAAGCTATACATTGAAGGAATGAAGTTTCACTTCCATTGCAAGAAACTTTAGTGACGTCATAGCTGCCATAACTAAACACTTGTAGTCGTCCAGAGGGTAATCCCAGAGACCTGCAGTACACAGCTGCTTCTACATCCGTTACGCTTTCTGCGGCTATTTCCAGACTGTCAGAACCTACTTTGACCTGCATCAACCCGCTTCTGTCCGAACTGAGGTTAGACATTATTATGGCACTTCCTGCAATAAAGTCAAAAAGGTATAGCAACGTCTTTCTTTTACGTGTTTGTTTTATTTTTGTTTGTTTGTTTGATTGTACGTTTTTTCTTGTTTTGTTTTTGTTTATTTTTGGCTTTTTTGGTTACATTGAATAACTTGCATTGCAATAATTGTATGTTTCGTATATTATTGAATTATTTATTCCTTAATTACATCAAATAAAGACCAGTTTCAAACCGAGATATTAGAAATTATATCACCTATGTATAAAACATACATAAGAGTTCAACTTGACCAATAAATATTTTTTTTAAATATACCTATGAAAAGGCTGAACCTGTGGTTTTGTTTAAAAACTAGTTGGTACATGGAGAAGGAAGTTTTTATACCCAAAACTAACTTATTATATCTTGATTTTTAGTTGAGGCCTTATAGATGATAAAATTGAAGAGAGTTCACGGAGATACGACTTGGTATTTGTCCCCAAATATTTTCCCCCAAATACTTGATACCTTTTTAACACAGTTGTATATTGTGTAGGAATTTACCATTTGAAGAACATATAACACCAGCAATAGTGTTTCGTCTCGAGCAGCCATGATCGACTCCGAAATCGCCTCTCTGACACTGCATCAAGCTTTTCTCTGACCCTGTACATTGAACGGATCCTTGAATCACAGGAAACCCCGGCTCGGCTACAGTGGAGACTTTTACACCACTTTGATACCCCAGTTCTTTGCAAACGACATCAGCGTCCACGTCATCGAAGTCTACGTCACACACGGTTCCCCATAATCCGTAACGACTTACTTCCACTGGACCGTAGAAACTGCCTAGAGGAAGCCGTACTGAAAGACCTTTGTAGCAGAAAAAAATATATATCTTATCATTTGTTTAGAAATATAAATATTCTTTCAGTGGTTGCAAATAACAGCATCTACATGCATTTTTTTTCAACATTGCAGGATGTTAATCTTCATACTTTGTTTTAAATTCACCCACCTTCTATTTGCTTGTAAATGAAGGTTAAATTAATAAAAAATAAACTTTATATTTATTGACTCTGTTATATTTGGTATCCACGTTTTGTTTCCATTTAGGATAGAAGCACAAAACCCATACGTATTTAAACTAAAACTGAGCCTTTTTAACCAGTTCTTTATTAGTACGTAGTCTCCTCACCAGCAAAACTTTGTCCGTTTTCTTTTTATATATGAATATTGTCTAATGCGTGTTTTACAATATACTTTATGTCACGATGTATGAGAAAATTTGTTAACAATTCCTGCCTCATGTTTATACATGTCTTTTGATAGAGTTCGTAATTCAAAGTACTTTGGTTAATGTCAATACGTGTTATATATTACGACCAATTCTGAAACAACGAAACTACCTTCCTGTGCCATTGCGTCACAGTCGAGTTCGCGGTTTTTTTCAAAGAGAGCATTGCCACGGTGATGAGAAACTTTTGTTTGCTTTACAATCAGCCAATGATGTCTCTGGTCGGCTTAGGCATAGAGACCTGGAAATCCGACATTATGATATGACAGTACGACTACCCCATGCAATTTCAAAAAGACCACCAGTATTCTGTCAGAACTTAGGTAGTCACATTTTGGGCGAGTTTCTAAAACAGCCAAACAGAATCCTGTTAGATTCATTTTGTAAGAGACAGTACACAGATTTTAACTTGATTAAAGAAACATGGTTGGGTCAGGAATCTGGGCACTTTTCCACGTCAGTGCTTAGTTACGACCGCCGAGGTGAAAACAACCGCCATATTGTTCTAGTGACTTGAGTAACGTGTGTGAGACAGTTAAACAATATTTTAAGATATGCCTAAGATTTGCAATGTTTGTGGGTGCACAAACCATCGTTTGCAAAAGGAAAATTTGTCGTTTTACAAGTTTATGATTCACTGGTCAGACCAATATAATATTTTTACAACTTTTTCCGATGTTTTCAAGATGCACTTTCTGCGTTTGACGAATATAATTAACTGCTCTGAAATCTTCATTTAAATCCCAAAGGTTTACAAAGCTAAAGCCGATTACTACAGTGGCTATAAAAAAATCAAAAAAAAACCACAAACAAAACCAACAAAAAACAAAACAAGAAAAGAAGAAAAAAACCACACACACAACAGTGAAGTTTTTTGTTGCATGTAATCCCTTGGGATCAGTAGTGTGTTTTATCCAAGTTCTGGGGAGGATGTGTTTCTGATACTGAAATATCACTTAAATCAGGATATATCAATATCAGCAGAGCATTTAATTACCCTGAGGATCAGATGTTGGCAGACAGGGTTTTATTCTTCAAGAAGACATAGCAACTGAATGTTCTGTCGAGTTGATCTTGCCAGCATTTACAAAGGAGAAAGGAAAAAGCTTTCTGCCCAGAGAGAGAGAGAGAGAGAGAGAGAGAGAGAGAGAGAGAGAGAGAGAGAGAGAGAGAGAGAGAGAGATTCATGAAGTCAAGACTTGTGATTTTAATTATGTCAGTGTTGTTAAAATTGTCAGAACATATCCTATTCCTATTTTTTTTATTAATGGACACATTTTGAGGCAATGTCACAATTGTGTCTTAGTATGTAGAATACGTTTCAATTAAAAACGCTGTGAGATATAATGCACATGGGTTGAAAATACCCAACTTTTAGTGCTTACTAATCAAGGTTTAAAAGGACAGTGAAAGCATAATATTAATGGAAAAATATAAAATAATAAGAAGTTTAAAAAATATTAGGATCACAGGTAATACTGACTGAAAATTTCAGATTTTGTTACAGTTTGGTTAAAGAAAAAAGATTTAAGAAAAAGGTATACCATGGAACAAAATATTTTTTTAAAAAATATTATCAAATGTATCTGTAAGATTGTTGCAAACATAAGGCCGTGTCACTTCAGGTCATTTCGCTGGCTTATTTACACAGATATCCGCTAATACTTTATAAGATCAATCATTAATTTCAACAACTTGTAAGTTTCTGTAAACATCGTGAATTAGCATCGCTATTATGCATCTCTTTGTAACCGTAATGCATTGCAAGAATGGCCAACTGATGTCATGATCATTGCATTTATATTCACCATTTTATAAATGAAAAGTGAACAATATACAAACTATTTTAGAAACACAGCTTTCAAAGCGTCTTGACACTAACTAGCGTATATTGTCGTGTACACATGAATGTGACACGTATACCCCACTGCCACCCGTCTCAACCTAAAATATATTACATCTATAAAAATATTCGACAGACACACAGAAGACTACACAGCACTTCCGAACAGAAAACAGAAATAATAAACAAAATAAAGGTAAACCAAAACGGTTTGGAATATCGAACATAGCTAACGCTACCGTACTGTTACTAAGCAATTGTTTTCACCTCCGCAATATGGCGGAAAGTAGGTCGCTAAGCTTGTGACGTCATGCCGACCCAACCTATAGGTACTCCGAGAGTAAATTGTGCACTCGTAAAAATGAGAAGGAAAGAGTTCTATGAAATTCGGACGAGAATTGAAACAAATGCTTCTGAGGTAAAATATCTTCGCCAGGATCTGTCTCACTTCCTAACTAGGTGTTGTAAGATTTATGCGCTATTATATATATTTAATTTAGTAGAAATTTAATCTTCTGTTTATAGCTGAATTATCAACAGGTCGTAATTTAGCGTACAGCGAATTATTATCATTTAAGATTAACGTATGTAGAATAGAATATAAGTGGATAGAGTAGTCTGCTGCGATGTTGCACCATGGTGCATAACTGAATTTAATAGTGAGTTGTGTTAGAACTTGTACCTGTTTGTATTTGAATATATAGTTGTGGATTATGCAGAGTTAGGCCTTGTTGGCCTTGTGCTCGTATAATTCGGCACTTTTTATTTGTATGTGTCTTTAGTAATTGTAAGGTAGGGAATGCATATGGGTATTGTCGATGTTGATAGTTTACTATATAGAGAGTATGGTTATGTATGTATGTATGTATGTATGTATGTATGTATGTATGTATGTATGTATGTATGTATGTATGTATGTATGTATGTATGTATGTGTGCATGCATGCATGCATCAGATGAAGTGATGCTATTGTTTTTATAGCCTTTATTATAGAACAAGCGTGTATGGAATATTTATACGTGAGTATGAATTGACCTAATTATTAAACTGCCATTATGCTGATAAAAGGTATGTGAGAGTTTGTTAATTCTCGTGTGATTGTGCAAGGAGACAAATTTGTACGTCCCTTCTAATCCACAGGAAGCTTTCCAGGTAGGGATAGGGCGTCACACGAAGATTAGAGAAAGAAGTGGAGAGCACATGGAAATAAGCAGTTGTACAAAGGCGCAGGGCCAGGATAATAGGTAATTATGCGGAGGCACGGGGCTGGAGAACGGAAACAAGGGTAGCGGAAGTACCGACCAGGCGAAAATTACAGATGAATAACATAGAAGGAGCACGAGAAAGAAACACTCTCACCTTTAATTTCACTTGATGAAATAACTGGCAGTTAGAAAGAAATGGCGTGGAAAAATTGTCCTGTAATTGTTGAATACCGTGATATAGTTTATGAAATTGTTATACCTTGCACCTTATTTTTTATATTTATACACCTTGACCGTCGGCCTTGCTAATTGAGGGATCGTAGTTATTGAATCTTTTAATTGTCCATCCTTCTCTGATGTTAGTAATAATACCGTAGGAGGCTCGTAACACCTTTACCTTTTTGTTTGATTACATTAGGAAGTATTACAGAAATACAGCCAAGCCTGAGAAAAATGTGGTAAACTGATTAATCTTTCACGGTATTCTTGTCTTTCGATATCAGTTCTATGTTAATATGTCATACATTTATTTTCTCATTCAACTTCTAGACTAATCATTTAAATAGTAATTTGCTTTGTTTTCTGGTTCTGACAAAACCTCACCAACAAGCTGAAAAATTTCAAACCTCTTTCAAAGTAGCTACGATTTCCAACTATTAAAATTTTGCCAATAAAGATAGACATTGCTGATAATAAATATTCTAACCCTCAACATCGATTGTGATTACACTGCAGTACACGGCCACGTAGTTGTTTGATGTACACATTCCTTTCTGCACATCGCAATGTCCGGCTTCGCATGAAATATTTCGAACAGTGATGGGGTTAGAAATAGTCCCCAAGGGAGAACAACACTGTGGCTTTCCGTCGAGATAACCTATTTGCCGACATACCGCAGTGGCTTGCAGCGTGCGGAAATCCTCGTCACAAACAGCCATCCACGTCTTCTCAGACCTATCAAATACTTCCAGCCTGCCGTAGTTGACAGTAGTAGAACCACTTAAGCGGACTAAATTTAAATCGAAACAAAGGAATATTAAAGATCGGATATTGAAATATTAAAATCAAATGACGTGGATCAACTATTTTAGCACAAATAAATATTCCATTTTTAAGAAAACTGGACGCCCGTATGAAATATTTGTCAGAATCATTCATTTTAGCAAGTTTCAGAAATCAAAATGTAATGATATTATCAAAGGAAACTCTTGAATAATTGCTAGTTACTTGTGTTTTAGCCGAACCAGACAATCGATGTCTCCCCACCCCAACAGTTTTAAACCTTCTCCTCACATTTTGCGCCCCATTTAACTTGGTATCCGAAGCAGCCGCCAAAGTCTGCCTATATAGACGGGCCGCACCTGGATATTATAATGAATGAAATGTATATTTTTAACCAAACAGGAAACATTTTACATTTCTTTATCATCACAACTTTAGATTGATTATTTATATGGTATTTTGTTTCCTTTTGTTGTTGTTGTTGTTGTTGTTGTTGTTGTTGTTATTGTTATTGTTGTGGTATTGACATAAACCCAAAAGCAAGCTCGCAAATTGCACAATACGTCCAAACTATTCTTTCGTCAGATTTTTTAGAAAGTGTTCTGAAATAAGAAAGAAATCATGCAGTGATAAGAATGTATATAACTTGTATCAAGTTTAGATAAGACCTTTGATATGTAATATTCGCTTGTTTTGTTTCTAAAGATGTATCGAAATAACATACATGTCTACATTCAGAACTTGAACATTTATTTACCGTCTGTAAAACACTCGACTGCAGCTGCTGCTGATGAGCTGCACAAGTTTGTTTCTCCAAAACCTTTCCAGTAGCAATCGCGAATACTTGTTTCGTTTCTATAGGGACACCTGAGACTTGTCAGAAGAAATGAACCATTGCCGTTCCCATAGTAAACATGCTGTAGAAGGACACCGCCATGGTATCCAAGCTGGTGACATATGACGTCAGCCTCGTTTTGAGTAAGGTTGTTTGCACAAATCGAACCCCACTGTCCGCCAAGAAAAACTTCAACACGGCCAGCTGTGTCTGTACCATTTGTGAGGCGCACGTCTATTTTTAATTTAGCTTGAACATAGTTAAAAGTTATTTATAACATATTATGCTAATGCATTTAAACAACGCAAATAATAATGATATGCATCGTTTTTTATTTTCATTTTTTGAAAGGATATTATGTGTGAAGCGAGGATTATATATGTGAATCAAGGATACTATATATGAAACGAGTCAAGAAAACTCTAAGCTTGTAATTGTTATTTATCCTTATATTAATGCACTAAATAAATGAGATAATAATTTAAATCTATCTTTCAGTTACAAAGTTCTCTAATACAGTTTTGCTTAACATCACGTTATCTCTTTATTTAACTTTTATAAATATTGAATGGAATAAACACTGTTGATACATCAAAGTAAATGGTGATTATCTTCGATATTTCCCTCTTGTGAATTCTGACCTTCTTCAACAAATGTATTTCTTTAAAATCATTACGTTGGTTCTAACATGCATAATATACTTACATTCATCATCTGTGCAGAATACGGCTGCTACAGTATCCCAAGCACAGGAATAAATTTGCCCAAAGCGGAGATTGGCGCACTGCTGAATGCTTGTTTCATTTCCGTTACAACCCAGGCCCCGGAGCCAACGAATGGACAACATATCGAACGTAATCTCTTTGTAAGCCAAGCCATGGCGATATCCATTCTGCCGACAGATGACGGCAGCCTCTTTGTCCCCAAACTCCTCACTACAGAGGTACCCTTGATTACTGTAATAGTTAATCTGTACTGACCCAAACATTCCACGGGGTATTATAACACGGCCTTGGGGAAAAAAGAAAACGAAAAAAAAAAAATTAGCAGGTGAACGCCTTCATTGAGATTATCCCGACACTTACATTTTATATTCCCATTAAAGGTTCTTAATTAATACTCAGTTTATCTCTATCCATGTCTTAACACAAACCAAAAGAAAAATTACTGTTAGAAAATGTATGTTTTATACGACTGTTAAACAAAATTCAAGAGAAAGCATTCGATAACATTTCCCTTAGAAATCTGATCGCGATGTAAATATGATTCATAATACCTGGGATATACATATATTCATCAGGCATGTACAATACCTCATGCATGTACAATACCTCAGGCATGTACAATACACCGGGCATGTACAATTATGATTCATAATACCGGGGATAATACATATATATTCATAAGGCATGTACAATACCTCACGCATGTACAATACCTCAGGCATGTACATTAAGCATGTACAATACATCTGGCATGTACAATACATCGGGCATGTACAATATATCAAGCATCCAGCATGCACAATACGTCAGGTCTGTACAATACATCCAGCATGTACAATACATCAGGCATGTACAATACATCAAGCATGTACAATAATACATCAGGCATGTACAATACATCAGGCCTGTAAAATTTATCAGGCATATACAATAAATCAGACCTTTACAATACATCAGACCTGTAAAATAAAATAAGGCCTGTGCAATACATCAGGCATTACAATACATCAGGCATGTACAAAACCTCAGGCATGTACAATACATCAAGCATGTACAATACATCAGGCATGTACAATACATCAAACATGTACAATACATCCAACATGTACAATACATCAGTCATGTACAATACATCAGACATGTACAATAATACATCAGGCATATACAATAATACATTAAGCGTGTACAATACATTGAACATGTACAAAACATCAAACAAGTACAATGCATCAGGTATGTACAATACATCAGACCTGTACAATGCATCAGGCATGTACAATGCATCAGGCATGTACAATACATCAAGTATGTACAATATATCAAGCATGTACAATGCATCAGACATGTACAATAATAAATCAGGCCTGTACAATAATACATAAGGCATGTACAATACATCAGTCATGTACAATATATCAGGCATGTACAATACATCAAGCATGTACAATACATTAGGCATGTACAATACATCAGGTATGTACATAACATCAATCATGTAGAATGCATCAGGCATGTACAATATATCAAGCATGTACAATAATACATCAGGCATGTACAATACATTAGGCATGTGCACTGCACCAAGCATGTACAAAACATCAGGCATTCATGTACAATAAATACATCAGGATCTTACAATACATCAGGCATGTACAATACATCAGGCAGATATAATTTTACAATAAATATTTAAGCTAGATAAACACCATGATGATGATGATGATGAAAATAATAATAATAATAATAATAATAATAATAATAATAATAATAATAATAATAATATGTATGTATGTATGCATATATACATCAGGCATGTACAATGCATCAGGCATGTACAATACATCAAGCATATATAATACATCAGGCATGTACAATACATCAAGCATGTACAATATATCAAGCATGTACAATACATCATGCATGTACAATGCATCAGACATGTACAATAATACATAAGGCATGTACAATACATCAGTCATATACAATATATCAGGCATGTACAATACATCAAGCATGTGCAATACATTAGGCATGTACAATTCATCAAGCATGTACAATACATCAGGCAGGTACAATACATCAGGTATGTACAATACATCAATCATGTACAATACATCAGGCATGCACAATATATTAAGCATGTACAATAATACATCAGGCATGTACAATACATTAGGCATGTACAATGCATCAAGCATGTACAATACGTCAGGCATGTATAATACATCAGGAACTTAGAATAGATACATCAGGCATGCACAATTACATCAGGCAGATACAATTTTACAATAAATATTTAAGCTAGATAAACACCATGATGAAGATGATGATGATAATAATAATAATAATAATAATAATAATAATAATAATAATAATAATAATAATAATAATAATAATAATAATTTAGCGCTATAATATGATAAGACTATAAGTAAAATGAATCTGGGTATAAATTCCAATAGAGGCACATACTGACTTGAAATTTTAAATCCTATCTGATTAAAGTCAAATCTCCACTCTCATACGTGAACAACTGGCAGGGGCCGCTTAAGGGAATGTTCTGGTGACAAATGTTGTTACCATAATCACTAATTTTATCAGCCAATGAGATGAAGTCTTATATCCTTGCATTTGAGAGACTGAGCAGTATAGGTGAAAAGCATCAGTGTGTGCATATGGATTTGATTTTTTTTTCAAATTTGTGGAAGATGCATTTCCATTGGCTAACTCAAAGGTCACTAGAACATGACCCCTAAGCGTTTGCTGTCATATCTTCACCCAGAGATCCTTTTAAATCCATCTGAGTAATTATCATTGCACAATAATTACAACACGTTTTAACACATAGCAGAGATCTTAGTAGCGTTCCGTAATTCTCCAATTATAAAACATTTGACACTAGAAATAGACCAAGTTTGTTAGTGTTTAATAGTATGAGTGAGTGAGCGAGTGAGTGAGGAACAAAGGAAGGAAAACTATTACCATTGAAGTTGCCCTGGAAATTCGTGCACACAACCGTAGCATACGTGCCAGATAGACAGCTAAGATTGTTTGTGTTGACAGAACATTTCGTGAGGGAAGACTCTGTGCCATTGCAGGACACATTTGCCATTACTATTGGAAGATCGATTGGCCCTGCTGCTGAACAACACAGTGACATTCCATACTGAAACCCCAATTCTCTACAAGTCACGGTGGCTGCATTGTCATCAAAATTATCTGCACACGTCAGACCATAGCTTCCACCACTCCAAAACTGAACCGCACCGAAGAATGTCGAGGGGTGAAGTTTAACTGAAATTGCAATTAATACAATTTTTTAACAAATGCCATATCTGGCCTTCGTCCGAGTTATGTGCATGCGTAAACTCTTATATACTGGCTTGAGTAAACAAGGAAAAGCGATTTTTTAAACGTGAATTATATTTCTCCAAGAATACATACCCAATCACATTATTTAGGAATATTAGCCTGCTACCTCGATCCGTCAGTCATGATCACATCCGAGATACGATCATTCCTACACCAGTGGAACAACCTAGATTGGCTGACCAAGCGGAAATAACGATATGTACTTAAGCTAGTACAAATGGTTGAGGTTCCCACCCGAAGCCTGACTATACTACTTTCAGCAGCATGTGGGATCCAGGAAAACATTATCTACACATAAACTTTTAGACATGAAGGCCGTCAACAAAGTCTTTCACCCCTGGTAGGACCGACTCTTAGAAAAAAGTGTCCTTGTATATGCCAACTCTATGGTGGTGTCCTATCTCCTCAAACAAAGAAGGGGGTACCAAATCACCCGACCTGTGCTTTGAGTCAACAGATTATACGGTGGTACGCCAATCTCCACATCAACGTGAAAATCAGACACATTTCAGGCAGACTCGATGTCCTGGCTGACACTCTTTTCAGGAAAGGCCGATGACTTTACACGGAATGGTTTCTCAATCTATCAGTCTTTACTCGGCCATGTGTTATTTAGGGGCGTCCGCTGAATGACATTTTGCAAAAAGGTTGAGTCCAATTTACCCACCTTCGTCTCTCTAGTCTCAGACCGAGAATGCTGTCAATCAGGTGGGAGGGTCTGTGGTCATTATCCTACCCTTTCACGGTCCTGATACCGTAAATAATCCAGACGATGCGGGGTCAGAAATGAATTTGAATCTGATTTCCTTTCTTAGATGGAACAAGTGCTGGGTCAACAGTCTACTCGATCTAGTGATGAAAGATCTGCCAAGAGATATTCCGGCGACTCCGATTCTCCTCAAACAGCCTCGGTCACGGGCGTTCCATCATTGCGAGGAGTCTTTTTCTGACCGCTTGGCTCTTATCAGGACAACCTTGCGATACAAACCATTTAAACCTTCGACTGTGGAGAGAATATCGCGAACAAAAAGGTTCTCGACTCTGAAGGCTTATGAGGGAAAGTGGCGTGTTTTTTTTGGGACTGGTGCCGTGCCATATCAATAACATAGTGCCTCTGCGTTCCTCTGTCACCCAACTGACTGACTTTTTCTCTGGCTCTTAGAGGAGAAATAGTTGGTCCCCCCCCCAAGTAATATCCATTGCCTCTGCTGCATGGTCTACGACACATTTCGGCATCACTCGGATGTGATATATAGCACGACAGAGATCTTTCAGATATTTTAGCCAAATGTAGATCTCAATCGACCGAAATTCCACACCCTGTTTCCGAATGGCATCTGTCCTTGATTTTATCATGGCGAAATTCGAATACAGTTGAGCCTTTGGTCCTCGCTCAGCTATAATACAATTTTCCTGATAGATTTTGTTTCATATTCAGGGTAGGCGATACCCTTTGCGTTGATCCGAATCATCTTCATTTCGTATAGGATGGTTCAGTGATCCTCTTGACACAAGCAAGCTTTGTAGCAAAACATAGATTACCGTCCGTCGGTCATCAAAAAGTCGTCATTCGCTCGCTTTCTTTTATAGAACAGGTCGGGATCAGCAGCCTTGTATGATAAGGTTCTTGTATTCCAGCACCACTTGAAACACACAGAGACAAGTCGTGGATGGCGAAAATTCTCTAACCTCTGGTGAAGACCGGGATTCGGGGTATCACCCTTCAAGCTCTTGTTTTGTGGCTGAAATGGATTATTAGGCGTTTTCTGAAGTCTTACAAAATCAGAGTCGCCTCATGAAAATTAGCGCTCATGAAATTAGAGAGATCTCTGCAAGATTATTGTTCGAACGTAACGTTTCCATCCGTGATATAATAAAAACCGTTGGATGGCATTCACAGTCAACCGTTTTCAGTTTTTATCTCATGTATTTCGCTTCGAAGTGGCAAACCTTGAATATGTTAAGTCTGGTGGAGGCAACGCAGACGGCCACTAGACCCAATCAAAACCAACACCACAATGTATCAGCTGCGTTTGATTGGCCAGTGAAATTTTGTAGGAAAAAAGATTTCAGTAATTATCTTCATAACCATATTTTGGGTTCATGGATTAAGTGACTCTAGCATGTGTTACTTATGTAATTAGGAGAAGGGTTTGTCGTGTGCATGGATAATCCAGCCATCATTCTCTAGTAAGATACCCGAGATAGAGGTTGGATGCTCAGCATCTCCTCCTCCAATTACATATTCTCCTAATGTAATATGATTCGGGAACATATTTGAAGGAGAAAGCTAATTTTAAGTAAATTATATTTTTCCGAGAATACTAACCCAATCACATTACTTATTAACCCTCCAACCACCCTTACATGCGAGCATCCTCCTTAGGATCTCTCTCAGCTCAGCTAAAACTAGCGACAATTGGTAGTGGCAAAGGAGTTAGTGGGCAAGCTCTTTTGCCTTTTGTCTATCAAGAATAGATAGACAAGATGAGTTTCATATTTTAGTAGGGCTAGACTCGCGACATAGCTGGCTAATATTCCTAATATAATGTGATTGGGGAACGTATTTTGAATTAGAAAGATTGTGTATGCGCTGATAACAAAGGCTGGTAATTAAATCATTCATTGCTACGTCTGCTACAGATATCCGGAAAAGGACACGCACTAAATCAAGGCATCATTACGGCGTGAGACTGGTACTTATATGAAGGAAAAACAGACTGTGAGGATCAGGCTTCGGGTAAAAAAAACGAAATCTATTCGTAGTTACTAAATTAATGTCATAAACATGCTGGACAGATACAGTAAATTCCATCATAGAGGTATTCAGTTATTTTACAGAAAGGTAAGCCAATCATATTAAAAAATAATAGATGTTCACAATTAAAATACATGATCAATTTATGGTGTTAGTGAAGATGTTATTTATTGATATAACGATTTATTTTCAATGTTTGTACACAACCATGTTGAAATATTTCCTAAAAACACAAGTATTGATAAAAGATGTCAATGAATATCGACAAGACATGTGTTGTATATATGATTTCCATTGTTTCCAATAGTTCTGTCTATTTTAAGGTTATTAACTGTATATTTTGCTTTATTATTCCATGCAAGGAAAACTAAATTATTGTTCAATAATATGATTATAAAACTTGAATTAGTAGAACAAAAACATTCATATATCCAGGTAATCCGTATGAAATTGTCACATTTTTTGTAGTCCGTATGAGTAGTATAGGAAAATGAGAGTTTTGGCCCACCACCCCCTCCCACACCTCCTCCCCCACCCCAGCCAAAATCCTCATTTTCCTATACTACTACTATGTAGACAGATATTTTGTAACCAGACAAAACAACAGGTGTTGGAATGCGATAAGCTCTGTCAACAGAACTGACGAATTTGTTAGAACAGCGTATGTGTGGAATATGATTATTCTAAAGACGGCAAATAGGTTTTACCACAAATTTTTTATCAGATAACAGGATGAAAATTAAACTGTGTATTAGAACGTTTCAGTTAACAAGGTGAAAATTAAACTAGCATTAGAATGAAAATGATATTATTTTATATCTCATTACCAATGATTAATGTTTCAACTGTTGATATTAAAAATACTTTACTATCACGACTATAGATACTAAATTTTACTTTACCGCTCACACAGCGATGGGACTCAAACAAATCTTTCATTTCTGGTTTGTTCAGAGGATATTTTTTGTTGATAAAATATACCTTTGACCGATCGAGATCAATTGTGAGTTTAGTATAGTTTTGTTGGCTAATGGGGCTGTGAAAGTTTCTAAATTCCGCTAGCAACTTTTTATACAATTGTTCGAGATAATTTAAATACACGCTGTTATCAGATCTGATGAGCGAAAGTTTTAACTTGTCACGTGTTCCATTAAAAGATATACCTGATGTTTCATTATTAAATTCAACTGTCAATTGTTTACCGTCCATCATTAGATATTTGATGTTACTATTGTAGCTATTTGTCATTGTCAAATTTTCAAACATTATTTTATAAGTTTAGATAAAATTTCAGTTGGAAAAGATAATGTCGAGTATAGATCTATCATCATGACAATACCCAAGGGCAAATGTATCTACCCCATTTTTACAATAGCGTTTGTCATCAAAATTATACAATCCACGTTTGATAATGACATCTGTTTCGAGTTTATGATGATTAGTTCGAATTGCCATAGCTCTAATAAAGCTAACACCGCCATCAAGCGCATACCTGTAGTCATCAAATTTCATAAACTTTTTAACAAAATCACGAGGCAGACTTTTTGCTTTTTTCGTTATTTTATTATTTTCCAATAATACGGCATACATTTTACTACGTAATCCGATAAAGTATTTGATAGCGCTTGAGTTCATTTCATCTTTAAACTTACCAAAAACCTTTTTATTTGTGTCGTCATGAAATTTACTGTCACGTGGATAATCGGAAAGATCAAACAGATGTCGATTATTGTACATGTCCTGATAGATGTCCTCACATTCGATTTCATATACGAGCGAATCAGTATCAGTAAACAATAATCTACTAGCCGGCCACTGATTTTTAACAAAAGTGTAATGAAAATCGTACATCAGCCACTTTGATAAATCTAACACTGCAGCTCCAACATAGATCGGCTTGTTTAGTTTTAGATTTACTTTTCTTCTTTGTATTGCAACAAGATTTTCATTAAATATTTTCATGCTCACAAAATCATCGTCTGACACAAGTTTGTTTCTGCGATTGACATCATTAACTATTTCAATATTTACACGTTTCCTATTATTCTCCATCGTCTTACCAAAAACGGAATTGTTCATCAGTTTAAAGAAGTTTTTTTCAAACTCTGTTTTCGCTGCAGCCCTTCTTGAAGTGTTTGAGTTAATATAACCTCTCATCCACGGCGACTGATTAAATTTTAGTACACGATGAACTTTTCTCAACACAAGACCAGCATCGACTGCTTGTTTTAAAACTTTGTAATGCAAAACGTAATTTTTCTTATCAAGTAAATTTGGTACTAGTTTCTTGACCATGGAATGTTGCCTTGGTGATGCTAACGCTTGTTGTTCTTTTGATAACAAACTATAAGCTATGACCATCGATTCCGCACAGAAAGGGTAATCGTTATGTAATTTGTGTAGCGAATTTGGATAATCAAGATCAACTTCAACGAAATAGGAAACATCTTCGGGTATCTTTTTTTCTGTCTCTGATAGAAATCGATCAGCCGTGATCCAATGAAATCCACCAAGAGGCATTGGTTCTGCCATCGAATACCCGTACAAGTTATTACAATCTAGATAACTATATACTTCGAAGGAAGGTCAGGGTTATACTGTTTCAAATATTTGTTGTTTGCTTCAGCATACTTTTTTGTTATCACGCTAATACCGCCTCGGATACCTTTTTCAATAAAATTGAACATATCAACATCAGTCAGTAATTCCAACCTTACCTTACTAAACTTTAGCAGAGCATCCCATGACAGTCCAGGGGCAGAATAATACCAGCAAGGATCTAGTCCGTAATTATTATAACTCACTTCTCGAAAACTTTCAAAAACATCTGCTAATAATAACACGTCAGTTTTCAAATACAAATCATGATAATCACCAAAAGTCTCACAATCAAACTCTTTCCAGATATCTTGTTCATACCTGTACTCATCATCAGTTATATTTTTATTTTTAAGTTGTGAGTAAAATTTATCTTTGCCAGGTAAAGATGTTTCATCAAATTTACTCCAGTCGTCGAGGTATTCGTATGGAAAAACTCCTTTTTTAGCTAGTAGATTAAATTTATCTCCAAAACAGTCTCTTAGGTTATCAAATTTACTACAACCTTTTACTAGCTCATCTAACGAGGCTGCCATAAACTGCAGGCTGTCAATAAAGCGCAATTTACCTAGCGTAACTGACATGTACTTTTCAAAATTATTTGGGATGCATTTGATGACGTTATCGAGTTTTAGACGAGATTTTATATCAGGATCACCAAAAGCTTCTACTATAATATGGCTATCATATCCTCGAAAATTGTGAAGAATAACCGGAATAAAATCTGGAGCATGAAATTTTAAATTACACTGATTATGAGCCGCTCCACGATACTGTCCAGTCAAATTACAATGGTCATGTACTATTTTGTTGTCAGTATCAAACGCTTGTTCACAAATATGACAAATTTCTGCTTGCTCGTGATCGGATTCTTGTTGAGGTGTTAATTTTAACATTGGCGTTACTTTTTTCAAACGATAAGTAATATTATCAACTTCATTAATCAACTGCTTGAGAAGGTAGATAGCTGGATTTTTACCACGATATAATTTGATTGATTTAGATAATCTAGAATCAGTACAACAAACTACCTTATACGCTGATTTTGAGTGTTTACTTCAACCTGTACTTGGCGTAGAAAATAATCCTAATCAATCGAGTACAAGAAAAGTTCAAAATCATGTTCCGTGTGGAGTAGCGTATAAGGTAGTTTGTTGTACTGATTCTAGATTATCTAAACCAATTAAATTATATCGTGGTAAAAATCCAGCTATCTACCTCCTCAAGCAGTTGATTAATGAAGTTGATACTATTATTTATCGTTTGAAAAAAGTAACGCCAATGTTAAAATTAACACCTCAACAAGAATCCGATCACGAGCAAGCAGAAATTTGTCATATTTGTGAAAAAGCTTTTGATACTGACAACAAAAAAGTACATGACCATTGTCATTTGACTGGACAGTATCGTGGAGCGGCTCATAATCAGTGTAATTTAAAATTTCATGCTCCAGATTTTATTCCGGTTATTCTTCACAATTTTCGAGGATATGATAGCCATATTATAGTAGAAGCTTTTGGTGATCCTGATATAAAATCTCGTCTAAAACTCGATAACGTCATCAAATGCATCCCAAATAATTTTGAAAAGTACATGTCAGTTACGCTAGGTAAATTGCGTTTTATTGACAGCCTGCAGTTTATGGCAGCCTCGTTAGATGAGCTAGTAAAAGGTTGTAGTAAATTTGATAACCTAAGAGACTGTTTTGGAGATAAATTTAATCTACTAGCTAAAAAAGGAGTTTTTCCATACGAATACCTCGACGACTGGAGTAAATTTGATGAAACATCTTTACCTGGCAAAGATAAATTTTACTCACAACTTAAAAATAAAAATATAACTGATGATGAGTACAGGTATGCACAAGATATCTGGAAAGAGTTTGATTGTGAGACTTTTGGTGATTATCATGATTTGTATTTGAAAACTGACGTGTTATTATTAGCAGATGTTTTTGAAAGTTTTCGAGAAGTGAGTTATAATAATTACAGACTAGATCCTTGCTGGTAATATTCTGCCCCTGGACTGTCATGGGATGCTCTGCTAAAGTTTAGTAAGCTAAGGTTGGAATTACTGACTGATGTTGATATGTTCAATTTTATTGAAAAAGGTATCCGAGGCGGTATTAGCGTGATAACAAAAAAGTATGCTGAAGCAAACAACATATATTTGAAACAGTATAACCCTGACCTTCCTTCGAAGTATATAGTTTATCTAGATTGTAATAACTTGTACGGGTATTCGATGGCAGAACCAATGCCTCTTGGTGGATTTCATTGGATCACGGCTGATCGATTTATATCGGAGACAGAAAAAAAGATACCCGAAGATGTTTCCTATTTCGTTGAAGTTGATCTTGATTATCCAAATTCGCTACACAAATTACATAACGATTACCCTTTCTGTGCGGAATCGATGGTCATAGCTTATAGTTTGTTATCAAAAGAACAACAAGCGTTAGCATCACCAAGGCAACATTCCATGGTCAAGAAACTAGTACCAAATTTACTTGATAAGAAAAATTACGTTTTGCATTACAAAGTTTTAAAACAAGCAGTCGATGCTGGTCTTGTGTTGAGAAAAGTTCATCGTGTACTAAAATTTAATCAGTCGCCGTGGATGAGAGGTTATATTAACTCAAACACTTCAAGAAGGGCTGCAGCGAAAACAGAGTTTGAAAAAAACTTCTTTAAACTGATGAACAATTCCGTTTTTGGTAAGACGATGGAGAATATTAGGAAACGTGTAAATATTGAAATAGTTAATGATGTCAATCGCAGAAACAAACTTGTGTCAGACGATGATTTTGTGAACATGAAAATATTTAATGAAAATCTTGTTGCAATACAAAGAAGAAAAGTAAATCTAAAACTAAACAAGCCGATCTATGTTGGAGCTGCAGTGTTAGATTTATCAAAGTGGCTGATGTACGATTTTCATTACACTTTTGTTAAAAATCAGTGGCCGGCTAGTAGATTATTGTTTACTGATACTGATTCGCTCGTATATGAAATCGAATGTGAGGACATCTATCAGGACATGTACAATAATCGACATCTGTTTGATCTTTCCGATTATCCACGTGACAGTAAATTTCATGACGACACAAATAAAAAGGTTTTTGGTAAGTTTAAAGATGAAATGAACTCAAGCGCTATCAAATACTTTATCGGATTACGTAGTAAAATGTATGCCGTATTATTGGACAATAATAAAATAACGAAAAAAGCAAAAGGTCTGCCTCGTGATTTTGTTAAAAAGTTTATGAAATCTGATGACTACAGGTATGCGCTTGATGGTGGTGTTAGTTTTATGAGAGCTATGGCAATTCGAACTAATCATCATAAACTCGAAACAGATGTCATTATCAAACGTGGATTGTATAATTTTGATGACAAACGCTATTGTAAAAATGGGACAGATACATTTGCCCTTGGGTATTGTCATGATGATAGATCTATACTCGACATTATCTTTTCCAACTGAAATTTTATCTAAACTTATAAAATAATGTTTGAAAATTTGACAATGACAAATAGCTACAATAGTAACATCAAATATCTAATGATGGACGGTAAACAATTGACAGTTGAATTTAATAATGAAACATCAGGTATATCTTTTAATGGAACACGTGACAAGTTAAAACTTTCGCTCATCAGATCTGATAACAGCGTGTATTTAAATTATCTCGAACAATTGTATAAAAAGTTGCTAGCGGAATTTAAAAACTTTCACAGCCCCATTAGCCAACAAAACTATACTAAACTCACAATTGATCTCGATCGGTCAAAGGTATATTTTATCAACAAAAAATATCCTCTGAACAAACCAGAAATGAAAGATTTGTTTGAGTCCCATCGCTGTGTGAGCGGTAAAGTAAAAATTAGTATCTATAGTCGTGATAGTGAAGTATTTTTAATATCAACAGTTGAAACATTAATCATTGGTAATGAGATATAAAATAATATCATGTTCATTCTAATGCTAGTTTAATTTCCGCCTTGTTAACTGAAACGTTCTAATGTACAGTTTAATTTTCATCCTGTTATCTGATAAAACAATTTGTGGTAAAACCTATTTGCCGTCTTTAGAATAATCATATTCCACACCTAAGCTGTTCTAACAAATTCGTCAGTTCTGTTGACAGAGCTTATCGCATTCCAACACCTGTTGTTTTGTCTTGTTACAAAATACCTGTCTACATAGTAGTAGCATAGGGAAATGAGGGTTTGGCGGTGGTGGGGGAGGAGGTGTGGGAGGGTGGTGGTGGGCCAAAACTCTCATTTTACTATACTACTTACCTTATCAACTACAAATACTTCTTCGCTCCAGTTTGGAGTAAATCCTTTTGCAAATACCTTTTTTGTCAAAGAAATTCTAACTTTAAATCACCAACCTTAAATTTATATCTGCGGTACATGTTTTCATTTGCTAATATTGGATTTTTAATAGCTTTTTTAGGTGCCATTTTGATGGTTCGATGTTTCCTGTTATTATATTCACCTACGATTTGAGAAAGGTCATCGATGTACCTGTTGGTGTTTTTAGCTGTCATACGTTTGTGTAATTTCTCCTTTAGCGTGCGATTAAATCTCTCAACAACAACGCTTTTACCTTCGTTTCCTGTAACATACCTTTTTGTATTATTTTGTTCTAGAAACTGTTCAAACTTTTTGTTAAAGAACTCGGATCCGTGATCAGTCCAGATTTTATTCGGTTTTCTTTCTGTACTCGTTATTATTTGTCTTAGCGCATCAGTCATTGAAGTCCCTCTCTTATCCGAAACTGGTACACTGAAAGCGTATTTGTTAAAAACATCAATAACATTAAACAAATACCTTTTTGGAGCACCATCAGCGCCAACGTTAAACTGAGCTAGATTGGATACATCCACCAAATCTATTGCCCAGATATCATCTACACCATTAGCGACAACTTTACGTTGTGGGAACTTTTTAATAGGTCTGTGCAGCTCGACTGCAAGATCATCGTATACTTTTTCCGAGTCCGAGTTTATATTTTGCTACTATCATTCCCTGAACAAATCTTCTATCAAAACGTTCTCGTAAATTTGTTGGCTCCATATCACGTAATTCGTCTAACATTACTTTATCACAATCTGCTTTCGAGTTTTCATGATCACGATAACAGATATCATGACGCATCGCTATTGCATCCACTTGATTATAAGGCTCTTGACCTGGCAATGGATTGTCGTTTTCATCTAGTTGTTGATCTAGCGGATTGTAAGGTCCTGTATACCGATGACCTGGCAATGTCCAACCGCCTTTTGGTTTTGGTAATTTTCCAATAATTTTATGTATATCTATACCTGAACCTATTATTTCTCTGTTGTTACAACATTGACAGTATGCGACAATTTTATTTTGCTCAAGACACAAATCTCTGTCAGAATCACAGTTGTATATCATTCTATATTTTTAGTCGTCGACTAAAATAATATCAGGATAACCAGATCCTAGCGAGATCTCTGAGGATACTGTCGCTGGGGACACTTTCTTTAAAAACATATTTTTTCTTTTTCCGCAGACTGCACAAAAACTTTTTAATATTATCCTGTTGTTTTTTGTTTTTTCTGTTGTTTCATTAATATTTTCTGTTTTAGTTCTACACTTGAGACAGTATGTTGACATTATTATATTTTTAAGTTTAGATAAAATTTATTGCGATCTCATCATTAGCGTGAGAAGGATGCTTGTCAAACTGTAAAATAAATTTTAAAAATTAAGATTTCTGCTCATCTGTTGGATAAACATAATACAATAATATCCGCAAGCAGACGTTTCAACAGGTTGGAGTTGATTTGATGAATAATATGTCTTTAAAAATTTTTTCTTCATATACTTTTTTAGTACATCGCTTGGAGGAAGTCCAAACGAGTCAAAATAATTATTATTATAAACTGCTACCCAATGCGTGCCGGATCCGTCATTAATATCTTGTATATTAAAAACACACGAACATACAGCTGATGGTGATTTTATTGCTGCGAGTTCATCTTTAGAATAAACTCCGTGAAATCCAAGAACCGCTTTTAACTTATCAATGATATCAAAATTACTCAACGGGGTGGTCGAGTTCCCGGTAATGTTAGACCACGTCCGATTCCTAAAAGATTTGGCAGCAGACTTCCCGCTAGTCCCGCCAAAAGTGGAGCGAACGGAATAATTCCTCATTGTTTTGTTTGATTGCATATGCACTTGCATTTTAGTGTTGGCGATTTTGTTTTTGTCGTTTTCTTTTTTGTTGTTGTTGTTGGCGATTTCTTTTTCTTTTGTGGCATTATAATATATCATTTACATAAAATTTACAATTTTTTTATTCCACTTCCACGAATGATACCATTACCTTCAACTGCTTTCTTCGTTGCGCCAGATATTGCTCCAGATGCTGCTGCTAGTCCTAATGTGCCTAAGACTGGTAAAATTTTAGGTATTATTGTACTAGTTAATACTGATAATGCTGGACCAAGAAAACCACCTTTAACGACAATGTCGTTTGCCAGCGCTGTCATTTGTGCAGCTTTCAAATTTAAAACAAGTTTTTTTTACGACCATACTTTTTTACTTGATTTTTTGTTAGCATTAATTTTGTTAAAACACCATCAGAAATATCAGGATTGAATTTTAATGATACCTGTTCTCGCTTTGCAATAGCAGCTACTAATTTTTTAACCTGACCATCAGTCAAATATACTTTTTTTACAATATATTTTGTCATTTTATATAACAACTGCAGATTAAACTTGAACTGTCATTTTACCTCCAATAGAATCTACTGTGATAAATCTATCACTAATCACTAATGCGTATACGTACAACGGCGCTACTGGAACCGCCCCAAGTGTCCAGGCAATTTCAATATCCGCTGTGCTGTCTACAATTCGCTCGTTATGTTTACTAACATCAAAATGAAATATAGGATAAAGGGTACGAAATTCCTCTGCTGATATTTGAGTTCCATCTTCAACATCTTGATATTTTTGTATTGCGTCAAGCAGGTACATGTACGGTCGAGAAATATTTTTATTAACGTCATCAGCAAAATTGCACTCGATAGCTCGTTCTGGATATTGCTTTGAATTTAATCTAGCGTATATTCGTCTGACATCAGAGTGATCAAATATTGCATTATTTTCTTGTTGGTTACCTCGTCGGGCTTGCTGTTGAAATACGACAAAGATATTTCTCGGCAGTTGTTCGCTTGATGTTGTTGTGACCCTCCATTTGTAGTCAGTAGTATTTGGAACCGCTGTCTGATATATCTTATGCTGCTTAAAATACATTCTGTTTGTATGCTTGTCAAGCATGCTATTTAGTTCTGACATTTTAGTGATCGACGGTGTTATACGTGGCATCCACAAAGCAAGTTTGTTTATGATAAACTGTACATCAACCCCTCCAGATCTAAACAAGCAATCGTTTTGATCTGCTCGATCTAAAATAAGAGTATGCTTAACTCCGCGAAATACTTTATCATGATCGCGACAAAAGCCGAAAATCATACTTAAGGGAAGCATCAACGTAATTTGACGTGATCCTGCTGCAAGTTTTCTTCGCCTAGCAAAACCTTCGTCATAGCGTGGATTTCTCACGTCAAGTGTGTTAAGAAGTAAATTTAACATCGCAGTACCATTTGCATCTGCAGCTGGTGGCGTTATATTTAGATTATTAAAAGCTGCTGTAAGAGAAACTCTTGTAGCGTCTGCATTAGCAGCTGCACCTGGTGCGACAACACCTAGCGCGTCTGCATTAGCAATGAGAAAATTTCTCACAATTACAGCATTTGCATCAGCATCAGCTCCATGTGCTATAGAGCCTCTCTTTAAAAATTCGGTTGATTCAGCTATACCCCGTCCAGTATCTTTAAACCACATCATATTAGTTGCAGTTGATCTTGAGTAATCGTCGGAAAACGAAATAATATTTAAAATTGTACTTGCAACTTGTAGATGACTTGAAATATCTTCTATAGTTTGATTGGCCAGTTGATATCTAGCACTTTTAAATAAACTCCAGCCGTTATTTATAAGAGCTACTTCTGCTCCAACTGCAATTGCAGCAGGTGGATTGGCTACTGTCATAATCTGACCACGAACTTCTAACATAGCCTTATGTGGCAGTAGAAATACATCTTCGTCTCTGGTGTTAAAGGTTCTGATACCAGCTTTATTTAGTTCGTTAGAATTCTCATCAAGATACTCAACAAACTCAAATTCTGTCACATCATTGTCGATGTCATAAGTTTCTGTTAACTCGAGATAATTTTTAACAGACATTTTATTTTATTAGATTATATAAAATTTTATTGCGGCAATGTTACTTTAGATATTAATTTTTGTATGATCTGCTCGCCCTTTGGTGATAATAATTTTTTTGTTGTTGTTATCATAGCTTTTTGAGTTTCTTTTGTTGGAGCGATATCTGAGATAGCTTGTTTTATTTCAGATGCAGTCGGTGGATCACCTTTTATTTTATCAGCTATTTTTTGTCCCACCGCAGTCCCAGCGGCAGATGCAGCCCCAGTTACAAAAGCTTTACTAGCGTCAATAGCAATTGGTGCAACTTTACGTGCTATACCCGGAATATTTTCAATAAATTTAGTAAAAATATTTCCAAAAAATCCTCCTACTATTTTCTTCGATAAACTTTTTTTCTTTGTTTCATTATATTTGATGTTGCATAATTTTTACTTTTGCTCGCGTAGATGTAAATAATAAGTTACAACTTCATTATTAACATGTAACTGTTTTCCTGACTGATCTGTCAACTGCATTATTATACTTGATATTTGAGTTTCAACATTTGAAGGATAATAGATAATATCTCGTGGAGTTATTTGCATGAGAGAACCTGGCGGAACTTCAGGTGAGAAACTGTAAATCGTTTGACCTTTGCTGCCTTTTGATGTATAAGAGCCAGAAGCAATAGAGCAATTTACTAATATTGTATTTACTTCTGTTATATTTACTGGCAGTTCACTGTCATATGTAGTAGGCTGGTCAAGTGCAGTGTAAGATTTTTCAGTAAATCCTAACAGTTGAGCAATACTTCTTTCTCTTGGTTCAAGACTGATTACTATATTTTTCAAAGTTATCCTAGTTCGCAATGTGTTATAATTTGCTGCCAATTCAAAATTATCAGCCACACTGTCAGCTTTTGTGATGAGCTCTTTGATTGTCTTGTTTAGATCAGTAATATTATAAGCTCCTTGCGTAATTTTTATTTTTTTTTTGTTGTAGATATTGGAGATGTTGTAATCATAGTAAAATACATTTCATCGTTAACATCATTTTTCATGTTAAGTATAGCATTCCAGCAAGTACAAGAAATTAATCCAATTGCATATTGTTTTGTAGGATCTAGTTGGATAGGTGGAATATAATTTACTGAAAAATTTGCGCTATCTATCGCAGACTCACTAGAGTTTAGTAATAATGTTGTTTGCATTCCTTTAATATTATATCATTTTACAAAATTAAGTCGCCGCGATTAAGTCGCGGTGTAAAGTTTCATATTCGTCAGATGTTAATAATTCACTCGATCTTAGATGATCAAGTATGTCAATGATTTCATTATCAAGTTCAACACTAACATTCCCAGCTTCCTTTGATGATATTAATAACATTAATCTACCTATCATTTCAGTAGTTGATGTAAATATTTTTACACCAGTTCCTTTTCTTACTTCTCTACTTTTCTCTACACGAGTTTTATCAAAAGTAAAAAATTTCCTTTTAAAACTCCACCCTTTACCAAAAGGTTTTAATCTACTATTTTCTGCTGTTTTTTTAAACGTGAGAGCAATAACACCGTTTCTCATTCTTTCATAAAGTGGAATCATATTATCAATCTCTGTAACCGTGTTTAATTTAACTTTAGCAGCAGCTCCGTCTTTAAATATTACATCTAATCTATCGAGTAATGTTTGATATTCTACATCAGTCCACTTGCTTATATCATCAATACCCCTTATATTTTCATTCTTTAAAAAATCATCATATTCAATACCTTTTATCTCATCATTTGCTCTTTTTGTCAAATAAAATCTTTGGTCTCCAACTTCCATAAACTTTACAGTAAGCTCACCAACTCTTTGTTGCTCCTCTTTGATATCTTTTATATCTCCTGATAAATTTTTTATATTTGTTATTCCTTGCGTTGTTAACTCTGCTAATCTTCGCTCAAGTTCCAGCGGATTGTTTATCAATCGATCTGTTTCAGCTTGTCTAGCCGCAGGATCAGCTATATTTGCTGTAAATGCCTCAATTAATTTTCTTTTTTCTTCATCAGATCTAGTAACAAGTTTTGCAGCAGCTGCTTCCTGTTGTTCTTTAACAGTTCCATCCAAGCCTTTTTCCTGCAGTTGTTTAAGTTCTTCTTCTGACAGTGGTTTAGTTTCAGGTTGTTTACCTAATAGTGCTTCAATAACCGGCTTGAAAATTGTAGCTGTTGCTTCTGTAGCGGTTACTTGCCCACGTCGTGCTTGTTGTACTTTTTGCTTAAGCGATGTCTGAGATTGAGCAAGTTTTTTTTTAGATCTTCTATGTGTTGTCTGTATCTTGCTCGTTTGTCCATTATTATTATTGTAAATTTTATAAAATTGAAACCCTTACTGTAAGTAAGTGTCAATACAACAGCGAAACATTTTAGTTGGATCATTTGTAAGTTTATCAAATAAGAAAAAGTTGTATTTATCTTTTGTAGCATTATGGTAAAGTTCAATAAACTTATCTTTTTTCACGTCACCGCATTGTTCGCTTGCAATATTTCTAACGTCAACATTGTCCAGTCCTGGAAATAATATAAAACAACCCGTATTTCGCCGAATAAATCTGTCATCATTATAAAATCCTTGAGCGTGATAAACAGAATTACATTGTTTGTTACGTGCCAGTGAGAAATACGACTTTATTTTGTTCATTACCATGTTATTTAGCGGAATATCGTCAAAAACTACTATCTTATGTTCATCTGCATCAAGTTGATTAACTGGAATAAGATCTTCTGGCTACCTAATTATAAAAAAATCTTCACCAGCCTTAAGTTCATCACGAAGTTTGTCATTATAATCGCTTAATAACTCATACTTATCTTGCTGTGGATTGATTGTGTAAATATAAACTCTGTCATAGTTAAAATTATCACCAAGAAGCAAGTTCATAAGCAAATTTGTTTTCCCCGATCCAGTTCGCCCAACAATAAGATAATGACAATCAGGAAGTACATTGTTATGTTTATGCTTCACCAGTCTCTCTGTATCAAAGTTTTATATCGACGATTTTGCCATTTTGTATAATATTAAACTAGTGTTGACAATTTTATCTAGGACAGAAAATAATGAGCTACTATACAAAATTTGGAACACTATCAGGAGATTTATCCACGGAAGGTTATCAAGGTGACTTATCCAAATATGCAACTCTTGATCAGCTCAAAAATGAAATCAATAATTTACTAAATCTTACCAGTGTAGAACCAGATGAGGTCGTCATTTTCCAGGACAAAGAAGGACGATTAAAAACGAGTGATGTAAAACTGCCAGATGTACTTGTACGAATTCCTAATGTGGTTGCTGATAATATCATGACTTTTAACAATCAAGGTAAGATACAAGATTCTGGTAGGTCAGTAAATGATTTTGTTAAAAAAGCTGGTGATTTATTTAATGGGAATATTGTTATGAACCAGAACAAGATTACAGATCATGGATATCCAACTACAGATGGAGACGCTGTAACTAAGAAATATGTCGATGATCAGGACGTTCCAATCAGTAATGAAATAACAGCGCTCAAAAATGAATTTACCGGTCACGTAAAAACGTTTTTAAATTTTCGTAGAAACATAAACACGCTTAAAGATGATTTTTTGGGGAAATCCATCAATTGTTAACATTACACTCGCTAATATTAACACAAAACTCAATGATATTAACACAAAACTCAATATTATTAGTGGAATTCCTAATATTGTTGAGAAAACGAGTATGGTTAAAATTCCTCACAAACAGATTAAAAATATTGTGTATACTGTTGATACTGGTTATACTGGGTGGACACCAAAAACTAATTCTATCAAATATATTGCAGAAGTTACCGGTGTGTATAGATTGTTAGTGCTTAGCAGTGCAAAGTTTAGAATATCTACCAAATATCTATTTCGTCATCCAAATGATGACTCATCTGGAGTATTATCTGTAATAATAAACAAAAATTCTGAAGAAGAATTTGTACTTGAACCAGTTGATAAAACTTTAAAATTAGCAATTTTTCTCTGGTGTTTGGAATTTATAGCTGAACAACCAGCTCTTAGTATGGATTAACCAAACATAGGACTACGTGAACTAATATTATAATGAAAAGAAGTATAGTTGATTTCAATCATATTTCAAAAGATATTCCAAAACAAGATGTAGACGTATTAATACAATACTATAAATATTATCATAAAAAATCTTTGGTGCGTGAAAAAATGTTACAAATACTACAACAAGATCCTTCGAGTAATATCTTATCTACCCTTGTTAATGACCAGTTCTGGTATAATTTCAAGTGGGGTATCATTAAATCCTTTTTTGTTAATCATATCCGCTATTGGTGTTTCACTTACAGAGGCGTGTAAAAAAGTAGAACCAAGACTTTTGATAAAGAAGCACGGTTGTTTAACATCAATTAAAACTTACAAGAAACTACTTGATCAGTTCCGGTCTTACCTACGAGAAGTTAAATATAATATGGATGATTTATTACGTGAATTTCGTATTATTGACAATATGTTAACAGATATTCTACCAATGAGGGTTAGCAAGTATGAAAAAATATCACAAAAAATATGAGTAACATAAAATTTTATCTAAACTTAAGATATAATATAACTAAAATAATATCATTTTCATTCTAATGCTAGTTTAATTTCCGCCTTGTTAACTGAAACGTTCTAATGCACAGTTTAATTTTCATCCTGTTATCTGATAAAAAATTTGTGGTAAAACCTATTTGCCGTCTTTAGAATAATCGTATTCCACACCTAAGCTGTTCTAACAAATTCGTCACTTCTGTTGACAGAGCTTATCGCATTCCAACACCTGTTGTTTTGTCTGGTTACAAAATATCTGTCTACATAGTAGTAGTATAGGAAAATGAGGGTTTTGGCGGGGGTGGGAGAGGAGGTTTTGGAAGGGTGTGGTGGGCCAAAACTCTCATTTTCCTATACTACTGTATGAGACTGACCCACTTTTCGTAGTCCGTATGAAATTATTCAGTTATTTTTTAATCCGTATGAAATTATCCAATTTCATGTAATCAGTATGAAACTGTCCCACTTTTCAATGAAAGGTGTATATTGAAGACAGTATAGTGAATAGTTTTATTCTTCAAAACTTAAATAAGGGGCCCCGTGTGGCCGAGTGGTCTAAAGCGCTGTCCGTTACGGATCACTGCCATCTCACCTCCGTCTGCGTGGGTTCGAGTCTAGGATTCGGCGAATGTGGATATGTGAGAAAGCTTGCCAGTAGCTTCTCGTGGGTCGGTGGTTCTTTCCGGTGATTTCCCGGTTTCTTCCTCCACCATATACTGTCCGCCTTGAATAGCCTATCGTGTGCTGAAAAATGGCGTTAAGCCCAAGAACAACAACAACAACATCAAAACTTAAATACATCTCTTCTTTTCGTTAAATTACCAAATCCTAACAATTCAATGTTGTATCATTTGTTGTCTCAGATATACGTTTTAAGTAAGATATATACTTGTGTTTTATTTCTCGTATGCAGAGACAACATGAAAATTGTACTTAGTTGATTTCGTAAATAAATCGTCCATATGAGAACATTAACAACGATGTTATGTTATATACTGTACACTAGTAAGATAGCAAGAATACCGATATAACGTCCAATGATAATCTCGTATACTGGCACACACACACACACACACATACATGCATATATATATATATATATATATATATATATATATATATATATATATATATATATATATATATATATATATATATATATATTCTTTGAGGTTCATATGACATTAATGAATTATTTAAGGTTAAAAGCCAAGTGCAGCATGCCCTAGTTATCACTCTTCAAACCATACAGATTCACTTTCACCACCCCTTTCTTGTCCGTGCATCTTTCAACACTTACTAAACTCGAGGTCAAAATGTTTTCAAGTTATATCGCAAAAACTCAATTATTTTCATAATGGTAAAAGTATGGGTATTTATGTATTGTAACTTGCTGTTAGGATCAGCCTAACGTCTACTGGTACCCTAGTGGAAATATAGCTTTCTTTGTTTACCACTAAACACCTGATAAGCAGATCTAAGAAGAAAAAAACATTGCTAAATATGAAGACTGGTTGCCTATTGTTTGGGTCTTACAGTCATTATTTAAGCATCCGTAAAAAAACTTCTCCTAAGCTTTCATCTATTCCAGAAACAAGCACAAAATAATAGTGGTTGTGTGTGTATGTGCGTGTGTGTGTGTGTGTGTGTGTGTGTGTGTGTGTGTGTGTGTGTGTGAGTGCGTGTGTGTGTGTACGGGTTTGGACTTTTAACGTAACTTTTACATTTTGAATCATATCGCTACGATGTTTACAGTGTGGCAGTTTATAGTGATGTTTAGTATTGGCGCATCATGTCGCACACATGTAGCATCGAATCCCACTCAGTCACATAATCCTGACACCAAGCCGACCAGTCCTAACAGTAACCTCTTAATGTTGAGCGCTGCTAGTACCATTTTTATAAGTCGTTGGTATGACATGGCCCGGGTTCGAACATGCGACCGCCCGCATTCGATGCGGACGCTCTAGCCGCTTAGGCCGAATAGAACGTAATAGAGTATAACTGCAATGGTATTATGAATACCTAAATTACCCTTCTAAAACAAAAATATTGTAAATGTGAAATGGATTCTGGTCTGGAAGAGAGTTTATTCTTACATCCGATCGTCGCTAAGTTATTGCCGTTTTGACAACATATAACTTGTCATACTGAATGGAAAAAAAAAAACACGCTAATTGAACATGATATAAAACTCGCCACGTTCCATTCAGAGGCATCAGGTAGTTCCAAGCCTAAGTAATCTTTGATCAATGTTTACTTACCTATGATGACAGTCAATTACCTACCGGCATATATGTACGTGGAATCCATGCCAACCGAGTTAGCCCTGATCAAAGCCCTTTGACAATTGGATTCTAAAGATAATGGGTGAAAATAACGGTCCGCATGACACACATGTTATCATTTTATCATTCACACTACTGCAAAGTGACCAGAATTCGATCATTTATTCAGCCTGTATTGTATTCGATTATTATCTTTATTTTCATTTCATTATCCGTTTTCCATTAGTCAACGTCACATTGTACTTGATTAGTCATCCTGCACTATAACATCATCTTGAGTATTTAGACATGAATTATGGTCACGTCTGCCTATAACTTGTTTAAATTATTCCTTGTATGTATGTATGTATGTATGTATGTATGTATGTATGTATGTATGTATGTATGTATGTATGTATGTATGTATGTATGTATGCATGCATGCATGCATGCATGCATGCATGCATGCATGCATGCATGCATGCATGCATGTATGTATGTATGTATGTATGTATGTATGTATGTATGCATGTATGTATGTATGTATGTATGTATGTTATACATACACACACGCACATACACACATATATATATATATATATATATATATATATATATATATATATATATATATATATATGTGTGTGTGTGTGTATGTGTGTGTGTGCGTGCGTGCGTGAGTGTGGCTGTTTGCCCCGACTGATAGAGGGTTACAATAACTATTATCTTATTCTAAATCCATCCTATGGTATATTGCGTATTTTATTATATTTGCTTACTGTAATAACTCCTCTATTAAGCAAAGTGCCTATACAGATATTTTGTGCAACCTTATATGGTCATTTGAAACAATTAAAGCAATGCTGCAAAATACTACTCATACACGTCCTTGATATTTTGTCAGTTGTACTTTTTCATAACAAGAAGAAGATAAAAAAGGAACGTACCGTATTTGTAACAGACAGCCCCGGCATCGTGTGCGTGATCCTGACACGTTGTGGGAATATTCATCCAGCCGTGGTTCGGGCACTGTAATAGGTCTCCCTCCGTCCCGTCGCACTCTAAACCACTCATGTAGACAGGAATTGTTCCTGTTGCCAAACGAAAACTTGACCTGAAAAATGTATACATCACAAATACTATTTTAATTTCTGAAGATTTTAATGTTAGACCATATATAACATCAGTTACTTATGTTATGAATATGTAATTTGTATTGCTTATTAGTTACTTTATGTATATCTGTATTTCTTAAATTAATAGTAATAATAATTGTAAGTTTGTTTTAAATATTCGCTTTGTATTCTATGGAATTAAATTATTTGTTGAATTTTACAAACCTTATTGGTTTTCGCTCTTTGCTGGTACTTAGTTTAAGACCTTATAATGAAATGTCATCCTACCTGTATAGTATCCTAATAGGCGTTTGATGCAAACTTACCGTATCCGGTTCCCACGCACTAAACCCCTTAACAATATTATGAACTTCACCACTCAGTTTTTATACTCGCGTCCATCCATTGTTATAACCTTCATGTGGACGAAAAATCCGTTTTGCGTTTGCATCCGGTCCCGTCACAAGGATCCAGGTACTTGAAGTTTTCTTCAGGAATCACGGTACCACAGGAGTCTGCAGTTTTATCAATAAATACGACGAAATTTCTGACTACATGAAATCACCTTAACGGTATAATAAAATAATACAAGGAATGCAACTCGACCAAAACCCTCCGCTGGATTCGACTTTTCTCACGCGTCTTTAATCCCTTCGGAATCGCACGAAAACTGAAAAACTACACATATCCATTAAAAAAAAACAACAGTAACGTACCTTCTCATCACTCTTTGACGACCATCGCATGAATCCAATCCGGCGAATTAACCTCTATTTTCACCATTTCGGTCACAAACCCTGGAATCGTGAACCATTTGAGGAAGTAACCAATTTCTACTAGTTTCTGCTCTGCAGTAAATATGTGTTAGGGTCTTATAATCGTTGCGAACACGGCGCATAATCTTTTTTCTTTTAATACTAGGGAAATTTAATAATGCAGACAGCATCAATTAGTAAAATTTGCTCACAATAATGAATGCATCATGAAAATGTTATTTACAGTATTATATTACTATTTATTTCGCAGTCCGTATTATTAAATTTCCCTAGTATTAAAAGAAAAACATTCTGCGCTGTGTCATAACGATTATTAGATCCTAACGCATATTTACTGCAAAGCAGAAACTAGTAAAAATTGGCTACTTCCTCAAATGGTTCACGATTCCAGGGTTTGTGACCGAAATGGTGAAAACCAGGTTATTTCGCGGGATTGGATTCATGCGATGGTCGTCCGACAGTTATGAGAAGGCACGTTACTATTTTTTAATGGATATGTGTAGTTTTTCCGTCTTCGTACGATTCTGAAGAGATAAAAGATGCGTGAGAAAAATCGAATCGAGCGGAGTGTTGTGGTCGAGTTGCATTACTTGTATTACTTTATAATACCGTTAAGGTGATTTCATGTAGTTAGAAATTTCGTCGTGCTTTATTGATAAAACTGCAGACTCCTGTGCACGGTACTAACTCAATTCCCATAGTAAATCAATGCAAACACCATGATATTAAAAATTCAATAACTTAAAATTTTTGAGTGCTTATGACCAAATCTATATTTATCAGTATAGATGAAATCTGGAAGTAAGCTTGTTTGCGGAGGAAAGTATATGAGCCGCGCTATTTTCTGGACCTGCATATGTTTGAACATGTGCTTTCAATTCTTCACCAAGGAGTCAGGTGCTAATTTTAGTAATGGGTGTTCCAAACTCAAAACTATTAAAGGACTGAAATTCCATCAATAAAACAATGTCTCTACTTTTATTCACTTTTAACTAGGATAAGGTTTCAAAAGATTCCTTTCTCTAAAATATAACTTACATTATTATCCAATCCTGGTCAGCAAAATCCGTATAAACTCTTTTAATGTTCACCCATTTCTAGGCTGGTTCCCATTTTTCAATACAATTAGTACCGTGTGTCCTTCAGTATTTTGCCTGCAGATATTCTGCCGTGTTTTTGTAAGGGAACCGCTGTGCTGTGAGCTTGCAGACATATACAAACAAATCGATATACGCTTGAAACGAATAAGTGAATTACTATTACATAATAATTGTAGCAAAATACTTCATTATAGATGACAGGGTTTGAAGCATAATATTGTGAAATAATTCACATCTACGGATAATGTGGGTATGAAATTACTAGACCGATGGTGTATTTGTAGCGTCACAGAAAAGACTAGATCTCTATTTAGCCCAAATGCGTCATATAAACTAATCAAAGAGGCCAACTAATGCTGTTTAATTTTTCAAATACTTATTGAAACACATTGATAAATAAAGAAAGCTTGGGATTGCGCTAGAGTGAGCACGACGGAAAAGTGGGGGAAATATAATAATGCTCCAGGAAGTCACCGTACGAGAATACTTCACGTAGCTGATGTTAACCCAGTAAACGGTGAACGAAGACAGCAAAACACATAGCAAAGACAGCGAAACGTCCAACGTAGAAATTCATTTAGAGGTCAATACTATGCGGTGGAATTGGTCCTCGACTGCACCATAAATGTGACGTTGAAGTAGTCAGCTTTGCTGAGTATGTGAATCTGCTAAAACACGGTTGAAACGACAGTCGCTTTATTCCATGGCGATCGTATCCGGTCAACATCCTGCAAAGGTCATGCATATCACCCTCAAAAATATAAACAGCGTGTGCGTGAATTTGAATATAGAAACATAAATTTTCCCTTGAAGGTTACTGGCATCAAAAGATTAAAAAACTCAACACTGATATCACCGTTATTGTGTAAACTTGTCAAAGCGACCTTTATCTAAAATGGTCATCTTCATACGCACAAAACCAAGATTCATGCAAGCGGTTGAAAGTTAACATGTTACATTTGAGCAACATGGACAAATGGTGTACCGGCATAGCAAGTTATGTGGCACAAATTTTCCGTTGCAACGCTGCCTGAAAGTGTTTAGCACACAACATCGCTATGTACCTAAAATGCGAGTAAATAAGATATCAGCCTTAAGAAATGTGTTGGGTGTAGTTACACAAAACCATCCACTGGAAATATTTCTAGATGCCTGTAAGTAGTTCTGCCACAAAGTTTGTATGGACAGCCACACCCTAGCAATGTTTAAGATAACTTTTTACGTGCTTACTTTTTAAACGGCTGGTCTACCCTTCAAATTATTGCGCGGACTACAGTGTATGGTAGGCAACTTTTCATTTATGTTTATTTTATTACTATGCCATCCCTCTGAATGGCGCAATGACAATCATAACTGGATCTTAAGAACCCCAAGAGCAATCTTGGACATAATGCTTCTTTTGATAATGCATTAAACGATTCATTCTCCAACAACCAGATCCGCATTCGCATTCAACTCATGGATGAGATCCAGATCAGCAATTTGACGCGCACGGATAAACTTTGATGTTTTAGACGCATCATTGTCAGCGATTAGCGAAGCTGAAATCTGTTTACTATTGACGAAACTAACCAGGAAAAAAACGTGTCATAAATGATGATGTCATACTTGTTTGGCGCGACAGCACAGCCGGATACAGCGACGAATATACAAGATCTTATTTGTTCCTTATAAACGGATCTATAAGCAGGTTATTTGTTAGGATAATAGTGATAAAGGACTACCTGTAGGATAAATTAATTGCACGTATTTAACAAGGCTAAGCTCAAGCAAGATTACACGGAGATAAAATTCAGCTGGAAGCATATATGTCTATCCGAAAGGGTACCTAATCATCGTTGGGGTCGGTACTTAAGATTTGTCCTTACATATAAGTGATAAGTCCTATACAGCCACAGGATAACGATGTTGCGCAATTTATTGACGGGGTAATTGATCATCTGTTATAAAATTCAAATATCGAACCCTAGAATACACTGAATTATTATTTACTTGAGGACCAAACAGAATCGACCGTTCGGATCAACCTGGTGTGTCAATGACAAGATAAGGCGTGAAAATTACCATTGATTGTTTCTACAATAATGGGATACAATTCTCTAACGATTATATTAAATAAATAAATACTCATTCCGCGAAAGAAAGACCCAGACTAAAATTCAGCAAAGATGCGCTTACCCAAGTAACATTTCTGTATTAAAACTATAAAGATCGGTAACACCGCAATACAAATGTGTACAGAAGACGTGAGATTGTATTAGCATTTTAAGAGGACGGACGTTTTTCTTGGAGCTCCCGCCACAGAAGAAAGAAGAACGAAGAATAAAGAAGAAAGAAGAACAAAGAAGAAGGGGACTTTACTATTAGTTATTACAATAGTAAAAGCAGAAAGAAGACTACAGAAGAAGAAAGAAGATAGATGCTGAAACAGTTTATGCCACAGATACTGTTCTACAACACAGGGAAAGTGAAAAGATTGTCAAATATCAATTTGCCATTTTATACATTGGGCTCAATTTCGGACCATTCTAAGCCCTCATTGGGAATACAACCACTGGCCCTTAAAAGGAACGATTGGCTTAAATATTTTTCCAAACTATCCTAATAAATACCAAATTGAGATCACAAACTTGAAAGGGGAACCTGATACCCACCAAATTTAACATATCTATCAAAAACAAAAAGTTCGCATAGTACAATAAAACAACTAAACTCTAAATAGGATAGGAAATTTTACAACTTAGGTATATTTGAAACGTATGTGACAACAGATAGGGAACCCCACCCCCAATAGGCAACGGGACAAACTCGAACAATTAATTTTAACAGACTTTGCTTGCTGCTGGTGTATTTTGGTGACTGGACAAAAGAATTTACAGGAAGGAGTTGCTGTCACGGAAGGGAGAGCTCCCCGGGCCACTGGAATTCCGCATAAAGAGTAACTTTCTGTAGCGCCGCAGAAAGGATTATGACTTTCATTGCCTTTTAGAGTGGATGTGGACCCGGAGTAAAACTTACAACACTTGGGGCCTTCGACTTAGAATGGGCGGGGTTCGAAGCGTTACCTTCTCCTGGGACTGATTTGGAGGCGTTTTTTTTTTTTCCTGTTTGCGGTGATGAACGGCAGCGGGCTAAAAGTCAAAGGTCATAATAAGAAGGTTAAGCGTTCCGATTTACATATCCAAGCCCTGGGACATTAACGCCCAAGCTTTGGGGCACAGAGAGCTCTGCCATCGTAGGGGGGATGGGGTCTAGTCCTTTTAAGGGTTATAACCAGTTGTAAAGCACAAAAGTGCAAACACGATCTTAATACATATACACACACAAAGCAAATGTATCATAGGTGTACTTCTAGGTGAACGTGACATTGGGCACATAATCGCAGGAGACATAAATATTCCTCAGGAAAATATTTTCTGTAGTTGTGTAAGTTGCCCATGAAAAAAATTATCTGGCTAAAATTCCATGTGCATTTTGCATGTTGCATCCGAACCAGGCTCGTGTGTTGTACAATTATACTTCGCGCTGACAATGTTAATAGAAGTAATGTGGTTGGTGGAACAATGAGGCTACCGACACGATTAAATAATTAAAGCTGGACAACAGTTGTGACATGAAATCGCAAATAAATCCTTTGTACTTGCGAAATATAAACGCAAGTGTGCGGTCGTGGATGCTAGTCGTAGACTAGCCGAGGTAACATCCGTAAACCTTGTGTGACGGAAATTTTGCCAACGGCAACTATCGTAAGCAGGTCAATCCGAATCGTTGTCAGGACTATATCGATAACAGCTTGTAAAAACGCAGCGACCAGAAAGATAAATTTTGTTATACTTGCATAAACTAATACATGTCTTTTAAAAATTCTTTCAGCCGCCAAAAGTAGTCTCAGCAAAACTGCCAAGCTGTACTTGACGGCTACTGAAGATGAAACGAATTCCTCAGCTGAGTTCGAGAAAGTGCTGACTGAATTGGACAACTTCCAACGACTCAGGTCAGCTGGCTTCAAAAACCCATTATGACGCTTTTATTTATATATAACTGGCACAATATTTCAAAACGAAATCACAAAGTATCACAACGTTAAAAAAGTTTAAAACTTTTGCATTTTGTTTCTTATTCTGCCTGAACATAGGATTTACATTTCGATTGCATCAGACTTACCCCATTCTGATATTTCACACATTAACGTGATACCGATTTTTTGAGAAATAAAATGTTTTTTTTTTCAGATTAAACAATTCAAAGAAAGAAATTTAGAACTTGTACTATGTCTGTGAGTTACACCTGGTTTTTTGATGATCAGAATCTTCTACCGAACCTCTTCTTATGTGTCATCGAAATATCCCACAAATAAACTCTGTAAAGGCCATGCCTATCTGGCAACTGTACACACCCATGAGAAGTTCCGTCTGCATATCCCATCGTTCTGCAGAAAACCCTTGCGTCATAACGACTCCACAGATTGTCGCATATGGTACCCCAGCGGCCGTCAAAATAAATCTCGACTCGACCAGCGTCTTGGAACCTACCCTCAGCCAACCGATACTGGATGATTTCTTTGAAGACAAAAACATTTGTATGATTTAATATTGCATCTCTCTCTCTCTCTCTCTCTCTCTCTCTCTCTCTCTCTCTCTCTCTCTCTCTCTCTCTCTCTCTCTCTCTCTCTCTCTCTCTCTCTCTCTCTGTTAATCGAATACATACATATTTTAAACAAAAAACAACAAACAAACACACATATATTATTGAAGAAATGGGTCTTATAGCTTAATCCTACAACTGTGAATAGACTAATGAGGCAGGTTTTCAGCAAGCAAATGATTTATAGCTCGTAAAAATTGACTTATTTGTAGATTAGTCTTAAGTTTTGTTCTTAAATTCACTTTCAAAATTTAATAATTAGAATGCCATCAAAAGACAGTTTGAAACCCCAATGCCGCCATTACGTGCATAAAGCATGTTGTAAAGACAAAATGCTGCCTTATGTACATTAAGCGTGTAGCAAAACCAAAATGCTGCCTTACGTACATTAAGCGTGTCGTAAAGACACAATGCTGCCTTACGTACATTAAGTGTGTCGTAAAACCAAAATGCCGCCGTTACTTACAAAAGTTGTACATGCTGAATCATCTGAATGATACTAAATCTTGAAAACTCTTGATCCTAAACATTACTGGGTTCTATTAAAACAACACAATATTTAAACACATTATGAGCCATGTAATTTCTCATCCTTCGAAATGAGAAAACTGCCATATTTCACGTTTGCACATAATAATCCGATGTTAAAAGGCGACATCCGTGGGTCAACCGATTTCAGAAGACAGCTGGAACACACGTTTAAATGACGATACCGTTGTAAACATAAGAAGCCAACACCACAAATGTCTGATATAATAGGTGATCATCATTTCGCTTTTAATATGATGCAACACTCGGCTTAGCATTTACAAATTTTATTTATTTAAAGTCTTTTAACAGACCAATTAATATGGAATTAATATGGATTTGTATTCAGCCAATTTTCACTCGAGTCTTATTTTCATCTCGTGCAAGCTTGTTCCTCTCAGATCTGCCTAAAAATAAGCTGTCCTGCCTCTCTTCACTACCTCTTGAATAAATTTAACGGTTACATGTAAATGTTGTTAATATATTAGTCGCTAATGTAATTTGTCGATTATATCGCATCACTACTTCAGAGCATTACCCAAAAATAACAAAATTACGAGCGACTTCGGAGACTGACTTAATGGTGGCACCTCTTATATCCAAACTGACTTCTTACTTATTTCAAAGAACGGTATTAGTCAGGTCTTTTTTAACAAATCACTTCCTTCTTTCTAAACTTTAGTTAGATTAAAAAAATTGGAGAAATTTATTGGGAAAAGAGGCAGCATAATGTAAACAATATCAAGCTGTTTCAAGCAACTATTAGTCTGACCAATGCCAATCTTCAAATATGGTCAGTTGAATTGTTACCGTAATGAGTGTAGCATAGGACTCCGGCTGAAGTTGAATCCATCAAGCAGTCAGAAGAAACATCCTTACTGTATTCACAGTCTGATAAACGGGCCAGGGCCCGTGTACAGCGAAAGTCTGAAGCCCACACAGGGTCCTGCTTATAAACGCTGCTTAATTTTGGAGTACCGAGGACGACACCCCCCTTGTAGCCATTCTCCTTACAAATAACGGATGCATCATCGTTATCCCAACCGTGCCGGCATATTGTAGCGTTGGTGCCATACTGCTGGATATATACGTAACCGTTCTTGAAATTACTTATCAGAAACTTGGTTTCTGCAACGAAAATTCAAAAAATTAAACTGAGTAAAGTTAATATTTTGCGTGTTTCATGTCCTCCAAGATCGTCATTGTTCTTAAGCCTTGGAGCTATAAATGAAACATGATTCGGCGTTATTTATTCAAATTATATGCACTTATATTTCATGGATAGAAACGTCCAAGTTACAATATAAGTGAAATATAAGTAAGTATATATCTGTAACCATGAGCGTAAATGCTCATCAACCACAACACAAATGGAAATTGAATTGTACTAGGCTTCTGCAATTCTATTGAGTGAAACACATGATCAGTAATGCTTTATTTCAATCTTGCCAGACTTATATAATTTTCCGTGTGAAACCCATGTTTAGCAAAGTTACAATTCAATATTGTCAGACTTTTACATCTATTACGTGAAACTTGTGCTCCGTGGTGTCAATAATTCAATAATGTATTTGGGAATGTCATAGTAATTTCATTTACAACGTATTGTCTGTCTAAACATTCAGAAGCAACAGCTGCTTTTGTTTCCTGAAGAAAGGTATATATCCTTGTTGGATTTCGCGAATTTAGGTGCCAGATTTTCCCTGTACATAGTTATCCAAACGAATATTTGATAAAGAAGATGACAGATTTGTCAAATCAGAATGTGTTAGCTCGTGAAGACACTTCGTCCAAATTAACTTAGTACTTACCATATACTACACCGGGCTTTAAACAGACCAGACTTGCCGGTTCATCACGGGCACACTTTCCGGTAGCAAAAGAACACTGGGAGATATTTTTGGCGGTCATCGTGCAGGTAACATTGGTGACGTACGATTTAGAGTAGTACCTTTCGAATCCGCCAGGTGGCAGAATTCGCGTGCTGTTGAATTGTAGTTCCAGACACACTAGAGACGCGAATTTATCAGTCAACACGTCAGGACAGACAGGTACATAAATGTTGTCCACATAGAGTTCCACACTTCCGATGATAAAATCATCAGTTTCACGTCCAGCAGCTAGACGAACTGAAAAAGCATGGTGTTAAGATCCTTATAATCAATGCATTTTTAAAACATAAAATGTATAAAAATAATGATTAAACTTTAGAATGTGGCTAAGCATATAAGTGACAAAGGAAAAAATAAACATACCTACAAATGCAAAAAAAGGAGCCAGAAAAAACTCTTCATCGGAAATTCACACACACACACACACACACACACACACACACACACACACACACACATGTAACAAGAGTTTATAAATTTGGAAGCCAAAACATACGTTTGTAATGGATTATGTCGATTCGTAAGTGGAGTTCTCTTTCGATATTTGTTTTGCGTCTACAGAATAGCAACACTTTTAATGTTATATCGTGCCGAATAAAGTACAGTAAAGTGCCCTGCACAAAGAAACAACAAGGTAGCCGATTTAGGTCGATGGAAGATGGGAATCGAAGCTGCACCTTTCTGGCCAGGAGTCTAATGCATTAACCACCGAACAACCGTGATTCTGGCATTCAATAGAATCCGAATTAAAATGCCGTAACAAGTACAAAAAACACTAATTAGAAATTAAAATAATTTTCTTATACTGAACTTATTCACGTAAGATCGATAAATTCTGTAATAATATCATTAAACGACATCCTTTTCCATATGCAATGCGATAAATATCAGTTTGGAACGAAGACCCACTGTCCAAATTTAGAATTACCAACTAATGTGTCAGATTTGGAAGTAAGACTCACTCTCTTACTTTAGGATTACCAACTATCTTAACTCTGGAAGGAAGACCCACAATCCAACTTTAGGATTACTGATTGATATCTCGAATCTGTAATTAAGATCCATTCTAACTTTAAAGCAACCGACTGATATCTCAAATATGGAAGACGCGCTCTCAAACTTTATGGCAACCGACAACTATCTCCAATTCAAAGGTTCAATGGCACTATATCTACCTATGGCAAAAATGTTCCATAAAATGCAGAAAATAGAGGATATGTTTGATAATTGGCTATTGATTTAAGGTCATCTCTTTGTTTTCGACTCTTTTTCACTTCTGAATTGAATGTATTTTAATGAATTTAAGTATTATGGACAAATGTATCTCTTTTTCTCTCCACGGTCGTGACGTTTATTAAACTTAATATTTATCATACAAAACAATTACGAGTATGTCATTAGCTTGCACCGTTACGAGCTGTATTTTGAATTCTATATGCGACTTCATAAAAGTAATAAAACTTAGGTCATAAGAAGTACCTGATCCAAAGCAGTAAACCCTGACGTCATGCTTATGGTCTATACAGTCTGGATCCGTCACGTTGAACGAAACATTATAACAACGGAACATCGACTCCCTGGGGCCCTCACAATTGACACCCGTTAGCAGCACATCTGGCAAGTTAACAGAGTCAGCAGTCCTGAGAAGTAACAATCTACTGTAATGTCATGAACGGCTGAAGGTACTAAGATGGCTTTCTGGTGAGTACATTTGTCTGGCCAATATTTGATCAAATTATCAACATGTTATTTTTGTATGACGTTATTTTTAAGTTAATTATAGAATAAACAAGAACAGCTTAACCTCGACGATTAAAAACTGGTTTACGCATAACTTACGCTGGAATGACATATCCGGAAATAAAACCGAGCTGTCTGCAAACGACGGTGGCTTCTCTTGTTGTCCATGAGGTGGAGCATACTGTGCCTGACTTGTTGTCAGCTTGGACCAAGACTGTACCGTAATGTGCCTTGCCACCCAGCAGAGAAACACTGGGTGCTGCATGATAAAATATATTTAGTGAGTAGACATGTCTAAGAAAAATATGTTTATGACACGGCATTGAAAGCAGTTGTCAAACTCTGTCAATTAACTTTAAGGACAGAATGATCTCCAACCCTACAAGGAAACTGTAATTCCAAAGAACATATATCTTTTTCTTTTGATATAATTATATTCTAGTTCTTTCAGCCCTGTACCAGGGCGTAGATAATTTCCGGGTGAAGATAGGGAAGCAGGCCCTGCCCAAGGATAAGCGGGGCCCAAGACAGTATGCGGGGCCCAAGACAGTATGCGGGGGCCTAAGACAGTATGCGGTACTGTGGGGCCCAAGACAGTATGCGGGGCCCAAAGCAGCAAGAGATGAGCGCGGGGCTCCAAGCAAAAACAAAAAAATTGCTTGCGAAGAAGCGCGGAGTCTCGTTCGCCTTGCCATAGGGCAGGGTCTGTGTGGCAGATGGAAGGGGATCTATAACACATGTTAATGCTTATAATAGTATTGATTAAGCAGTTGTGGTGCAATGGTATAGAATTTCTGATATTTATCAGCTGACAAACAAAACCAGGGTGTAATGAACATTTCTATACTTCACCACTAGGATGATTTTAGTACTCTCCAGAAGCTAACTAACAATAATTATCATGCAGAAATAAATAGAGCCGATAACTAGGACAACAAAATTTCGGGGCCAACAAATGTCATGGGTGGTGGCACTGAAGTGACGATATTTAATTGTTATGGGCTTACTGGAGAGTTATTCGTGGGGCCCTCAAAATCGTGTCCGCGGCGGTGTGCAGACAGTAAGCTTATACTAAAGTGATATTGACAACAAATTGTTGACCCCTGTTCCGTTTTTAACAGTGTAACGTTTAATCTTTTCAACATTATAAATTGAAACTCTTAACTGGTATTAGACACCCAATATTCTGATGCAATAAAATGGCAAGAAAATAAATAAAATTGTTTTAATTCTTAAAACACACACAGACACACACAAAACAACAACAAACAACAAAGCAGCTTAATGAAAAAAAAGCAAAGAAGTAAAGTATCACCCCATACGGAAAATAACAAAGTTCTTGCGTAGACACCAACCTCGTACTTACGGTTAAGTATATAAGCGTACAGACTAAAGACTAGAGACGGACGATAAAACAAAAAAAAATTATTGTAAACACTTCTACTGAGACATAGTAAAATAATTAAAAAGGAGCCAAAAATGACATATATTGCTTGAAAACATTATATCTTTAAATTTTAAGATAGGCTTTTTGTGCACCTATGTCGAGAGAAGTATAGTCAAATGGTGGATGGGGTGATTGTTGTGATATCACTGCCAACAGGGGAGATGGTGTACTCAGAAAAACCAGTCCCAACCATTCCCACATGATAGATAAACTCCACTTCGGAAAGAGGTGACTAATCTGACTCATTAAGTTAGAAAGACTTACACAAAAGTTAAACGTAACAGAAAACAGGCAAAACTGATTTTACGAAAAAGGATTTTTCACCAACTTTGACTAATCTGTTTTCGTAAACACATAGCAATGTTCTATTCCATGGCTAGAAGGGAAGATGTAGAGAAAAGGGGGAGTTAGGACTCTCTCAAAAGACAAAGTGTCACGCATAATGGTGTAGATACGGCTACATCTTTTGGGGAAGCTCAGGCAACGAGAGGTAGCGGAGATCTCTGTAAATATTGACACTCTCTGTTTTGGGACTGACGAGTTTTATGGATATATAAACTACATTCTAGAGATACATCTTATAAAACTTTTATATTGAAAAATACATACAATACATATTACAATACATATTGAATAATTTTCCTACGATATACCACGTCATATGCTTTTATAGTTTTATACATTTTAGAATACAATACAAGTGAATAAATATTGCTTGAATTCAAAGAGCCTAAAATTCAATAGTTACGATTGATGCCATGATCATTTTAAAGAAATGTAATTTATTTCATTTAATTTAGAATAACTATCTGGAAAAGATCACTGAACATCGTACTTTATTATCTAAAGAATATTTTTATTCACAACTAAATTTTAGCATGAAGCTGGTTGTACATTCATACAAATGCAAATGAACATTAAATCTTAAAAACAATACTATATTCCAATACATTATAATAGTAAATCAAAAAGAGAACTCACAAGAATTTTGCAACTACAAGTTACTACAGAAATCTTTAATTTTAAAGGTAAGTAATCGAACAGAAAATTCTCACTTGACAGACACTCTCTGTTCTTGAACTGACAAGTTAAAGATTCGCATAGGCATAGGCCTTATTTATACCCTGAGATTTCGTGTAACATTTGCATATCACGTGCGTCCTTGTCCCAAGTCAGAGAGGTCTATTTTAAAAAAGGGCAGTCTCTTAAGCGATATGTTGTTTACAAACTTGAACAATTGTTGCAAAGGCCATTCATAACATGAACTGTTGAAACAGACCGTTTACGACCCTACTGATTAAATTTGTGAAAGTTGTAAAAAAAAAAGCTAGTTCTAAAGTAAATCGTGTATTGTTCCATCCGTACCATGAACTATTGAACCGGGGCTAGCGATTTCTAAAGGTAAATATACAAGAAGACGACAGGACAGGTTAATCCAATACATTTTAGCGGAATTTTCTCTCAATACCTAGTAGTTTCAACATAGTCAAACTCAACTTCGATATTATTATTTTCTTCCCAAAATTGATATTCTAATACTACCAAAAAGTGGTACGAGACTTTGAAACATATATGTGTCGATGGACACAAGGGAACTGGAGTTTATGTCCATTAAAGGAGAGGATGATGAAAGACTAACATTAAAATGTCAAGAAAGTCATTGCCGCATAAAATATTGGTCAAATAGACCGTAATATGCAATACGGGAAAAAGAACGTATGAAAATGCATCCAGTCTCCCGGTTTTAGGATCTTAGGCAGAAGAGTATATAGAAAAATTGTCAAAATTTCACGTTGTGATGAAGAAAGCACAAAGATCTAACCAAAGCAGGTAAATATAGATCACATGGGGATTATTTTGTTATATGGGTGTTGAAGTAACTGTGACGCATACCATCAACAATTTCACGATTCTAGCATGAATACTATAGAGAAATGAACATCAACATATAATTTAACCAAAGTCAGTGAAGCATAAAATATGAGACATAGTTACCTACTATTCAAATGAGAAATTAGAGCTCATCAAGATGTATCATACTAGATAGGAGAGTACGTACATGCAGATAACCTATCTGGTTATGCGTGCACAATTGCAGCCTAAGCCAATTTAATGTGAAATGTAGGTCGCAGTGATTTTTGTTATGTGGGTTGAAACTCAGTTATATGCATACAATCACCTAGTTTAAGGATTTAAGCATGAAAAGTAAAAACACAAAAATTGAAGAAAGAAATATGGACCACACTGATCTTCTCTGAAGGGAGGTATAGTACTGAACATTACCCACAGTCACTGAAATTAATGATTCCAGGTCTAACAATAGTACACCTGAGCTATAAAAACAACATCTATTTGTCATGAGCTAAACGCAAAGGCATGACTTAAATCAGTAAAACAAGAAACGTAGGTTACAGTGACTGTATTTGTTGTAAGAATGTGGTATAAAAAATATATACATACGATCACAAATTTTAACGAGTCTGTGATAAACAATTCTTGGGACTGAACCAAAGTCATTTAAGATTCAAATATAAGTCAGTGTGACTTACTTTTGTGAGGAGGATGCATGATTAATCACGATGCATCATATCACTACGTTTTTACTACTCCTAGCATAATAGTGCGTATACGGATTGACAGACACCTACGTGGTCCACAAGTAAACGCAAAACCTCTACAAAAGCATCATAATGCGTAGTGTATGGTCACGGTCAAATCCTTTTTAAGGCATAGGCACGCGAGGCACGTTTAGTACTATATTAATAAATTTAACAAAATAACACACATGCGCATTGAAATGCAATGTAATACTCTCTGTCTGAGACCGAGAGATTGAGGTGCAATTATGGTTACTTTTAAGGTTAGAGTTTGAGCATAGGACCCCAAACTTCTTAAAACGGCTTCGATCGCGGTGATCTCTGGTGTTGTTTTATGGCTGTGGCAATAAGGCAGTGATGCATACAATTATCTCCACCGACGATTCTAGTGTGCAGAGTGCTTGAGAAATAAGGTCAAAAGGAAATGTAACTAAAGTTATTGAAGCATGAAATATTGAATAGTGGTCATATTCACCTACTGTACGCATCTCGAAGTGCCCCACCCCTACCACCCCGCTAAGTTGTATGATTGAAGGTATAAGTATTTATACTATGCAAAATAGCTAAAGCAAAAATTTAATGGAGAAAGTACGGCTGTTGTAAATATATGTATAAAGCTAGCCATCACCACCTCCGTGTAGGTTCTTTAAAACCTAATAGAAACTAATGCCTTGGACATAAGGAAGACGGAACGACTGAGACTCATTCTGACTGATCATATACAGGGTGGGATGTGGTCAAGCGTTAGTGGGGATATGGTCCAAAATTTCAAAAGGGTTCCGACTTTCCTAGAAAGGTAAACAAAGATAAAGTATATGTGTCTATTCACTTAAAGTGTGCTTTATACCATATAAACGTGATCGAGATTAATAAGATGGTCAACTTTCAAGTGACAAGCGACTGTACATGTGTGTGTGTGTGTTTATTTAATTTATAGACTGGGGGTGAGGAAACCCTCGCTTTACATCTGGCCCTGTAGATATGTGTATAGTTTTATCTATATGAACGTAGAGGGAATAACAACAGCTTGCTAGAAGTGATCCAAAACACATAAGACATAAATTTAATGTTTGTTACAATGCATAGATTCCAAGTGTGATTCCAAGTCGTAAATAGTTTTTTCTCTTTAGAAAGGAAGGGGGATACATTCAAGAATAGGTACAATGCATGCGTGATCTTATTTTCTAGCTCTTGTTGGTGTTGTTGTTTTTATTGCTGTTGTTTTGTTTGTTGTTGTTTGGGCTTTTTGTCTTACCTGACGAAAAGTAGCACCATACCCCGGCCGCCGATTTGTTTTGACCACAAACCTGGAACATTTGCTTACAGTTACCAAGATTTGTCTCATTTCCATCGCAGCTTATTTCTGATATTACATAGGGCGTGGTTTCTTTATACGACATCGTGGTTGCCACACCTCCCACATACCCCATTTGTTTGCAAGTGACCTGGGCGTCAGAGTCATCCCAGAAGTCGTCGCAGATCTGTCCCCATATTCCGTACATGTAAATAAGCACCAGTCCATAGTTAAAAGGGCTGTTCACAGACAGACGGACGCTGTTTTCTGCGGAATAAGCAATTATATATATATATATATATATATATATATATATATATATATATATATATATATATATATATATATATACTATTCGAATGCCAAAATGTGTTCCGCAAAACGGCACATTAATACACACATATAAACGTAACCTACACCATGTATGTGTCTCGTCTTCTTACTGTAGTCCTGACAGACTATTAAAAGTTTATATAATTCGTATCGATGAGATTTTGGATGAAATCGGTTACAAATTATTTTGTTATTTAGAAAACGGTTATTATTAATATTTCTCATTATTTTAATCTGCCATTTATGATATTGGAAATTCATCACTCATCAAGGTCTTACAGAGCAATATTTATTCAAACCATGTCCATATATGCGTATTAATGCCTGAAGGGCAAATCACAGTTTGATATACCAACAGTATTGGTATATCAAATGGATTTACGTCAGCACTTAGAGCCAATGTTATTTTTATGTAAATGGTATAAATAAAAAAAAAGTTAATATAACTAGATGATTCTTTGCAAATGATTCAGCTTACCATTTGAATACCGTTTCTCAGTTAATTTTATTTTACAACAGAACTGTTCCGTCTCCGCTCCATCTATATCTTTTCTTTTCGAACTTCCTTTCATTGGCGTACCATCTTAAAGAGCTTTTAACAAACATGGCTGTTTCCGATCGTTTAAATGCCTGAACTATAATGAAATACACCGTTAAGTACCGGGTTTTTTTACGGCCTCTTTCCAAGTGTTTATCTTCCTAACGTTGCGTACTTTTCTCCGACTGTTCTTTTTGTTTACAATTTGATTATGTTTCCGTACCCGTACTACACGTTGGCTTACGTTACCTGTTCGTCTTCCTACCTATTTCTGAATGTCTGCTTTGCGCACTAAACTATAACGCAAGCGTAACGTGTTGACTTTATATAGTCTCCCATATTGCAATATACGTTCCAAGCGTTGTAAACGATTTTTCAAAATGTGTTAAAGTAAAATAATTCCGATAAAGCTCGTCAATGGTTAACAAAATAGCCTGAACAATTAAAAGCTGGCTACAAAACGGACTCTATTTTTAAATAATTGAAATTATTCGATCACAGGAACATATTATATTAGGATTGCAAAAGTTAGACTATGCATGCATAAAAACATCCCCGTCAATCGAATATGTAATCGATTACGTATCATCACTCATAACAACATAGTTCATGTTGTACTCTACATAATATTGCAACATATTACAACAAACACCAGAACTTTGATATCAGTAAATGGATGCTTGCAACATCACAGGATCAATTCCATCGCGTGCAACTGCTGAATTGGGTAGAAAATTCAGATTGACAAGGGTAAACATTCGATTTTCGAATGTCATTTTTCTCTCTTTGAATCTTGACGTAAATTTCAAATTGATTTAGGAAGTCTCATTTTCTTGAGGAACAAAAAGAATCAGTTTATTTACGTATGAAAATAGTTTCATGGTCAGACTGGAAGGCCGTCTTAGCCACATCCCAGTACATTCTACAACAGTGTCTACCTTTCACAGGCGACAAAGAAGTTACAACATCTGATCATCTACAATTTATTAACAAAACAGATAAATTTCAGCATTCAATCAAATTCACAGCAGAAATATCAAATGCAAATCATGTGTGTTTGCACATAGGAACAAGAATCAATTAAAACAAACCCCACAACATCATCATTACTTATTCCTGTCTTGCTGCCACTTAAAAAATTGCATAAAACACCCCCTTTAGACAGACGCAGCGCATAAGAAGGATCTGTTCTGAAGAAGAGATATCAGTAAAGCAATCTAAAGAATACTTCGGGTTACAAATCAGGATGATTCTTTTGATGCAACGAATGTTTATCTAATACAATAAAATAACCCGAGTGGACAATGTCTTGACCCTAATAGGCAAACCAGTCTGAGAGAAAGTCACTCTGTTCCACGAATAAAAAGGTGGTTACATTGAATAGTAGAACCGTGAGTTATTAAGAACATTTTCTTGTTCAGATAATAAATTGTGTATCACCTGTGGACTTTGAGACGACATTTGAGACGATATTAAAATATTATAAAGATGGACTGACGTTTATGTTAATCCTTTTGTTATCTAATTTTGTGGTATATGTTATGTAAAAAAAATACATGACATTTATCATCGACGAATAGTAATTTATTTCAGAAAAAAAAATGTTTCCAAAAGGTCTCTGAAGCCATGTCACATTTATTTCCACACGCTTTTATAATAATAAGTGTATAGTTACAGCAACTAAATAAGGAAGAGCTACTAAGAATGTAAACAGGTAAAACAATGAATACACATTTCTCTGCATTTAAACATCTCTATAATACAAAAAATTTGTTGATTGATTTATTTGTTCAAACCATTTTTTCAAACCAATTTAGATACAATCTTTTCACTGCTTTAAAATAAATATTGTATGAAAAATTTTAAATCAGTCGTATTTTGTTACCTCGAAAAAAAAGAATCCTTAGCAATTTTGTAAACGACGAACGCATTAATTTAATTAAAACCACATACCCGCCATTTTTAAATAACTATTATTTAGATTGGCATTCATAAACTAATTTATATAGTTTTTCATGTCACCTAATCAAAATGAATTATGTAGATCCATTGACGAATACTTTTTCCCCAACCATATAATCAGGTGCATATCTACTTAGATTAGCACACAATCAAAATTGGTTGTAGTGTTTGGTTTTGTGGTTTTAACGCCATTTTTCAGCACATTCTAGGTTATATATGACAGCCAGTATATTAGTGTAGGAGTCATGGAAGAACCACGGATGCACGGAAAGCTACTGGCAAGTTTCACACACACACACACACACACACACACACACACACACACACACACACACACACAGACGTTTATACATATTTAAAACTTGACTTCAAATCGGTACCATTGTTGTGCCTAAGTTCTGTTAAATTAATGCAGCATATTTACTATTTCGTTTTAATGCTAGGTAATGACTTTCAATCATGGATTAAAGTTTTGGATTTTTAGATTATAATTTTGGATTTTGGATTATAATTTTAGATTCTGGATTATAATTGCAGCATAAGTGTTATCCGGAACAAAAGTTTGGACTTCCACACATCACCATATATGCAGCACCCTGTTACGTTCCTTTGACATTGTCATAAAAAAATTGATCACCTGCCGGTACCTTAAACACAAAAGGTCTTCTTGCTCGACTGAAATATAATATGTAATCAAATATACGTACTTCAAAGTATAGAGTATTTCTTTTAATGTTATATTACTATTTGATGCTTCGGTTTTACTATTTGATGCTTCGGTTTTACCTCAAAAACAAAACAGTGTGGAAATATATTTTGTTTTTGCAATTGTTATTTGTTTGTATCATCGTCTAGTAGAATTCTAAAGTTCTTTGCCAGATTCTCGGAATTGTTGCGCCGTTCTTTTCCATGTTTCTTTTCCTTAACATTTTTTTTGTTGACCAACACGACTTTTTAAATGATCTAATATATATATATATATATATATATATATATATATATATATATATATATATATATATATATATATATATATATATATATATATATATATACACACACACACAAAGATTGTTATTTGCTTTATTATTTGTAATTAACAGTTATATTTGTACGAGTGTTATCTGCGACTCGTTCGAATTTGGACGTTGTGTATAAATCTGATCTTCGACAAGTCGAAAGCCGAATGTTGTGTACAAAGCTTTTTCTGTAACAAGTCGTAAGCCGAAGGTTGTGTACAAATCTGACCTGCGACATATCGTAAGCCGACTACTGTGTACAAATGTGATCTGCAGAAAGTTGTAAACCGAATGTGATGTACAAATCTCATCTGCGACATGTAAGTCGAAGGTTATGTATAGATCTGATCGGAGACATATCGTAAGCCAAATGCTGTGTATAAATTTTATCTGCGACAAGTCGTAAACCCAACGTTGTGTACAAATCTGATCTGCGACATGTCGTAACCCGAATGTTATGTGCAAATATCATTTGCAACATATCTTAAGCAGAATACTGTGCTCTAATCTGATCTGCGATATGTAAGCTGAAGTGGCGCTCACCAGTTATTATGTACTTTTGAGTGAGTGATGTATGTAAGGTGAAGTTATTTGCATTTTAAACATGCATAGTGGAGAGAATGTGCGCATATATACTACTTTCATGTAATGTGACTGAAATTTCTTTGGATATTGTACTTTTTGAAATTTTAAATGATCTTAGGACACTGCTAACTAAAACGACTGCTCCCTTGTGCTCCAAAAATCAACCTGAATTTGTCTAAAGTACACTATTCTTGGCAGCTATTAAAATATGGAAAATGAATTTTGCCAAACTAGATAATACCAGCTTCTAAATGTGCAATAAATGAACTACCAAATACATAAAATGTGAAAAATGTTATCGGCTCCTTTTTACAATTTACCTCTGAAGTTCGAGAAGTGAAAATGAGCAAGTAGAGCTAGCACTTTATTGAAAGATGCACATCTAGAGTAAGGCCAAGCTGTATACTCTCTAACCCATATTACACCCATCAATCATACAACAACATAAAGGGATTAAAAGGTTTTTTGAACAATACCTAAGCTATACAAAGTCTCTTTTAAATAGCCAGTATAACCAGTGAGGAAACCCGGGGAAACTCTTTGTCTTTAAAATTTTAAACCTATGCTAAATACGAAACTGTAGAGCGCCACCTGAATGCTGCGTACGAATCTTATCTGCTACATATCGCAAGCCGAACGTGTACAAATCCGATTTGCGACATGCCGTAAGCCAGATGTTGTGTGCAAATCTCATCGGCGACATGTCGTAAGCCAAATATCGTGTACAGATATGATCATGGACATATAAGCAGAATGTTGTAAACGCATATGATCTGTGACATGTCGTAAGACAAATGTGTATGAATCTGATCTGCGACTAGTCCTAATCTGGATGTTGATCAGAATTTGATCTGCGATTAATCCTAATCCAAATTCAAAGTTTTTAGATCTCGAACCTCATGAAAATATTCCGTATACTGTAAGAAACTTTACCACCACACACACTTATAACAAACCAGTACAATGTAGTCTAGAGCTATTATCTCAGCATATGGCTCCTTTGAAAAATACAAGATTTATATGGCCTGCATGTTAAGTCCAGAAAAAAAATAATCTCTGTACAATGTGTGATCTCTAGATCAAAAGATCGGGCGAGCATATCACGGAATGGATTGTCTTAGCTTGATAACAATTCATCCAAGGTATGAAGAAAATACATCAATGGATTTAACAAATATAAACAAATAAAACACTTGAGCCTAGTCTTTAAGCAAATTTTTCTATGACTGTGACTTTAATCCTAAAGTCAAACTTTCTAGCGACCTAGAAATTCGGAATGAATTGTGTTAGATTCATATTAAATTTATCCAGGTATGAATTAGACCCTTAGGAAATGAAAGAAAAAACCCCAGACTCAGCCCTTAATGCAAATTTGACTTAACTGTGATATCGGCCCCAAGGTAAAACGGGTGTGCTAGTATGTTGTACGATGAGTTTCTTTTACTTCATAACGATGTTTCTTTGTACAATGTGAATATATGAAGTGGTGTAGAAAATATATACAAGAGAAATGTTTAACCAAAACCAAAATAAATTCATGATATAGCATTGTTATTGCCGATGCCGATTATATTAACTTGGGGTCCATAATAAAATTGATCATATCGATATCATTGATAGGCATATTTATCAGTTACTGCATTGTATTGGGAAATATGAACGAGTTTTTCGGATGGATATACTGTACCACCTTTGGAGTGCATTATATCCATCCGACAAAACGAATTCATATTTTCCCATAAAACTACAGTAACATTTTTATTATATGCTCATTTTCTTAGTCTTCCCAAGGATTAAAAATATAAACAAAAATACATTACAAGAAACAAAGTAGCTAAATGTCTGTCGTATTCCAAACTAAATACATAAGCGTTGGGGCATCATTACACACCAACATTATTGATGGGCGCGTAACTCCGCCTAGATGAATTTTAAGTTGGTCGCGCGCTAGCTGTAAGTTTGGAAAGAAAATGGCGTTTGGTCTACTTAAAATTGAAATTAGGAGTAATATTGTTAATGAATACGCATTACATCTTTTCCATTTGATATGGTATAAATACGTTTTGGTATTTTTGCTTATTCAACGCAATTGTGGGTATGGTCTGGATTTATCTACATGAAGTAATTTGCATCGGATTCCAACAGCGTCTGCCAATTTAATCGTATTGAAGTGTGTTGAGATCGACATGCGTGTTTTTGTTCTGTCAATGAATGATCCAGATCATAATGTGGGAAAATTATGAAGCCTTTCAATTTGAATTATCGAAAAGATGCTGTGGTATTTAGTGTATATTTCATTTTGAGTATAGTAAGAAAGATGTAACTGCACTTGGAATATAAAACTCGAAATTACAGTACAATTTCCAAATGTATAATCAACATTGAGAACCCATAACGCGGCTCATGTAATTCGGATTTGCATAACTACGAAAGCATACGGTTTTTTTTTTAAAGAAATTCAGGATGTAAAATTGTAAGTATATATTAGCAATTTTTATTACCAGGTAAATAAGATAGTTTATATATTATGACATGCGTGCTATTGTGAGGACCTTGCATGATGTCTATAGCTAGCCTAAGTCTATAACATTGTATCAAAACTGTTAACGCAGAATGTGCCAAACAGTGTTTCTATGTGTCAGTCTAAGAAATATTTGCTGGTCTATGGTAGTCCATGAAATAAATATCTGCTTTAGTTCATTCAAAAACAAGTGTTTACGCTAGAAACTAGTTCATTTATTCACGTTCATTAAGTATAAACTGAGTGCGAGGAGTTTATTATGAAGGTGTGCAATATCGGTAAATACTGAACGATTCTGACAAGGTGTGCAATATCGGTAAATACTGAACGAGTCTGACAAAGTAAAGTTAACGGAGAACAAAATGAGCATATAGTAATTTTTCTTTACGTAAAATATACATATACATCAAATAAAATATGGTCTGTTAATTACCAACAGCAGTTGTTTGATGGAAGCAATTAACAGCAGCATATTGACGACCTCTTGACAAACACTGATCACTACTGAACCTGCAGGACGTGACTGAAGGCTCTGACCCTGTGCACCCAGCAAGACGAGTTGTGTACCGATCTGTCTCCAGCACCCCGTAGCTGCCAACAGGCAGAGACCGACCCTGCTCGTAGCCCAGCTCTCTACACACTACCTCAGCCTCGGTGTAAGAAAACCCCTCACCACAAAGAGTCGCCCAGGTCTGATTCAGGGTAACCTCCACGATTCCAGAACTTATTTTCCCACCAACCAGGCGGACTGCAAAAAAAAAAAAAATAACTTCACATAAACATCGTCAAGTTTTCACTATGTAAAATGCAGTGACGCATATGGAGCTGGTGCACATACACACACACACACACACACACACACACACACACACACACACACACAAGTTTTTTAAAATAAAACAAAGAATGAGCGCCAAAACAGCTGGAACGTTTCCTAGAGTAACTTTTCTTTACAGTTTGATTGTTCGAATTATAATGTGTAAAGG
>JAEAOA010002216.1:3989522-4167022 GCA_016746295.1 Potamilus streckersoni | reverse complement strand
ATTTGGATACCATCAGTTTCTTGTGCTACCTCTTCCTTGAGCACTATCTCCTCTGATCACACCACATCAAGTATTTTAGTATCTATCAACTAGTTTGATTTCGATGAGATGTCTTTATGAAAATTTTATTTGTTCGCGTTGTAATTTTTTTCTACCCTTTATTGGTGTTCTTTTTATGCCTAATTTTTCATATATACTACAGTTTGTGCTAGTGAGGAAAGTTCGCATGGCCTAATAACTCTCACACCTTTTCATTCGAGGGGGTGGTGTTATACTTCCAGAGTTTCATTCTTATCAACATTAAAGTCTGGCACAGAGAGGTCTTTTTAATTATATCACGGGCGTCATCGGTCAGAAAAACGCATTGAAAATGAGAGCGAAGTCATAACGTAAAGTTGTGTCAACACGTTCTGTCTGTGCACGGACCCGCCCTTGTCTAATATATTTTTATCACCTGCTTGTAAACCTACAGTGTTGTGTGATATTGCAGGTTTGTGTTTGTATTACTCCATAATAATGTGTCCTTATGATTCGCACTACCTTGAGTCAGGCTATCCGTGAACCATACCGTAACCTTCTTAAGAACCATGGCAACAACTGAGAGTGACCTTGATATTTTTGAGCTGATAAATTAGTTACCAGTCAAACCGAAAGACACAACAACGTCCCATACACATGCAAGTGAAATACTTTCATATATGCTTGATCGCCTGATTTTCTGGCTCATAGCGCTGACAAAGAATACATTGACCGGCCTAGTACATTCGTGACCTCAAGGCGATTAGTGATGAAGAGGTAAAGAGAACCTAAACCACTTTCTGTCTATACACTACTGTAAGCACCTTGTATAGTTTCAAAATCGTACGAGCATCCAGGACTCTTTGACAAAGTCAGAAACGACCTTTTCTTCAAGTTCGACCCGTCACTAGAGCCAAACGCATTTAGTATGAGAACATACAGAAATGTTGGAAAAAGTATCCTAAAAAGTAATAAACTTAAGTACGACAGCGGAACGGAAGACAAAGCAGTCAGCGGTACCGTAGGAGGGAACCGTTGGCGGTATGCTCTCACGGAGTGATGCAAGGCACTAGGGTTAAAAACCAAGGTAGAGTTGCTACAGGTAAAACACTTGCTAAAAGAGTGAAACAATTTCTGGCTATGATGAGAGTCGTCCCCAGTCATTCTCCACCGTTGGTTGCATAAGTGTAAATGAGATATATTTGCTTATGTTCTACTGGTTGGTCTAGCTTTGTCGATAGGCCTCACATACGCATTATTGCACGTTTCCATGCCGCACAACCATCAGCAAAAAGCAGCCGGACCGTATGAACATCAATGGCCTCATGGCACAGCAGCCACTATTAGACACACAACCGACAATTTCCATATGAAATACTATCATTGTAAGAGTGCGAAAGAATGTGCAATGCACGCGAAATAGCTCAAACACCTCATTTACCATGGAGCAATACCATGTGGCCTTGAGGCTGATAATACGACGATTGTCAAATGCGAGCTAAAATGAAACAGCCGATACTGGCCGCTAAGCCTTTTAAGACACTGACAAAGCAATAACCATCACATCGCTGAGCATTTCAAACACAGACCATGCTAATTAAACATGACATCATTCATGTTAATATAAAAACGGACTGCCTAAGGACCACGTTTGGTGCTAAAGTCGACTGGAAAAAAATTAAGGTTTTCAGATTATAAAGCTCAAACTACATCTTCTCCATTATAGATATAAAAAAAGGAGCTGACAGAGGCTAATTATCAAAGCCAGTGCAACGAGCGCCCAGATTTCGCCAAGAACTTGCCGAAATAGCTTATCAAGAAGTCAGCGAGCCAAACGTAAGTACTTCCTGGTGTCAGGCTGGAACCGGCAGCTTTGTGCCAGTCCAAGCTTTCTGATACTACACAGTAAGGGAATGTTACAACAAACGAAAAACTTCTATTTTCGTCATTCGTGTTTAGTCTGTGCGGGCTACGTCTGTAACGTCGGTGACTCAGCTGGTATGTCTGGATGAAATATGCCTGCCCTTTAATACTTGAGTTTGGTACTTATATGCACCTGCATAGGCCATAATGGTATAGAGACAAAAACGTGCGGATGCTAACACCCACACGACGTATTATATTATCTTATTAACACCGTGGGTGCTGGGCCAAAGCTCGTGCTTGTGCGTCAAGAGCGGTAAGTTGTGTCCCCTGAAATATCAAAACCACTGGTCCAGGTCCCCAGTCAACGCACACGTCGATGACATTGAAACTACTGTTTTGTTTGTCCTCTGAACCCACTGGCCAGAACAGCACAGTCTCTAATTTTCAGTAGCTCTCCGGATTGGTGAACCTCACATTACTCTTCAAGCGTCCCGGGGAGTTGTCCAGGCGGTACATACTGAACAGCTGTGTTTTCTTTGGCTCATAAGTCAAAAGCATTTGGATGTTACAGGCAGAAAAACGATGATTTTGCCATTGCTTGAGATGGAGAACCTCGTCGACCTTTTGAATTTCTGCGCGAGTTATAGCGTAACTAGTCCGAGTTTCCACTGACCCATGACACCCCATTTTTGATATTTGTTCTTTATGTTGGAGTGTAGGGTCAGAGTCCATTCCCTATCAAAAACTTGGAATTTGCCGACACCAAATGGTGTCGGCATAGGGTATGCGCCAACTATCAAGCCTAGCAAACTTAAATGACCTTACATTGAACCATACTTACATTAAATCGATAGGGAAATAATTTATCTTCTCAGAAATTACAAGCATAACACCGATTTTGTCTTCAATACGTTGTCAGACGACGAAACTACAGCGTTGATGAATTTTGACCTCGTTCGTATCATTTGCATTGCTAGTCCCATGACTAACCAAATCTCGCGTCCGATATGCATAAACGTCACAGGTCAAATTGTCACGTGATAACAACAAAAACCGCGTTTCCCATGTCCGGTGTGTATTATGGCCAATGTGTCACCTCCATTGATAACTGATTTTATTACTTCATACTGTAGTTCTTTAATATTAAAATAGTATCCCTTTTCTTAAAGTATCTCATTGGCAAGAGCTTCCATATATTCGATTTTACCTGCCATGTTGCAATATAGATTTATGCATCAAACCTTCCATTCCATTATTGCAGAAAGAAGACAAAAACTCGAAAGTATTGAATGAATGTCACGCGATGTCTACAATAACAAGAAAAAAACTCGTAGTATTTAATATATTAATTGAGATAACAGCTGTCCGAAACATGTCGCTGTCGCATCGTCCTGGAAAGAGGCTGATTAATATAATTAATTCCAACTTTTTGACAAGGAATGGACTCTGACCCTACACACCAACATAAAAAAAAACAAATATCAAAAATGGGATGTTAAGGGTCAGAGGAAACTCAGACTATAGTGCAACCAGTAGCCAGATACGCAAGAATGTTCCGTTGGAGGTAGTCATCCCAATCTACACGCAACGCGGGCTATTGATCCTCATTCCGTTGGTACTGTGGACCGTCGCAGTGTAACCAGGGTATCATAAAGATTGCTCTGGTTACACCATTTTGAGCTGGCCGGTGGAAACTCAACCCACGGCAAAGATGGTTATCTGGACAATGTCAATTAGCACCAGCGCGCGTTGCACACCTACATCCCCATCCGGTTGAAGAACCCTATCCCACCGCCGCCATTGGGATAGGGAAGGCGATACATCTCAAGCGGGTGGTAGCTTGATTAGTACTATGCTTTAGACATATAAGAAGGTACTGTCTGTTTGACTCAGAATTTTCGTTTTGAACACACCACTGCACCCATTTTAATTCTCTGCTCTCTAGCTGTGCATGCATCATAATGTAAAGCCGACATACATTTAGTGTATGTATGCTGCACAGCAGGATGGATATATGTTAACCACTTTTACTTACCTGATACTCGCCTTGTATAGCCGCACCTGTGTGAGTGTCCCCTATCAGCAGAAATGGAAAATCGTTTCCTTTGCCCTAGCCTCTGCAGGTGCACCGTTCAGTAGTTCAATATACGGACTGAGTTGGTCTGGCTCCCTGATTTGTATGTCCCTGCGTTACAATTCGCAATATGACCAGTGTTGGAATTAGGCATAAACTAAACAAGCTACAATTTCGGTCCTAACAGTCTGAATTCATACTTTAGAGAGGCCTCTCATATTTATTTTATACCAAATAGGGCCTCTACAGCTTCCCATAGCTTAGGGCCTCACAATGTCTAAATCCGGCACTATATATGACATGAATGACAGCGAAATATTGTTATGTAATCTTAACAAAATTGCCTCACATTGGAAAATGTCAGTAATCATCCACGGCATTTTTTTTCTTCCATTAATCTTCTATTTTTAAGAGACACAGTACGAACTTTTCTGATACTTTAGGGTTGCTTTGGAACACTCGTTATCTTGTGTTTCAGCTTAACAAGCAATTGGGTCATATAATTATTGATAGAAATATTTTTCTAGTATGTTAAGATGAAGGAGAAGAGTTAGAACAACAATCTTTCGGTAAGACTGCACATTTCCCACTGCGTCATCTCAACAATTCCTGACGTGAGATGATATGCTAAAGATTAAGACGAAATGTCAAGCCTTTTGTACGAGTGGGTGAGGGTACCAACTATTTTGCAAAACATTTAGTGGCCCATAGTGGCTCAGTGGTCTAAAGCGCTGTCCTTTACGGATCACTGCCACTCACCTCTGTCTGTGTGGGTTCGAGTCTAGGATTCGGCGAATGTGGATATGTGAGAAAGCTTGCCAGTAGCTTCGCGTGGGTCAGTGGTTCTTTCCGGTGATTCCCCGGTTTCTTCCTTCACCATTACTACTGGCCGCCATGAATAGCCTATCGTGTGCTCAAAAATGGCGTTAAGCCCAACAACAACAACAACAACAACAGCAAAAAATTGAGCATTTCTAAGTGCGTCATCCAAAAACAAATTGCACTTCGTTTCTTGATCAATTTTTGAGATCGATACAGATATACAATATGGCTTCCGCATTCACATGAGTTTGAACAGCGGATGCAACGCAGATTGCGTACGGAGCTGGGAACCAGACAAGGACAGAGTCCTGCTAAAACTCAACTATTCCAAGCAAAAGCCGTCCGCACGTATTAGTCAGTGCCCGTCATCCCATTTTCCTGAGAGAAAAAAAAATTTAGTACTCTGCGACTTGGCAAACAAATGGACTGATAATGCGGTAGGCCGCCTCCCCTCCCCTTCTCGCTTCTCGTTTTTCTCTTTTGTTTGTTTGTTGGCCCCACGAGATCCGTACACGGCAAATACACCCCCCCCCCCGGCATAGGTTCCCCATTCACTTGTCCTGATAACGTTTCCACCACGACCATTTTAATGGTCTTTTGGGGAAATCACTTTTGGAACCCATCATGTAGGTGTTTTTTTTTTTTAATCTGAATTACTGTTTGCCTCCATACTGCTAAGCATCACACACTGCACAGTATTCGCTCAGCGTTCCGCTTGTTTGTAATACACTCCACCCCCTTTCGATTTTAAAAACGAAAATATTCTAGGATTGAAAAATAAAAAAATGGTTATTTCATTTCTCAGTGTGTAATTTCTAGCCTGATCGTCGCCCGGGGAGTGGGGGTGTTCCCTATCACTGTCTGCTTTTTATTGTTTCACATCAAACGGGAGTTTGTTTTGAAATTAGAAATTGTATTAATTTAAGTACATATATACAAGAGTTCTTTCCTTTTTGTTTGTTTAGTCTTTTTTTTTTTTTTTTTTTTTTTTTTAGAAACCTGACATTGCAAATATTGGATGCAGATAATACACTTTTTTTTACACTTCTTTCTTTTGGTAACCAGAAAAGAACAGTAACCAGTGTGCCTTATTGTTTACATAGACAGCTTCCGTTTCATTTGAAACGCCAATTAGTTGAGTGTTAGGGGCACCCTGGCGACAGTCATATTAGAGATTATAATGAATGAAATGTCTAGGTTTTGTGGGGTTTTTTTTAAAAATTAGTGGTGGGGGTGTACAAGAAAACTGGAGCGTAGGCGAATACTATAATGCAATTTACAATGTGGTTTGATATTTGGTTCATCGTTTTCCCCTGTAACTTTTGGTAAACCGAAACCACCCAAAACTAGAACACTGCGATATTTTGTTTACTTTCTATGGAGATTCCAACGTCATAAGACTCTCCAGATCACCATGCTCTTCTGCTCTAAACGTATTATGTAAAACAAATTAGCACCCAGTATTTCTAATTTAACCCAAACTATTTTAAAATTTGTTTTGAACTCACGTTTTGACTTCAGATGCGATATAATAAGATTGTTTTATTGTCGGCATTGATATAAGCAACAATTTACCGAAGCTCTAGTCAGTTTTTTACAGACGTTACATAAATCAATAAAGGCATTGCATAAACCACAGAGGCTCGTATCATTGCTTACAGTTTAACTATCAGTAACACATGTAGTATAAAATAGTACTGACAGTTAAACTGTAAGCAACGATAGGAGCCCCTGGGACACAAACAATGTTTGCACGACATACATAACATACTTTCAGATACACGAGTAATCGAACATAATTTAAAACGCAGTAAAACCATTCATTTTAAAAGAGTAAATATTTTAAGGTGTATTATTATTTATGTATCTAAAACAAGACTCTGATTAAAACCGGAAGCATGTTAAGATGCATGTTAAGTCCCTTGCACCCCTCCTACATCACCAACACCTACTAAAATAATACATATATAGGTATTTTAAATTGAAAGGAAGCACATATAAAAAAAAGAAAGTAAGAAAAGGGAGATGACGTTACATAGGACATAAAATATAAACCCATCCTTTACCATGATGAATATCATTTAGTTCGTATATTCGTTTTTTTTTTCTTTCTTTCCTATATTATCAATTGGAACCCTCCGCCCCGTATATCCCTAGGTTAGTCCAGTTGAACGTAAAACTGCTCCTTGCTCGACTTTTACCCTTTTCTTTATTAGTTTGGTCATGTGACTTAGTATGGCGGACAGTGATGACAGTGGGACACCCTCTCCAGCTGAATATCAGGGAGAGGACCCTTTCTCACCGCGTGTGGTTATGATTACAAAGTCAGAGACGGGGTTTGGGTTTAATGTGAGGGGCCAGGTCAGTGAGGGAGGGGTTTTGAAGTCGATTAACGGAGTTTTATATGCCCCTCTGCAACATGTTAGTGCTGTTCTGGAAGGAGGTGCTGCGCAGCGGGCTGGGATCAGGAAGGGAGATCGAATATTGGCTGTGTATGTATCATCGTTTAAGCAGTTTTATATACATACACACACGCGCGCGCGCTCGCGCGATCTCTATATTTGATTAATTAATCTATGCATCCAATGTCTTTTCTCGTTCTGTATAAATTTGTGCCTGTTCTGGGGATGTAGTACTCTCACCAGGACGTCGACCATTATCTGCAAATATGCGTGTGTTTGTGTGTGTGTGATAAAATACAGTAGGGAAATAGATTCATGTTTTCTTATAGTTCTTATTTGTGCAGGCGTGTCTTTAACGTACATACAGCTATTCAGTTTGAATTATTAGTTATATTTGTAAAGTAATTTATAAATCTGTGTTGACACACAAATTACTCAGCATTAGTTGCAAAAAAGATAATTTCAAATTGCGCTGTTCACAGCAAAATTGTAAAAACTTGTTTATGACCATCATCTTGACTGCTCTTGAGGCCTGGTGATGATATTGATATTCAGGGGAGGGGCCTATTCATTGAAACCTGCAATTATTTGCATCCAAATCTGGCTGCACATACCAGTGTACATTTTATACACTTACCGTTATTTCTCGGGGCTGTGCAGCTATATTTGGATGAAGGGTTCTTTTGGTGATCTGTACATTATATGTCTGGAGAAATTGTTGTTTTGTGACTTGTAAATCCACATGGAATAGCACAACCATTTGTCATGTGACCATTTTGAATTTCGTGCTTGATATGGCTGTTACCAATTACCGATATGGGTCTAAAGTGTACACATTTTTGTTTGTTCCAGAAAGATTTGCATGCAGCAAAGTTGCACATGTTAATGGACAGACGAAATCAGACCCACATATCATTCATCAGTATCAATACAAGTTTGAGTGGTTGATTTATCAGACTAGCCTAGTGGTAGAGCATCTACCTTGGATGTAGGAGGATATAGGGTTGAACTACAGCTGAGTCATACCAATGATTTTCAAAAATGGTACTAACAGCTGCCTCACTTGGCACTCAGCATTAACAGTGTGAGAACTGGTTGGCCTGGTGTCAGGATAATGTGACTGGGTTGGACATCATGCTACATGTCTGTGGCAAGATGCCCCAGTGCTAAACATCACTATAAACTGTCACATTGCAGACATAATAGTGATATGACCAAAAAATTGTTAAAGCTATGTTAAGAATCTAAATCACAAACGCACACCATCATCTTGTATTGATTTGTGATAATTATGAGAGAATTACAAACTGATACTTTTGCTACATGAAATATGAATCAATATAATACAAGTCATACAGGTCATGTATGACCATTTACTCATCTTAAATTAAATATAAATTTTTGTTTCCAAATTTAATAATAATTGTTTTTTAACCTTAGTATGTTCATTCCTGATAATGAATGCTCTGCACTTTGACTATCATTAAAAAAAAATCAAGCTGAAAATTATCAACCACTATGGACTTCTGTGGTAAACAGGTACTAAAATAGGTCAAGAAAAGAGCACATCAAGTCTACTTGTCACAATACAGGATTGTATGAATTTGTATATCAACATTCATAGGTTTCATTGTAACATCACAGCATGCAACATTCAATCTGGATTGTACTAAAACACACCTGTATATCACATCCAAAACTGTCCATGTACTTAATGAGTGATTTTGCCAATGGTAGTATGGTACGTCTTTAAGTCATGTAAATCAGTGGTTTCCAAACTATGGTCCGCAGACCCCTTGGGTTCCATCACATGTTGCCAAGGGGATTTGCAAGCAGGTTCCAAAAGAGAATAAAAAACAGTACATTTGCAAAGTTTTCATTATTGTCAACAATTATAAATCAACTGAGTACTTAGCTGCTGTCTATTCTCTATTTAATTAATTCTATTCTATTGTTATTACTTACTAATGTATAGTAACAATACTTCCTTGAGGTGCTATTTTAGTAACTTAAAATAGCCCCGGAAGGAACTAATTACATAAAATAAAAATAATGTTGATAGGCCAAATTTATTGGATAGGCTGATAGGGGTCCACCATCTGACCACGACATGCTATGGGGTCCACAGCTTCAAAAAGTTTGATAACCACTGATGTAAATAATGAACTTCCAGAGGATATATAAGGATCCAATTAAAGTGAATAATTGCCAATTAATGGTATGCCAAGAAAATGACACTATTTACCAAAATAATTGATATTGAATGCATACATGGCCTGTATGACTTTTGATTTAATATTAGTCAGTATTAATGTGTCTCAGTGGTTGTATGCAGCATTTTATTGTTTGTGTTTTCTTTAGTAACTGTCCTAAATACAATTTTTTTTTTCAATATTTCTTCAGGAACAATGTGACTGTTGAGGGAGCCACTCACAAGCAAGTGGTGGATTTGATTAAATCTGGAGGTGATACCTTGACACTTACAGGTTAGAGAAATGTAGTACAACTCAATTGATTTTCCATTGCTCAATTTATTAACAATGCAGATGTATGGAATAGCTTTTTGACTTAAATGAGGTAAGACATAATAATCACAGTGACCATTCATATATCAGTCTGTTCATTAGTCTGGTAGCAACTTGCAGCAGAAACATTTTAAAGTGCAACATTGCCAGCAATCATCTAAGGATCATCATCAGAAGTTATTCACAAATATATTGGACTTCATATATTTTTTTAATAAATTACTCATAATGATAAAAAAGGAATAAATGATAACAATACCAAGTTAGTTTCTTATATTTTATTATCAATTAAGCATTTTGTGTCTTTCATTGTTGCATGCAGTGGGAGGGTATTTCATTAAACATAAGAGCGCACACAGTAGTAATGGCCAAGGACATCTTTGAAATTATGTTACCTGCTTGTATGAACCTGGATATCTCAGGACCCAGTTATGCTGATGATTTTTTTACAACCCCTATGTAATCAAGAAAACTGGGTGGGACTGTATTTATCAGTCAGACATAATCATCTGCCTAGGCAGAATGTGTGGTGTTATCAAATCATCTGTTGGATGTCAAAGTTTAGAATGCCTCAAATTTTTCTGTTAGCCCTTGCCTTGCTAACAAGTACCATGTGCAATATACTGGGATCAGCAGTGTCCAATAAATTAATGACATTTCCAAAATTAAGTTTTAAGATCAAGCATATGTGCTTTATTGTGTCCTGTCAGCAAACAGGCAGAAATATAGAAATACACTTCTCCCTTGATAACTTGTGCACAACAGGGTCCAAAAACATAGACTGTACTGTAAGCGAAGGTGCAAATTATCAAGGTACCTCCATAACAATATGCAATGATACCATTAACTCTGGACATCAAGAATATTGTGGGTGTTTAGTTGCGAGTGCACATTTGAAAATTGCATTGGGAATAATTGTCAATAAAGCTTTTTTTCTAACAAAGTTATTTGTTTTGGTGTAAAAATAACCATTTTTTTCAAGATGTCCAACCACTGAGAGATTGCTACATTATTCCAACTAGTTTCAGAACCTTCAAAACAATGTGTATTTTATCACTTCTTTTTGTTGTTGTTTAGTAGTTTGGTTCCCTGATCCTTGATCTTTATGTTCCTTGCATTCCTCTAGAATCATGTGGAATGCAACTCAAGGAACATACTAAGCAGGAAACCAGACTAGTTATTGATTCAAATTACCAACCAAACAAGTTTCCTTTTATTTAAAAAATTGGAACATTTAATTCATGAAACAGCTGTCATCATTGAAAGTCAGCCTTTTTAATTCTGTAATGAAATTGTAATGCCATGATTTCATGGAAAGTAACTTCATCCATGAGGAAATCTCTGATTTCCAATTCAGGATTTACAAATTGACTACAAACTCTGAAACTAGCTTTTCATTAATGAAACATATCTTTGAGACAGAATTTTATGTCATCACATATCCATTTTGCATGCATGTCTTGCTTTTGTCGATCACATGTGAATGATATGCTAATTTAAGGTAGTTTAATTATATTTTGTTCTCCCAAAAACTTGTAACAGTAATTGATTGAAATGAGTTGACCTGACACTAGACCAGGGCTGCTAGCTCTTTGCAAGTTGGAATTGCACACCTTTTAACTGTTTATTATTATTATTATTATTATTATTATTATTATATTTAAATGAATTTATTTAATTTAGCTGCATCTCTGAAGCCGCTTGATATACTGGGTTTGTAAAAAGGAAATAGAGTGGGCATTTCTAATCTCAACTGGAATACTATTCCAGAGCAGAGTTCCAGAGTATTGGAAACTTTTTTTTAAATAATTCCTTATTTGGTTTGGGAATTTTGTAATGTTTAGTAGACATTGATCGCAGGTGGGGAGTATTTCCAGGTAGCCTATACTTGAATAGTGATTGTAAATATTTAGGAGCAATATTATTGGATATCCTGTACATTGGCTTTTATCAAACATATTCAGTATTTAATAGGTATTTTTAACTTACCAACTAAATTTACCTTGCTTTCTTTCTGGTTTGATATTAACTCAAATGCTCTTTTTTGGAGATATGCCAGCTTTGCTAAGTTTTTAACATTTGAATTACCCCATATTGTATTACAGTAGTCTAAATAAGGATGTATGTAACTATTATAAAATGGTTTTCTGTGCCTTTCCGGGAGAAAGTGTTCTATCCCACTGAGAAGTCATAAACTTCAATTGACTTTTTTGCTGATATGTTTGATATGTTCAGTCCATGATAGGCTATTGTCTACCAAAACACCAAGTAGACTATAATGACAGACCATTTGCAAATTTTTATCCTTTCATGTCAGACATAGTTCATCACTATCAAGTTTTCTTTTTTTCCGTGTTGAGATAAGTAATATTTTAGTTTTACCAGTGTTAACCACCATGCCATTACATGTGCACCAGTTGTCCAGTTTATTTAGAACATTCTGTAGAGAAATTTCTAGTTCATGCTTTGTGTTTTGAATGTCTGATAATGTTGTGATATCTGCATAGAGATCTGTAGATAATATTTAGTCCCTTAGTACATATGGTAAGTCATTAATAAATAAAATAAATATTAGTGGACCTAGAATTGTTCATTCAATTATCCACCCCCTTTCTTTTATACAAAAGACTTAAATAATGTGGTAATACAAGGAGGTCAGCTTTTAATTCATTGTAGCAATGCAACAAATACTTGCACATACAGTCAAACTCTATCATGCTGGGGGTGTAAAAAAAATTGTCGACATAACCAGGTCCCGAGACATCTGGGTTCATAAAACCGGTAACATAATTTTTAAGATGCCCTTGACCCTTACTTCCATCTCTTGCTCGTGTATCCCCTCTCTTTGCATGTTGCAATAAAATACAAAAAATGCTTAATTGATATTAAAATGAAAGGAACTAACATGATGATGCTATTATTTATTCCTTTTTTATCATCATGAGCAATTTAATAAAGAAAAAATATATGAAACTAATAAAGTCCACATGTCACTTCGGACCATAACTTATACCTGACATAAACAGGTTATCGGTTTAACAGAGGTCGAGGTAAGTGGGCAAAAAAATAGTATAATAAAAAAGGATTTTTTTGGGACAAGACCTAAACAATTGGCATAAGCAGGTTGTCAAAATAACCAAGGTCGAGATAAGTGGGTTTGGCTGTATTAGGTATCAAAACAGTATCTGGACTTTATTAGGTTCTTACTGAAATGCTTGCAGACATATTTGTTAGTACATTAGATTCATATTGACATATTTTCATGTTTGAATACAACAGGGTACATTGTATTTATGGTCATTACACTTAAACCAAACTGAAAGATATAACTAAAACATCCATTTCACTTCATTATAAAATACATATTTGGTATTAATTAAAGTGCTGCCTGAAGTAGGTATTTGTGACAATTTCCTTGATTGAAATTTTATTGAATTGTTATTTACAGTGTACCAAGAATATTGTTTGGAATGAAACTTTAAAACATTATTTCTTATTAAAAGTTGATAATTTCATAATGTTGATTCTCATTTCCAGGTCTTATTAACGTTTTTGATGATAAAACAAGCAATATATCAAGGTTTTAGTTTTCAGTTATGATTGCGATTCTCTTCGTGTTCAACAGAAAGGGGTCAAATGGTTGGTACTTTCTAGTAAAACAAAAAATGGGATCCACAACTGATAATAGGTTGTCATGTTTGCTTTCTTGACCGAAGATAATGAAACAAATTGGAGGTCCATTTCAACTGCTGTATCTGCTTTTGTTAATATCATTGTAGATCAAGTTGAATTTAATTATAAACATTTGCTGAATGAACATTTTGATCTGCATATCAGCCATAAAGTATAAATGTATCAGGCCAAACTGTCTGCATTGGGCTCTTCTTGCACTGGCCCAGGCATGGAGTCAATTACAGGTTTACAATTACAGGTTATTTGATGATTATTGATTACAGTTACACTTTTTTTTAAACCAAGGTTATAATTATGATTACAGGATTATGATTATGATCGCCTTGCATTTGTTTGTTATCTTTTTCTTGTTCAGCACAGGTAACATACATATAAATCAAAAACAGTTTCAACTCTGTGTGAATGTTTTTTGACAATCATTTACATATAAATTAACATGCCAAATGAGCATTTCTTAGCATTGTTTACATCACATTCACATAAACAATTTTTGTTACTGTTGTTACATTAAATACACATTAAGTGTTCAAAGTTTGCATCTGTCAGATTATATCTGTCTGCTGTGAATATATTGCCTGCAGTAGAGGCACTCAATTGAAGCTCTTAATGCTGGAATCTGTAACTACAAGCAAGCAGGCTGGGACATTTAGGGTTGAAGCCTTGTTGTCCTTCCAGTAGACCTGTGGGTTGGCATCTAGACAGGCATATGGCTCTGAACTTATCATCCAATGGGGAACTTGGCTGTGGAGACTGGTTTTGAATCATCCATGAATTTAAAAAGCATTAAGCATTCTCTCAAGAGTGAGGAGCCATTGTCTGTGCTCTGGTGTGCAAGGTTAGGAAGTTGTTAGTTATGGGGGCTTTGATTTAATTTTTCTTCATGGGTACACCAAGGTTACTTCAGTATGGGTTCAGTGGCATGGCATCATACTTGGCAAGACTGCTGTAGAAATATTAGCTTGTATATTTGCCATGTAGCATTACCCATTCCTTATTGTAATAGTCAACATTCATGGTCTTGTGTTTGCAGAAAGTTTTATTATTCTTAGAGTTAATAAGAATGTAATTAGAAATATTAGCTTGTATATTTCCTTATTGTAATAGTCAACATTCATGGTCTTGTGTTTGCAGAAAGTGTTATTATTCTTAGAGTTAATAAGAATGTAATTAGTGAAATTTGTAATCATGATTAATATATGCAATTACACTGCCAATGAAGGATGGTTATGATTAATATTGAGCTTCAGAAATCAATGATTATGATTGCAGCTCACAATATAATGGATTATAATTACAGTTGTAATGGATTACAATTAGTTGTAATTTAACTAGTGCCAGCACTGTGAATTTAAAACTATGGAACAGTAGTATGCTAGATGCCCAAACCATCTCAACAATTGCAAATTTTAATTAAATCATTATTATGGTAAGTAAAAAAAAATTTAAAGTTGACCATGACAAGAAAAGAAAGATAGAAAAATATACTACATAATTCATCTCTGCACTTTACTGAAATCTGTTTAAGCTCATTGTGTTATGTCTTTTACAGGAACATGTAGAGCCAAATCTAATTTTGCTCTGCAAGAGTGGAGAGATAGATAGAATTGTCTGAGTTGTTATACTAGTACTAGGCAAGACTACAACTCTTGAGAGGGATATACTTTGTTTTAAACTATGAAAAGTCTAGACCTGTTGTTTTTGTGTTCAGGTTAAATGTGATGGGTCTTTTTCCAAATTTTATGGGTCCATGGGTCCATGTAAATGTGAAATTGTTGGTGTTTGGGTTTAGCAGGCTAGAAGTAAATTTTCTCTACTAACTGCCAAAAAAATGAATTAATTCACCATGATCAGGCACAAACCATTCTAGCCATGTTAAGATTTATGTTTTTTTTATGGAATTTTATTTCGGATTGTCAGACAACACAAAAACATGCTTCCAATCAAACTCTAAGCTTGCCATTATGAACTGGTTAGGTATTCAGGTGGCGCTCTACAGTTGCCTATTTAACATAGGGTTAGAATTTTAAAGAAAAAGAATTTCCCCAGGTTTCCTCACTAGTTATTCTGGCTATTTTAAGGAGACTTTGTATAGCTTAGGTATTGTTTAAAGAACCTTTAATTCCCTTTATTTTGATGTATGATTGATGGGTGTTATATGGGTTAGAGAGTATACAGCTTGGCCTTACTCCATATGTGCACATTTCAAAAAAGTGCTAGCTCTACCTGCTCATTTTCACTTCTTGTGAACTTAAGAGGTAAATTGTAAAAAAAGAGCCAATAACTTTTTTTTTTCATTTTATGTATTTGGTAATTAATTTATTGTACTTTTAGAAGCTGGTATTGTCTAGTTTGGCAAAATTCATTTTCCATATTTTAATAGCTGCCAAGAATAGTGTACTTTAAACAAATTCAGGTTGATTTTTGGAGCACAAGGGAGCAGTCATTTTAGTTAGCAGTGTCCTAAGATCATTTAAAATTTCCAAAAGTACAATATCCAAAGAAATTTCAGCTATATTACATGAAAGTTGCATGTAGGTAAGCCAACATTCTCCAGTGTGCATGTTTAAAATGCAAACAACTTCACCTTATATACATCACTCTCTCAGAAGTACATAATAAGTGGTGAGTGCTACCTCAGTGGCCAGAATTGTCTAAAATAATTGCATTGGTATCTGAAAGATGGGCTTACAGTTTAGTGCTATCATTATAATACTGGGACTATAGATATGGGTTTTATATTGGGACTGTAGTACAGGTTTCATACTTGGACTATAGATACAGGTATCATACACTGGCACTATTTAGGTTTCATACTGGGACTATTGATACAGGTTTCATACACTTGGACTAGAGATACTGGTAGCTCTGCCCTTCATATCATCAGATACCTATTACAATATCTATATTATATATCACATTTTGACTGACCATCTCATAAAGGAAGGGAAGACATAATATTTTTTTAATTTTATTGCGGGGGGGGGGTCCAGGTAATACAGCAGTAATAAATGGCTCTGTCCAGTTTGGGTGGTAATGCTTTATCAACTGTGCAAACATGAGTCAGCCTAAAATTGTCTTTCAAGCCATCTGTTTCATGGCCAAGGTCAGCCTAGACAGCATACATCAATTAGTTAGTAATTTATCAAGATTAGGATAATGAATAATAACAAAGGAAACAGAAATTTGGCATGTTGAACATGTTATGTACAGGTGGTGCTCTTATACAGACAAACTTACACACAGGAAAGATGTATGTTGATATGTTGCTTGCAGTATTTTCAAAGAATTAAATACACCATTTTTATTTGTTCATGCTTCACTAAGCTAAATTCTGTCACTCAGGAGTTCTGAAATTACTTTTGCTGAGCTTTGCTGATAGCTAATTTCTTCATAAATTGCTTTAAAAATGAATTGCACTTGAACACTATTCTGACAACTGAAATAATCACTATTTCAACAGCTGAAATAATTATGCTTTGCCTTTGATTTATGGGTTAAAATCCTACTTCAAAAAAATGTTACCACTGTTCACTTGCCAGTAATCTATAATAATACAGAAGACTTAAAATTCTCCTTCAGGGTGATGACCAACGATATGTAATCACTTTTGTTCTCCTACATGCATCAAGCAGAGCTTTACCTATGTTGGGATGACCTGAGATCTTTCCCTATGCAGATTAGCACAGTGGGCTCACTCTTACCAGCTAGTCAGCCAGTTACACTATATATGAAATTGTTGTTTATACCTGATATCTTTGCCTTTTAATTGCTGCTATTTAAACTCTCCCAAGGATAGTTTAACATCTGTTCCAATTATGACTATTTACTGTTGATACATGCTACATATAATGGGCATAATGAATGGTTTTTCCCCTTCTATTTTTGAAGAATTATGATAATTGTGTTTTTTTTTTCTTTCAAATAATGACCATGTCAGAGGCTTTGAGAGTAAAAGACTTGTGTTTATATCATGCCATACTATTATAGCAGGTACATCCGCATCATGAAAATATAAAGTTTTCTGCATTTCATAAGCATGATCAATATTTTCTCAAGCAAATCTTTATTTTTTTGGAATAAACCTGACAGGCTAGACTATAGGAGAGGGTTGATCTGATATTAGAGAGGCACAGGGCATCTTGCTACTTAATTAATTGAGCAGTTGTTTGATAAAAAAAAAAAAATTTTAGAAGAATTTTAACATCTTTATGCTTTGTTTTGTTTTGTTATGCCTAATGTTTACATTTATTTGGAAGAATTTGTCAAATTTTTTATGCAGTTCATATTTGTATATTTCAGATTTTGCATTGTGTTGGTACTACATAGCCACTTTTGTACAGAGTTGACATAAAATGCTATGTATACGCATGCATACTTACCTACTTACTTTTATAAAAGTAAGCTTGCCTGAGTCAAGCTGAATGGAAAATTGAACTTGCCTTTGGAAAATTTGAGCTTGCTTTGTATATTATTTGGTGCTTTACAACCATTTGCAGATAGGTAATGTTATCTCTCTATCCCTACACACACATATGTGTGTGTCTGTGTGTGTATGTATCTATATATCATGCATTCTGAATAAATGAGAGTTAATTATACAATGAATAGACCATGAATATAAATGAAAAAGGAAACAAATTAAATCAAGGACTACTGCTCATCAAAACTTATGTCTTTATATATATACCTTAGTAATAGTATATGAACAAAAAAGGCTGCGGTTTTCTATTTTTATATGCTTTATAGCAACACATGCCCAACAGAAACTTTTATTTTACCAAAATGATGAATCTTGATGACGGTGCAAGGATATGGGTACCAAATAAGAATAAAATAAACATTTGGACCTCAAGAACAAACTGAAAATAAAATGCACTTACCAAAAATATTCCATTTCCTCTTTGCTTAGATCTTGTCTTTACAAGTGATTTATGAACTCACTCTGTGATTTGCATTCTATGTGGCGATTGCACAAGCATCAATACTGTAATGAGCCCAGAGTATGGTGCCAAAACAGAATGAATTTTGGAAGTGAATGATTGGAGCGCTCTTAAATTTTATTGTGGTGTTCAAAGGCATCATAAATTTGACTGGCACTAAAAAAGTTGGGTAGGGTGTAGTGCCCCTCTATTCATGTTTAGCAGGAACTTTGGTGTGTGTGTGTGTGTAAATAATACAGCTCAATAGATTTGAAAGATTCGAATTCAGACATAATTGGAAGAGCAAATGCAGACATATATATTTGTTAGAACCTGAAAGTTGGCAAAACGCTGATATGTACAGATATTACAACTACATTATAATCAATATGTTAAAATGTAAATATTTGATCCTTATTAGTCACAACTTGCCTTAAATAGATGATATTCATGTTCTTATTATCACATCTTCTATGTGAGAAAATGTGAGACTGACCTCGCCAATTATGACCATGTATTTTAGTTACTTGTGGGTTAAAATTTGAATTCTTTTTATTTCATTTTTTGTATCAATGTGTTTTATTGTGATGTTGATTATTGTTCATGGGAACTGATATTTTCGTAAGAGATTGTTTATTTAGACTGTAAATATTTTTTGGGGTTTTCATAAGTGTTTTATTTAGAATTTAAATATGACTCTTGGTTTTCAAGAGTTATTTAGGTAGCCGGGTCTGATAAACAAATGGCATAAATGATTGGCTGTGGCCAAGGTCTTTTCTGAGTACTATATGTTTGTATTGTACAATGTCAGATGATAAAACACCACATTCTATCAGTGCACATGCAGCATGTAATGACATCTCAGTTTAGTTTAAATAGTCTTGGGTCTCTGAAATAGTCAAATAATATCTTTCAGTTGTGTCATAATCAATTGAATATTATGCCTTGAGAGAAAGGTATTATATTTCTTATACTGGAATGAGTATACAGTGAAACCTGTCTTGAAAGACCACTGCTATGTGAGACCACCTGTTTATTAGAGACCATATTTTCAATGCACAAACTTATTATTTAGCACTGTGACCTGTTTTGAGAGACCACCTGTCTTGAGAGACCATAATTTTCTGGCAGAAAGGGTGGTCTTTCAAGACAGGTTCTACTGTAATATGCTTTGAAGAAGAAGGGTAGTTTTTCTTTTGCTGGAAAGAGTTAAATCTTCATTACATATATAAAGCTAGAGATTTGCCTTGTTATAGATGACAGCTATAGGAATTAATCTACCTTTTGAATAATTTTTTTTCCCTGGAGAACTACACAAGTGATTTAGGACAAAAAACATTCAAAGAAATTCAGTCTAACTTGGAACAGTACAGTACAAATTGTGGTTCGATGTGAAATTATGAACATTGGTGTAAAGATTTCATCTGACATCATCATCCTCCATCTTTGAAACAACTTGAGTTTCAAACAAGACCCAGTTAGAATATTTTATTAATAGAACTCATATATATTCAAACCGCTCCTGTGGCCTAGTGGTTAGAGCATCTGCCTCGGATGTGAGAGGTCGTGGGTTCAATCCCTGGTTAGGTCATACCATAAACTCACAAAAATGGTACTAACAGCTACCTAACTTGGCAGTCACCATTAAGAGGTTAGTGTTAGGACTGGTCGGGATGGTGTAAGGATAATGTGACCGGGTGGGATATCATGCTACATGTATGTGGCGTGATGCCCCAGTGCAAGTTATCACTATAAACCGCCACACTGCAGACATCTTAGAGATATGACTGAAACATTGTTAAAAGCTAAGTTAAATATCATAATCAAATCAATTGACATATACATTCACAATGCTATGGTAAATGTTTTGGAGTTTTGTAAAACAAAGTCCTGTTTTAAATTTTCACCTTTTTAACCGTATTTTCTAGGGAAATAAAATTATTTTTGTTAAAATTTACAAAGTTTGTTGTCTCCACTGTGTTTTGTTACCTTGAATGATTGAATGAGCTGATACATAACACAATGGCTACAAAAACTCAATGCAATAAATACAATATTTTAATACCTTTACATATACAATCTGTGTTGTAATATCCTGTAGTAACATAAATACATGATGTTTAGACATTTATTGGATTTCCTCCCACCCTCTCCATAACCTTGAGATCAATGACAACCACTATATCTGGTCCATGAGAGACAAAATCACGGCTGGATGAATTTCCCATGCAGAAACAGGGATTTTCCTAAATCTACAATACATCTACTGTATGTGATCATCATATTGGTCATAATTTGATAAAGTATGATTGTACTGAATTGTTGTTACCATATTAGTAATAATTTAATACAGTGTAGTTCTGTTGAGATGTTACCAGCATGTCAGTCTAATTTTTTGCAATACAGTTCTGCTTTAATGCTTTTACCATGTCAGTCATTTGTTAATTATAGTTCTGCTTAAATGTTGCTACAATGTCAATAATAATTGAATACAATATAGTTTTGCTTAACTGTTGTTACCATATCATTAATAATTTAACATAATCTAGTTCTGCTGAAATGTTTCCTGAATGTCAGTCATAACTGAGTATAGTATAGTTTTGTTTTAATGTTATCACCATATCAGTCACGATTTAATACAGTATGGTTCTCCTGAAATATTTTTACCACCTTAATAGAATATATTTCTGCTGAAATGTTATCACCATGACAGTCCTAATTTAATCAAATATAGTGTTAGGTTTTTTTAAGCAGAGTAATAAGTAAGCTGTTTGCAGAGACAAGGGCATTGTGTATTAAGTTTCTCTATATCAGACCTCCAGTCTATAAAATGCCCAAAAGTGGCAATTTGAACTTTTTATAAAACAGTTTCCTTTTGACTCTTGCCTTCAAATTCTAGCACTCAGAATTTAAGAAATTTTTATTTAAAAATGTTGGGATTGATAAACAGCTTGAAAAACATGTCAATAAAATATCTTGTTATGGGATTTTAGTGCCTATTTTATGTTTTATACAGTGTCTATTTTATGTTTTATACAATTTTACCGATTGTATACATTTTTACCTTTTAAATTTTATCTTGTGCTTCATGTTCACATTTTTTAAAAATAAGTTTATCTTTCTAAAGCATTTTGGTATAGTTCTCATTTGCATTTTTGGAGCTTTACTTTTTGATTGGCATGCTGTAGTCATTAATGTGCAGAAAAATCATTAAATGAACATATATGCAGTACAAATACAAGAAGAAAACTCTGCTGGTGTATAATATGTTAAACCTAGGCTCTAGGAGTCCATTTGTTTAATAATAAAGATTGACGTCTCTTTACAATTTCTAAACTTTCTTGAAAATTCTGGAATACATTATAGGATATGGCTAAGCATATTTCATCTCTGATGTTATTAAATTGACGTCTCTTTACAATTTCTAAACTCTTGAAAATTCTGGAATACGTAATAGGATATGGCTAAGCATATTTCATCACTGACATTATTAAATTGCTTTGCTACCTCAGAATATTGTTATAACTGGAGGCCTCAAACATTTTTTTTGAGGGTCATTAGTTGCAGAATATACATCTACTGTATTACTTTTCATTTGAAATATTTCAATGCTGTGTAAAGTTATCTTAAAGGTTCCTAATTTAAGTTAATTTAGGAATCTTTCTTTCCAATTTAGCTAAAATGTACTAAATGGTCACATTCCTGATCACCCATTGAAAAATATAAATGTTCCCTTTGAATACATTACTGATTTTATTAACAACATTAGGAATATATCATGACTTTATTTAAAGAGGGTAACTCAATTAGTTAAGAACTAATCTACCTTGAGGCCCTCATTCAAAGGAATTTAATTATTTTTGCTGCATCTCTGAAGCCATTGTATATACTGGGTTCGGAAAGAGGAAATAGAGTGGGCATTTCTAATCTCAACTGGAATATTATTCCAGAGCAAAGTTCCAGAGTATTGGAAACTTTTTTTAAATAATTCCTTATTTGGTTTGGGAATTTTGTAATGTTTGGTAGACATTGATCGCAGGTGGGGAGTATTTCCAGATAGCCTATACTTGAATAGTGATTGTAAATATTTAGGAGCATTATTATTGGCTATCCTGTACATTAATTTGGCTTTTCTTAAACAGATTCGGTCTTTAATAGGTAGTATTTTTAACTTACCAACTAAATTCTCCTTGCTTTCTTTCTGGATTGATATTAACTCAAAAGCTCTTTTTTGGAGATGTGCCAGCTTTGCTAAGTTTTTATCATTTGAATTACCCCATACTGTATTACAGTAGTCTAAATAGGGTTGTATGTAACTGTTATAAAATAGTTTTCTGTGCTTTTCCAGAAGAAAGTGTCTTATCCTACTGAGAATATAAGCCTGCTACTTCCAAAATCCAGCCATATTAGAAGACAAAAGGTTTTCTTTTCTGTCTGCAGTATACTATATAGACAAAAGGCAGTGACTCTTGTCCATTACCTCACTTTTCAACCACTAGGTGTCACCACATTTTAGATTTTGATTCCATACATCACACAGAATAAGCATTTCAATTATGGCTAAGTCTTCTTGCATGAAATTCAAAAAGTCCATTCCATAAAAACATTTTGGATCTATTCGGACTAATCCACTAATATTAATTAATATGTGGTATACACTAATCAGCTAATATTGATTAATTAACATGCTGTATACATTATTTTTTTTAATTTGGCATATACTTTGGGCAAAGTATCACTTTATCAGACATGGTGATATTAGTCCACATTGTACAACACATTACCATTGATGCATGCTGACTCTCAGGAGTTTTCTTTAATTCATGTACTTTGTCTAAAACAGTATTATTTAGCAAGGTCTTACCACACTGACCTTTATATTTCATCAATTGTTTATGTTATTTTATTGTTTCAGAAATGTGTATATAAACACACTGACTGTTCATTCATCTATTGTTTCTGTTATTTTATTGTTTCTGTTATTATTTCAGAAACATGTCCTATAAATAAATTCAGTAAATGCAAGAATTATACAGCCAGGAAAGACAAGCATGAGTTGTGTGTGGTGTGTACCAAATGCCCTCTGCTTCCTCTTGCAGTGTGTACAGTTTGCGGTACAAGGACAACTGGTCTGCCGTTTTGAACAAATCACAACTAAGACATTGAGCTAAGTATATTCAGTACATATGTACTGAATATAGTTCAAACTCAAAATGATTAGTAAGCCATGTTTGGGATGCTTCAGCAGTTGCCACCCCTCCCCAGTCAGAAGGATAACACAGAGTTATGTGAGACTAATGCAATTATGCTGGAGTCACAGTTGGATATGACAGCCTTTTAGCAACATGTCAGTTGGTACAAGAGACGGCATCTCAGTTCCTGACCTTAAGCCAAAGTTTGCTTTTGCAGATGATTTGGATACAATATGGAATCATTCCCATATTTCCAGGCAGCCTAGTTGATGTAAATCCCTCTTGCAAGTCCGAGCTTGGCCTTTAGATCTATAAAACCATTGACATGGGGGTATCAGATCCAATGGATCCAGCATGTAGTACCATCTTGGTTCTCAGAGCCATACCATCTTTCCTAACCCAGACTATAAGTCAACATACTGGTTGACATTTATGTTAAAGAAGAGGTTTCTTAATGATTGGCTGTCTAAACATATGTGACCTGGGAAATGCTAAAGGTTTATTTTTAAAAAAAAAAAAAAAACAGGTGCTATGTTCTTGTCCCACTTGTATAAGACACATTCTGCTACCTACAATACTGAACTCATAGCATTAGATAACACAAAGTAATGTTGGATAACATGTGTGCCCTACCATTTTGTAAGATGGATAGCAATGTGTTTCTTGTGACATTGAAGCTGGTTATAAAAATTGCTGTCTTTGATGCTGGATCTGGCCTCATGGGTAATTATCTGACTGGTGGAAAAAGTCTGCTAACCTTACATTCTTGGGAATTGATGTTCTAAATCACTTGATTCACCACACAGATCTTAATGTGTTGAATCCTCTCAAATAATCAAGGTTGCATGTGTCAGGACATCCTTGAAAAGAGATAGGCATGAGTTTTTGATTGTGGGAAGAATATCTAGAGCTAGAAAATTCTAAACTATGAAGGATTATGAGGGAAAGTGGTGTATTTTCAGGAACTGCTATAGAGTTAATACCATGTCCTGGCTGTCAGATTTAATACCAGTCATTACATAAGCATGGTTTGATGGACTATTTTCTAGTAGTTCCTGTCCTAATTTGCATGTACATCTGTTAGTATGTCGGAAAATGCACTGAGTGTCACACTCACTTTGCTGGCTGACATATTTCTCTAACTCTTTGAGTAGAAAAAGTTGGCACCAGTTGCCATCAAAGGCTACCACTCCTTGATGTCTGGCACATTCATGCATCATGGTCAGGATAAAGATCTATTAGACCAATTAACCAAGTTTGATTTGAAAAGACCAAATCACTCACCCTATTTCCAAAATTTTCATTTATGGAATGAATATGACCAGGTTCTTCATATGGCTCAGTTTAACCCATTAGCCAGGACCTTGCTGAACCTGCTACAGTGAAACCTGTCTTGAAAGACCACTGCTATGTGAGACCACCTGTCTTGAGAGACCATATTCTTAGTGCACAAACTTAATGATTTTATAGCATTGTGACCTGTTATGAAAGACCACTTGTCTTGAGAGACCACAATTTTTTTGCAGAAAGGGTGGTCTTTCAAGACAGGTTCTACTGTATCATCAAAACCCTGTTTTCTGAAAACTATGGCTTTAACTGAGAGGGTGAGTAATTGACATTTTCTTTCATTTGACCCAAACTATCTTCAGTTCAGATCAGATTGTTTGAAAATTTTAATAACTATCTTAACGTGATAGAGCAGTCACAGATCACAAGACCATAGGCTGTGTTGCTTTAAGTAGGAGAATGGGTTATAGTTCACATAGGAAATATAACCTTTCTTTCCTAGAAGGACAACTGAAGTATAGACAGGATGCTCAGCATTACCTCCACCTATTACCTTTTCTCCTAATTTTGATGTGATTTTGAGGAATGTATTCAAGGGAGAAAGAAAATTTTGTAGTAAACTGTATTTCTAGGAGAATCACATTAGTTGAAGACCCACTGTGCAAGCATCCCCCTTTACTCAGCTTAAACTAGCAAAATTTGGCCTTTGCAAAGAAAGGCAATGGGGAACAGTCATTTTTTTTTGTTGTCTTTTTTGTGTTTGGCTAGATTCAAGAGGTATCTGGCATATATTCCAAATATTAATATGATCAAGTGTTATCAGAATACAATTATCTGGCTTATATGAGGGCCTCAAGGTAGTTTAGTTCTTAGCTAAATGAGTTACCCTGTTTAAATAAAGTCATAACAAAATATGCCTAATTTTAATGTGATCAGATAAGTATTGTCAGAATATAATTCACTATAAATTTGCTTTCTGATCAAACTCCTTAGACAAGCCTCTCTCTATATCATTCCAGTGATATCAGTACCAGAGCAGGTGGCAGACAGGTTGGAGCCCAGTGATGACTCATCCGGTCCTTCCTATGTTGACTTCTCAGAGAGACGGTCCCTTCCTATCTCCATACCTGATTGTCAAACTATTGATCGCAATGGGGAGAAATTTGTGGTGAGCTTTGAAAAAGAAATCCACTATTTTTGGTTTTGCTTTAATAATTTCCAGACTATCTTGTGTTGATAAAATAGCCCATCTCTAAAGTGGCCACCCGTTTTTGGAGCAGAAAATTAATCTTAGAGGAGGGATGGCCTTTCTAAAGGGGATCACACAGATGTGGGTAATTACAAATAAAGTATCAAAGGCATAGCTAAAGTTTTTTTAATATAATATTTTTATTTAAAAATCCAATGATAGATTAATGTTATCAGTTTAAGGAGTTAATGTAATAAAGCTTCTTTCACCATTGTAGAAAACAAATATGAATAATTATCGATTATAGTGCTTCTCAGTGGTTAGCTTTTGTTATCTTGGTGTTACTAACAGCCAGTAATTATGAAACCTAAAATATAAAGAACACAAAGTAAGGAATATTGAATTGTTTATGTCTTTGTACAGATTAAAGTTTCAGATGTTGGTGTGTTAAATTTAGAAATCAACACATATTAGTGAGATTTTTATCAGTAAACACTATTGTACTGTTGCTTGCAAGAGGTACATTTGACAAATTTTGCAATTACATGATGGCTGATGGCCAAATTTTAGAAAGCTTGCTATTAAATTCAAACTTGTCTGTGCCATGCAATTGTGACCATATAAAGTGGGTGGCTGCTCGTCATGTGGACCGTTTAAGAAGTGGAGTACAGTATTTGCATAATTGAACCTAATTTGCACTGGCTATTGTGTAAAGCAAAGCACATGTGGTGAGGCTTTTACAGTTTTCACTTGAAACCTGATTGGTTCACAGTATAGACAATAGATATTCAAGCATTTCATTTACAACCACATCTTTGTTTAACAGATATGATTAAAACCACTTTTTAGGAAAAATAAAAGAACCTTTTGTGTGTTGATTTAACAAAAAAAAGAAATGAGAAAGGTGATTTATATGTTTACTCTTGACTGCAAAAGTAAGTAAGCCACATAAATTACTGCATTTGCATCAGCATTGACTTGAGGTCTGGTTATGATTTGCTTTTAAACCCTTCAGTGACACAGATACATAATGTACTTTTCTGGGCTATGCTTTTGTAGACAAAATAGATTTTAGGATGAAACACTGGTACTTTGGTATGAAAGTTCTGCCTTTATTTCCAGGTATTTAACATCTATATGGCTGGAAGACACTTATGTTCAAGGAGATACAGAGAGTTTTCGGCTATTCATTCCCAATTAAAACAAGAGTTTCCTGACTTCAACTTCCCCAAATTACCTCCCAAAAAGTTCTTCTCCCTGACAGATCAGCAGTTGGATGCTAGAAGGCGGGGCCTGGAGCAGTACCTGGAAAAAGGTGACAAATCAATCACACAGTTGTCAGCTAGCCAATGTTACATCTTATGTCAAAACTAAATTTTTACATGCATGCATTAATTAATTATAGCAAAGTGTATAACTCAATTACAACATCACCTCATTCTGTTTTGACTCAGATTACTTAACTGTCCATAAAAGATATTGATGAATATCCAGCTTGATGTATGGAAGAACAGATTTACATAATTAAAAACAATATTTTATATTTTGCAACATTTTAATTATCCAGAAAATACAGGAATTTTATTTTTGCATCTTTTTGGATGAGCAGAGTTGAAGAGATTATATTAATTACATCACTATAAATGATGTTGATAGTGATGTTGCTTACCTTATTTCTAGTTATATCCCTCGATGCAGTTGCAGTGACCTTATTTAAGTAATTTTGATGTAATAACATCAAAATGCATGAGAACTGTTCTCTATCATCACTATTTGTGTCCATGTTTTTTGGGGGTTTTTTTTGTAGCATATGACTGAAAAGCATTTGAATTAAATTGTCACTTTCAGATAGTAGGTGAAGTTTAATTATTTTCAAATAAGGATGTTAAGAGTATGGGTTTTAAATTTGGAATGTCCCGTACAAGTAGTACACATATAGTAATGTTCAGTAGACTATTTTAACCTAGTGTGGTGCTTTAATTTAATATTCCTAATAGTTATAAAATAATTGTTCCTAAAAGTTGTTTTCCTTACATTGATTAATCAAGCTTGCCTTCATGACTCCATGTTTGTTGTCCTGTCTGTTGTTGAATCAAAACAGTTAAACCATCGACTGACATTTACTATACTTTTAAATGTTCAGGCGAGTCATTTAAAGATTGTTGTAAAAAAATATTTAACCAAGTGTGTGAAGATAAAACACTAATGTTGTGGAAAAGGAACTATGAAATGTGTACATCATCAAATATGGCTCTTACAGGTATCTGGAAGGATTAGGCTGTCTGGTTAGTTTTACTGGTCATATACAAAAAGAGCTTATGGGTTGGATTTTTCTTAAAAATATTATTATCCTTACTTCTTCTATATGAATGGTTATATCGACATGGGATTTTCACCATTAGAATTTGTATGATACATGGTTGGTCCTAAAGAAAACGGTGCAAATTGTACAACCAGTATGACTATCTTAATGGCTGTCTTTAAAAATGTTGCAACCCTATTCCCCCTGAATGGATGGTCATATCAGCTAGGGTTTTCACCAAAAAACTAAAAATGATGTCTTATGGATCCTATATGAAAGCAGTTCCACTAGGACATCCACAGCAGATAGTTGAAAATCTTGTTATGGGGAAAGGATTAGATCCATTTCCTTGTTGATACCTTTAGCTGCTACATTTGTATTGCAGTTTCACTGCTGCTATCATATCAGTTGCTGAGACTACTGAGGCTGGTTGCTAGGCTGAATATTAGAGCATTATCATGGCTGACTATGGAAACTGACAATAAAAACATGATTACATTTATATTCATTATTTCATTAGTTTTTGCTGGATTTCAACAAAATAAAAAGCAACTTACCATGTATAGTGTCTCTTATTCATATATTTCCATTTTATTTACACCTACATCAAATCATACAAGAAATCCCAGTCACATTAACTGTTTTGAATCACACAAAATAAATCCTCATCTGATTTGAAATCATATAATCTAGTGTTGAAACAGGACTAACATCAATATCTGATCCATTTACTCAGAATGGTCCTTTAAACTTTTCAATATCACTTGCACTGAACCCTTCAAAGTCGCTCATGTCTGACAAGGAATCCATTTTTTTTATCTCAACTACAAGTATTTTGTACATTGCAGGAAATCCCTTCCATCATGTCTAAATTTAACCTCACAGCTTTCAAACTTGTATCAAAATGTTCAGTAACCAGTCTTCTCATTGGTTATGATAATAAAAAATAAGTAAACATCTGTACTTTCAAGCAATCAACGTTTAGTTAACATGGTGGTTATATCTGCATAGATGTGACACTGGGGTTTCGAGTACTGCTGAACTATGCACACATGATTGACACTGGGGTTGTAAACAAGGCTTATCAACATTGCATATATGCATCAGTGAGGTTCAGAAGCTATTTACAGGTGAAGCTTAGATGTGGTAGTCATAGCTAAAGGGTTAAAGAAAGTTGCCAACAAGCCATTATCAATATCAATTCTTGCTATAAGGAAGCCTTCCAGTAGGAATCAGACACACTGCAAGAAAGTCACCAGCCTGCCAATCCTTGGAGATATTAAGCACACTTCATGGTTTAAGTGATTCACTGATGCCACCTAAGTTCCACTTCTTTGTGGTCTTCTTTTCTTTCCCTCATTCATCAGAAGGGTTGAGATTCCTTGGATTGTGTGGGTTGTTGTAGACTTTGTTTAGCTTCCTAAGCCTCCTGACCTGGATTTTGGACTGTCTCAATCTGGTGACTTGAACTAGCACCCTAATCACAACACTTAAAGATTTGCAATTAAAGACATATTAGTTACGAGAATTTTACTGAAAGCTGTACAAAGTCAGCAAACACATGCTGTCATTGGCACTGTCAGCTGACCTGCTCTTCCTGTGTAGTAGTGCCACATTTTGGATTCTCTTAAGGTCTTGTTACAGTTTGACCAGACTTTGTACTTAGATGCATTCATTTTACAGTCAAAGGTCTTGAATTTTGCCTTTAGTGTTTACCAGCTAGTAAGCATGGCCACACAAACAAGAACAAATGGGGTTTTATGAAACTCATATTTTTGGACATATTTGATTAGTATCTTGAGTGGGGGTAGGTTTTTAACATTATAAGAGACAAGTTGAATGATTTTTTTTTCTCTATGATCTTAAGTTCAAGGTCAAAGACAAATATTTTGTGTTGCACTTATGGGTTGGGATGAAATAATACACCTGTGCCACGGATCAATAAGATTCATGATACACAGCCTGCAATAAAATACATATTGATACACTTGATCGTCTTTACATCTTTGAAAGGTAGGTGGTGCCCCATTATGTTTGTTGACATAATAGTTATATTTCCAGTATGCAGATTACAGATAGAGATATAGATATCAGCAGACCTGTCAACCTTCTTGAAAAGATCCGGAAAACCTTGATTTATGGACCTATCTCCTGATTCCCCAATTTTTCAATGCCCAAGAAAAAAGAAAAAAATCCATATTGTTTTTTACAAAACCATCATTTTCTCTTTCCCTGTTTCTGTTTCTGGTTTTTTTGTGTCTGGTATGTTTCTTAGTACTTTACCATATCTGGCTTGATTTCCAGTTTTCATCTGCCAATACAAAGAGATTGTCTCACGATGTGGTTCTTTTTATCTGACCCCATCAGCGAATCTCAGCACCATAATGGATAAGTTTCTCAGCAAGAAGTGAAAAAAGATGGAAAGGAAGTAAGTGATTAAATTTCACCAGCCAAGAAAAAGAAATGGTATCCAAAATATAGGAGAGATTGGGAGAAGCAGTTTGCTTTCATTCATCCACTGACTCACATGGTCTCTCATGCATTCTTCCACTGATAATCTGCTCTTTCCACATTCAGTTACGTGTCAGAATTCTAGATTTGGTAAAGCTGAAACTCTATGCATATCTTCAGTGTTGATCTATTCCATTCGGTTGGAGATAAAAGCCAGGTCCTTAAAAGATACTACAGATTGTAATAGATGCATCTGCAATGCTTGCATGATAAAGTAAGTCATCCTTTAGTGGGTTGCTCTCAGGAAAAAAAAAAGATGGATTTGGCCAACTGTTGTTTCTAACCCTTGGGAGAGTAATGTTATCAATACTTTCAATGCTCCACACCAACAGCAATGCTGAAAGAAAAAAAACAATTAGCCAAAGAGCCAGCCTGTCAGCATCAACCCTGGAAGCTATTCTTGTTAGCAAATTTGGCACTGAAGGACAAATATGAACTTTTGTAGAAATGCAAATCTGCAACAAACAGTGGACTGAAGTAACACAAGAAAACATCTTTATCATGATATATACACCTTACTATTGTACCTCCTGATTTTTTTACCCCCTGCATCCTGATTTTTAATGGTGATTTGGGGGCAAATTCCAGATTTTGATTTTTTTTTCAATGTTGGCAGGTCTGATATCATATACATGTATTTATATGTAATTATCATTGATGACAAGAAAACAAAAATACTTTTAAACAGTTGGTTGACTGAGTTTTTTTTCCATTGTTTTTAAGACATTTATTGGTGGCTCTATTTAACTCACTTTGACCACAATGCCCTTTGCTTTGCACTGCATGAATATTTTGAAAACATCTTATTACCAAATTCACGTCTCACTTAAATTTAAAGACATTATGATGCTACCTTCAAAACAGAACAAATAAAACAGTTTCTTTGTGCAAAGATAATCTCACCTAGAACAAATCTGGGCATGGGATGAGGATAAATACCAGAAAAATCTATCACTTCCTGCAGATGCAAAAGACTGCTGTGACAACATGTATTTGTATTTGTTAGAGAAATAAGGAAAACTGTTGACAACACCCAGTCCTATTTTATATTTTTCTTTCTAATTTTGCACAATGTGATAAACTTAAGATGTTTAAAATCTGCCCCCTTGCAGATTCTGTGGTAATTTTATTTATTTCATCAGCACCTTCATTACTGGTTAAATATCTCTGTAAAAAAAAATAATTCCAAATTTGTTCCCCATGTACAATTTAAGGAGAGATGCTGCCAGGATTTTATCTTGAGTGGGACTTAACCCTTTGTAATCGAAAGACGGAAAGAGTAGAAAAGGAGGAAACATAGTTCAATATTTATCTAGCACTTTGATTCTCTAATTTTGTACATCTCTACTTAAATCAAAATGTTTCAAAGATGTCACCTCTAGTTTTATAAGTATTAATCTGTTAAGCATACTCTGTTCCTTATCTGTTTTATGAATATTGTTCTGGGCTTCCTTCTGAAGGCGCATATGCATAGCTACCTTTGTCAGCTTGAATTTGTTGAAAAATGGTCTTTGTGGCTGTTATTTAGAATTTTCCAGAACTTACAGATATTACCTTTTGAATACATCTGCTCCAAAATTAGTTTTTTTTACTAACACACTTTCTTCTTGAATCACTAGTTTACCGACTACTATGCCAGATTTCTTATCTGTTCCATGATGCTGTATTAGGGTTTTTAGTCCATCAATGCCATAATCTGATTCTGCAAACAGAGGTATTAAAAATAAATATCTTTACTACTTAATTTCATTTTTTCATCCTTATTCAGTTTATCTTAACGCTGATATGGATAGATGGTTTTTGTAGTTTATGATTCGCAGGATTAAACTGATTGATACAAAACAAAAATTGTATTCTATTTTTAAATCATTTGTATTTTAATTAGGCTCAGTATATATATATATGGAAAAATCCTAGGTTACCACACCTTTGCCAGCAACAAAGCTTGTCCCTAAGGGAAGAAACTATGTAGCCTGTACATTAATCTGACTGGTCAAGTACTTTTCAATTTGTATTTTTTTTTTTGCTGCATAAAAATATGAGTTGCCCTTTTGTTGATGCACAAATTGCAGTACTTGTGCTTTTTGTAAACTATTGCTTTGAAAAATCTAGTGAATTTTTTGTGCATCATATCATCAATTATACCATTATTTTTTCATTAAATCCCTCCACTCATAAATTTTCCCCTTTTTCTAAAATGAAGTTGGGAATTTTTTTGTCTTTTTTCAAATGGAGTAGGGAATTTTCTCCCTTAATCTTCTATTCTAGAATAGATAGTGGTGGTTTAGTAATGTTTTAATTTTTGATTTTTAATGTTCTTAAAATATCCCATTGCAAGATTTAAAAAAAAATAAAAATATTTGATCACAATGGCATATGTACACTACTTATCATAGCAAGGTGCCCTGGGTGGCTTATTTTTAGAACAATTACCTTTATGGATAACTCACATCTAGCCCCTGTTGGTTCAAGTCTTGACTCCAGCAATATGTGTATATGAGAAAGATTGTTATTAGCTTCATGTGTGTCAGTGTTATTAGCTTCATGTGTGTCAGTGTTATTAGCTTCATGTGTGTCAGTGTTATTAGCTTCGTGTGTGTCAGTGTTATTAGCTTCATGTGTGTCAGTGTTATTAGCTTTATGTGTGTCAGTGTTATTAGCTTCATGTGTGTCAGTGTTATTAGCTTCATGTGTGTCAGTGTTATTAGCTTCATGTGTGTCAGTGTTATTAGCTTCATGTGTGTCAGTGTTATTAGCTTCATGTGTGTCAGTGTTATTAGCTTCGTGTGTGTCAGTGTTATTAGCTTCATGTGTGTCAGTGTTATTAGCTTCATGTGTGTCAGTGTTATTAGCTTCATGTGTGTCAGTGTTATTAGCTTCATGTGTGTCAGTGTTATTAGCTTCATGTGTGTCAGTGTTATTAGCTTCATGTGTGTCAGTGTTATTAGCTTCGTGTGTGTCAGTGTTATTAGCTTCATGTGTGTCAGTGTTATTAGCTTCATGTGTGTCAGTGTTATTAGCTTCATGTGTGTCAGTGTTATTAGCTTCATGTGTGTCAGTGTTATTAGCTTCATGTGTGTCAGTGTTATTAGCTTCATGTGTGTCAGTGTTATTAGCTTCATGTGTGTCAGTGTTATTATCTTCATGTGTGTCAGTGTTATTAGCTTCATGTGTGTCAGTGTTTCTTCTGAGGATCTTCCTCTATAAAATTAATTGTCATGTGCAAAAAATGACATTAAACTCCAAAAAATTACAAATCTTCATAACAATGATTCCATTAGAATTCCATAAAAATGTGTGTAAAGGAAGGAGTACAAGTTTTATCATTCCAGCTTAGATCATGATGAGTCTGAATTCAGTGCAAAAACTTAATTATACAATAACCTAAGAAAACATTGAACACAATTATGGTTAAGTATTACTTAGTAGTGTCTCTATAAAATTCAGACCTGAGAAGTATATTTTGTAGATTCCATTTAATTTAAATATGAATATGTAATTCTTTGTTAATAATCTGAAAAAATCTATGGGAGAATGAATATATATATATATATATATATATATATATATATATATATATATATATATATATATATATATATATATATATATATATATATAAAGAATACAAATCATATGGCGAATAACAACCCTTTCAAGCGTACTGGATCCACCAAGGGATCACGTGTGTCAGGGATTGATTAAAATAGATGCAATAAACTGACGACGAACAGTACAAAACTAGTAACTAACTAGCCTGAGCGCTTTCAACTCTTAATGAGTCTTTTTCAAAGGCAAATACAAAACATATATACGACAAACAAATAAACACAAAAACGTTGTGTTTGTAAACCTCTACATGGCTGTCTCCACATGTGTTAAAACTATAAATACAACCAGCTTGTATAGACTAGTTGCGGAAACTGAAAACAGTATATAATTCCCTAAAAGTCTACAAGCCAAAGCGACATCTATGTTTACTTTTTGTACATTTATGGAACGCAGATTATGTCCCGGATATTTGATTCTATACCGGTTATTCTTATAGTAAAAATTGAAGGATAATAAGAAGATTTAGAAAATGTTAAATTCTACTAGTGCATAGTTTTCATTTTTTAGTCTTCTTGGTTTAGACTGCTTGGTTTCAATGTTCTAAGGCGGCGTATCCAGTATGATTCCTTTTCCTTCCTGGTTGTTAGCAATAGCGATAAGTATTATATTACTGAAAGTGTGACATGGGGAGGAGAAGTGTTCTGCGACCGGACTTCTGTACAGCTTTTTTGTCATCCAATCAGATCTATGAAGGTTTATCCTTTTGTGTAGCTTTTCAGTTTCTCCGACGTACTGAAGGCCAAAGATCTTACATGTGATGAGATAAATCACATTCTCTGTTTTGCACGTTTTGTTTGGACCATGTATGTTTAGTTTTTCTTTAGTCATTGTGCTAGTGAATGTCTTGGTCTCTATCATATGTTGACAGGTTTTGCATCTTTTATCGCCACAGGGTCCAGATTGACTAGGTTGGTTTTGACTAGCGATTGGTGTTAGCTTTGCCCCGACTGGGATGTCCTTTAGGTTTTTTGGTCTCCGGTAAGCTACTACAGGTTTGTTCAGAAGTATTAGGTTTAGTATGTCTGACGATTGCATGGTTGGCCAGTGGTTTGCGATGATTTTACCTACTTTGAATTGTCTGGGTGATAGGTCAGAATAAATGGTATCCTATCAACCTTTTCTTTCTGTCCATATCTGAGTAGGTCGTCACGGTTTGTTTGTTTGGCCCTTTGGATTGCCTCCGCAATCAAGTCTTTGTCATAGCCTCGGTAAATTAAATGTTTAGCTAGCTCTTCAGACCTTTCTAGGAATCTTTCATCGTCAGAGTAAATTCTGCGTATCCTCAGTGCCTGGCTATATGGAATGTTCCTAATGCAGTGTTTTGGATGACAGCTGGTTGGGAGGAGATAATGGTGTTTGTCGGTTGGTTTCGAGTAGATGTCTGTGTGTAATTTGTTTTCCACCAGCCTGGTTGTTGTGTCCAGGATAACATGGTTTGAGTTGGAAATTTCTGCCGTGAATTTTATTGAAGGATGGAAGTTGTTTGCCTTTGATATGAAGTCATCCAGACTTTCTCTTCCATATTGCCACTTCATTTCTATATCATCGATATATATATATATATATATATATATTGACACTATCCCAGACCACATTTAGGAAAAGCTATAAGAAGCAGACATAACACAGCTAACTGTTTTCCAAAGTGATTTTCAGCTAATTGATCACATGACAACAATGTGGCCAAGCTACATAAATAAAGCAGTACTTTGATAGTTGCAACCATCTGTTTCTGCTTGATTAACTTTGATTATTCACATTTTCTTAATAATCAATTATCTGAATTATCAATTTAAGTAATAAATGATTTGGCTTTAGCATTGATTGCTCATCAAGTGTGTATGCTGATTGATTGACAAACATTGGTGTGCTTATTGGTAGTCCTAGTTTGAAAAACATTTTAAAGAATGCATTGGTGATACACGAAGAAGATTTTTTAGTTTTATTAGTGCTGGTTCAGTATAAATTGATTAACAATTACTATACTTTTTTGAAAGCTAACATCTTGCAAGAAAAATCAAAGGTTACAGTATGTGCAGTGGTGGACTCAAGATATACTCGCAGTTTACAAATTGAACATCCATTAGATTCATAAAAATTTCAAAACAGAGTTCAGTATTCTTAGACAATTTATTTCTTCAAGAATACAGTAAGTACATCTTGCCATAATCTGACTCATTTATTTGGCAATATTCTTTTGTAGTAATTCAAAAGTCAGATGGTAGAAAGTTTTGAAGAGGTTGTAAATGTTGTAAGGCCATGCCTTAGTGCTATATCCAAATTTATGTGATACTAAATAAGAAATATACTAAAGCACATTTTATATATATATATATATATATATATATATATATATATATATATATATATATATATATTCTTTCTTCTAGTGTGTGCTGTGCGTGTGATTGGGGAGTGTGACCTGATGCAGGAATTTCTGGCCTCGGGGGAGAGTGATCATGTGAGTACCATCAGCTTAATATTTTTTTGAGTTTAGCAAAGAAATGTCTGTCATCAATCACAAACTTTGCCTGCCTTGAATATAACATATTTACTGTGTATTGGAAAATCTACTGATGCTTGAATATTTTGATGTGCTGTGATAAATGTGATATTGTCAGTTGAAGAATGGTAAATGGAATTAAACTATTTTCCTCTCATTCCTTTACAGAGACTATGCTGCATCTTATTTTTGCTCCAAGAATAGGTTGAGCATTTTTATTCCTTTGACTGTTGTTACAGTACAAGATGATTATACATTTCTTACAGACAAAATAACATATTAACAAGAATGATTTTGCATTTTCAGTATTTTAACACTGTTCACTGCCATAATTTATTAAATTGTTTACGAATTCATCAGCAAGAAAAGAAAAGTATGCTTTCAGATACCTAGTATTGTAAAATTTGACATTATTATTATTGAATAAAAGCATTTGTTTAATTCACACCAAAAGTCAGGTCACTTGTAGTTGTAATACAAATTTATACTTTTCTATTAAACTTCATGTCTTTAGGCATTATGCAGATCAATAGTTTTACTCATTGCACATTTGTGTCTTTAAGTTATTGTTAATGTTAATGTTTTTGTTATAGTTCTGCATATCTTTGTCTTCATGACACATTACATTTCCTTTGCTTGATACCAAATAGTTACGCTGTGATGGCACTGATCTATGTTTCAGAGCACTGCCAACAATGAGGTAGAATTGAAGGTGATGTTGCCAGACAAAAGTATATGTGTGATAACTATACATAGAAATGATACAACAGATACAGTATATAAGGTAAATTATGTGACATTCTAACACAATGTAGAGATTACAAACTTCCACATATATATGTTGTTTCCAGACAGATTTATACAGTCTATTGGGTGAATTAACTATATAATGCACCATCAAAAAGAACTACAGAGAGTAGAGTTCAGTGTATATACCTTGTCCCCAGACAGAACAGTATAGTAACATCTGGATAATGGATGTGTATTTTATACAAAAAATAACTTGTGATGGTCACATGTGCTCATATCCAGTTATTTTTTGTGTATCATGGCACCAGACAGAAGTATAATGAATTATAAGAGTAAATCAAAATAATGCAACAAATTCTATGTATTATGGTACCAGACAGAAGTATAATGTGTTATAAGAGGTAATAAAAATAATGCAACAGATTTTATGAATCATGGTACCAGACATATATAATGTTTTACAAGAGTATATCAAAATAATTCAACAAATTCTATGTATTATGGTACCAGACAGAAATATAATGTGTTATAAGAGGTAATAAAAATAATGCAACAGATTTTATGAATCATGGTACCAGACAGAAGTATAATGTGTTAAAGAATTTTAAAAATGACAACATACACTATGTATCATGTACAAGATAGAAGCATAATGTGTTTTAAAAAACAGATACTATGTATTATGGTACCAGACAGAGGTAGAATGTGTTATAAGAATAAATCAGAGTGATTCACCAGGTACTATGTATCATATTTATAGAAGTATAATGTTGTGAAAAAAAATCAAAGTAATATGATCTATTGATATGACAATGACCATGTATCATGGTACCTGACAGAAGTGTAATGTGTTATATAATCATTCATCAGACACTGTGTATCATGGTACCAGACAGAGAAATAATATGTTACAAGAATAAAGCAAAATAGCACATCAGGTACTATATATTAAACAACCACAGAAGAAAAACACTATAAATACATGTTGCAGTTTGTTTTACATCACACACTTAATGCCAAAGAGAATTGACACATAGCAAGATGAGTATTTTCATGCAGACTTTATTGATAATGCTACAAATAATGAGATAATTAGATTCAAATGCAAATGTTCAGGCTTGCTTTCTGTTTATGTTACTCAAATCTCTCTAATCTGTATGTCTGTCTAAATATTTTGTTGGGAGTAAAATTCTTAAGCCATTAAAGATATTTCATTCAAAGATTGGTACACTTTAATCAAGTTGCGGCAAGGTGCCTTTTGAAACTTAGAATTTTCTCCACCATCTGCATCTTTTGATCACATTAACATTGGGAAATTACTCTTCCCTACCTCTAAATCCAGCCATCCTTCAAAAATGAACACAGCTTTCCTCCTGTACAGCTTATCGGCAAAGGAAAGTAGCTCTAACATATTAACTCCCTTTGTTCATGCTTGACGGCTAGAGAGTTCTCACTGTACAGTTTTTGTGTTAGCTTTTATCTGACAATAACCTATTGCAGAAGAATGAGAAACATTTTTCATTTAAGATACAAATAAAAATTGACTAATGATTTTATAGAATGCAATCTTTTAAGATTTTGACTGAGGTATTCAAGTTAATTCCTTAAATAATGGTTTTTATATTGAACTGACTCTACCATCAACCCGTTTTCTCACATTCATTATTTACAGCAAAGAGCTATTTTGAATATTTTCCTGTGACAAGGCAGCTAAAAGAACCAGTATGCTACTTGTACATGATTAAAATATACTAATACTATAACAAATTAGCATACTTCTCGTCACCCCTCAACCATCTTGATTTTTAGGTATTTACCTCTGTAGCAGACATATGTAAATACGTAAGTTGGCTCTTCATTTGCAGCCCGTTGCACATTTTTGATCTCATGTGTATTGTATAACCATGAGACACAATCATAATACAAACAAACCCGTTTTCAAACCCAACTCACTAAATGTAAACCACATTACAGATTTAGCTTATGAGTGAATTTATAATGATGATAATTAGGTTTATACCTTCTACTTTAAAATTATGGGAGTCAAAATATGAAACTATCCATTAAGACCAAATATTGTGGATGTTTAATAGTTTAAACTACTTGGAGTTATTAATAATGCATCCAAAGAATCCATTGTAATTTAGAATAATGTTTTTACTACCCAACACATTCTTTTTTAACTGACGCAGCAAGTCAGAAAAATAACATACCTTGTATATACAACTTTTTGGGGGGGAGGAAAAAGATTTTGATCATTAATTTGCAACACACTGGGTATAAGTATCCATATGTGTACATGCATGGACTTCGTAACATAGAAGCTTGATTTGTGGGATTATCTTTCAGCTTCCTTGCCAGAATGGCTTTGCAATTCTTGCATCATTTATTGTGTACCATCCTGGCAGCTGACCAACCAATCAATCTGGACATTTGGTGGATGGTTTTCACAAGCCTGCATGCTGTATGCAGGCCAGGCAGACCAACTAAATCTCTGATACCAATCCATAGTGCACTGGCATCATACTTTAAGCCATTTGTTCAGCCATCCAGCCTGGTCAAACTGACTTTGCTGGATTTTGTTAACACGCTAGACCATGCTCCATGGGGGACACGACTTGGTTGGCACTACTATCATATTCAGCAAGAAAAGCAATTTCTACACATTGATGTCATCACTATTGTACAGAATGGTATATCCCAGGATGCAAAGTGAGGACAACCTCTCCAGTCATTGAATGGGGGGCTGTACAAAATATACATAAACATTCTGATCGTATCATGGAAATGTCAGAGTCAAGTTTTAAGCAGGCAGTCAAAGATGAAACAGAATTTTTCCTCTCTGGTAGCCCTCCATTTCCAGTCATAACCAAATGATAAGTTGCTGCCTCAGTGGATGTTGATGAAGGTAATGACTTTCAGTCCTTAAGAATTTTACTGCAATCAGCAAAGTTTGTTGAAATTACTGACCATCTCTCAGATACTCTCTCTGCAACCATGGTAATTTGAGAGTCTTCTTTTTGGCGAGTCTGCTACCAGCAACTTTTTCACCATGCTTATGCCAGTCACGTACTGATACCTATCATTTTGATGTTACTAGCCTAGACAAAGTTGTTATTGCCATCAGTATGTCTGCACCATTGAGTTATAAAATGAAAAGATATATGTTTAATGCAACATCTAGGTTGGTCAGGAACATCATGTTGACTACCTCCTTACTTGACATGACATCTGTTGTGATATTTCCCATAGCTGCGGTGGGAAGTGACCATGCCTGGAAATCAGTATGCCATATTGGCAGGGTAATCAGCAGGGTGGCTCACCACTTGATAGTGAATTCCCAAATGCCTCTTGTAATGCCCTCCTGGGATCTTCTCTTAAATCACATCAAGTGGCTATGCTGCCCTCCCTGTCTTTTGGCTCCCCAATTTTCTTCTCCAAGCAAGTCCATATCTCTGCTGGACCTTGTCAGAGGGCTTACCAGAGAAAAGAAGATGATCAGCAGGAAGACTTGAAGGGTATCTCTCAGCACAAAGACACCTAGAGTACACTCCATTGTGAAGGTCTGTGAGGGGACGTGTCATGTTACCAATGTCTCACCACTCTGCTTCCATTGCCTATGTTGCTCACTCTGAGGACAAGAAGCTGGCCACTGTTGCAATCATGGTATACCTTTCCATGACTTAAGACACTTTCTGACCTGTTTTCTAATTTTCAACATATCCAGGACATGTTCTCAAAATCAAACCTTCCATGGCTTTAGACATGCCCAAACTCATTCAAGTTCAAGCACCCGTCTTCCAGGTTGCTGAAGCAGGTATCATTTTAGACTTGTTTTCTGATAGTTTCAGCTTGCAGAGTGAGTGAGCTGCTTACACTGTCCATATATCTAGTCTATATGTAGTTCCATTACAGTGGCTGAGTTGTACTAGGAACACAATCTGGTTATGTTTCTAACAACAGATTACTGTCAGTATGCAGTTAGCAAGTAAATATTGGCACTCTCTCCTCAATCAGCCTGTTGAGAGAGCCAATGCTGCAGGATCTGGTACATACCCTTAGATGCTCTTAATTGCACAGAGAATATCTGTAGCAGCCTTCAAAGGCTTTTTAGTGTCAAGTTAACACAGCATCACAAAACCTAACAAGCACAGACATCTTAGCTAAAGGGGATTATTCGATTTGCATGCTCTAAACTCTCAGAATAAGGTAGACTCAAAACATTTAGACCTATGAAATAAATGCAGTTTCCACATGCCTTGCCTTCGAACATAACATCTCTATTCGAGACATAGTGGAATCCATGGGCTGGCATGCTCAGTAATCTGCCTTCTCTAGCTTTTATGTATGTGATGGCATTGCAAAGGAGAAAACAGTCCCCTCAGGCCACTAGTAGCTATCTAGACATTTACCACACCCTATTCATGACAGCACTTCAGTTCCAGACATAACCTTGCAGTTTTCATTGGATTCACCAGGGAAATATTTGCATGGGAGGAAATAGCCAGGTGCAGGATCTTGTGTATAAACTGAATAAACACTGCTTTTACATTAGAAGTTCATCATTTCAATAGAGCAGTCATCTTGCTCCTATGTGGTGATGTGTGTTGAAATTGTATGCTCAAGCATTTCCTCCACCTAATATATTGTAATGTAAATGTGATTGGGTAATATATTTGAGAGAGAAAGCAGTTCTTTTTAAGTAAATTACATTCCTAAAAAAAATCAAGATCATGTTACTATAAGTTCCTCCTAGCCTCCCAATCAAATGCAACCATGCTGTTTTAGGAATCACTCAGCCATAAACTAGTAAACATCCATTGATGTGTGTCCATAGGATCCAGTGTAATTAATATATATGAGTTGCTTCTGTATAAAATATGGTCGGAAAGACTCTTTTAGTCTTTCAAGGAGAGATGTATTCTGAGTAAGCAAATAGTAATTTCCTAATATTAATGTTAATATGATTTGGAAGTATTTTCAGAGAGACATAATTTACTTTAAAAATTTTCTGCATTCAATATTTCTTGTATTGTCATGGCAAGTAAGTGTATGTGATATAAAATTGTGGGTTTTTTTATTAGTTGTATTGACACTGATGGTATTTGGCCATATAATATAGCAGGAGTAGCATTTATAATGCTGGACCATATATTATTTTAGGATGTCTGCACACAAGTTGGGGTGGGGGAGATATTTTACCTGTTGATGACTTTGGTAATGAAAATAATTGTTAGTAAAAAGACACAGGAAGGACGGACATTTTGTTTAAAATAGAAGTAGTTATTGAAAAGGTACTGGAAGGATGAGCAGCATGTGCACAAAAAGAATCAAATCAGAATTTGAGGTACATCATGAAAAGAGACTTGGTCATTATGATGAAATTTCCTCCATTTGAGGCATAATTTTAAAAAAAGATCTGTTTGCATATGTTTGAAATATTTTGTGAAATAATACAAGTTATGTATATTTGCAGGCTATTGTTCAAAAACTGAAACTATCCGATGCTGCTAGAGAGTGCTTTTATCTCTTTGAGACTGTAGAATATAACTTTGGTAAGTTTAGACATGTATCACCATGACTTATATGGCAAAACCTAAAGGAATCTTTCTTAAAAATTAATTCTGATGAAGATATGAATTTGTCATGGTATTTTTCAAATGTTTGTTGTTAAAGATAGCAGTAACCAAATAGCAGATGGAAGTGATACACTTTTTTCTACATTTAGAACCAGATCAGTGACACATTTACTTATGTATATGTATATTCATGTAATATATTCAAATAATTACTTATAGATTTAATCCAATTTGATTGACTTTAAGTGTGTTTTAGAAAGATTAAGCAATGTTATTGTATTCTGCTGTATTTTCATTCTGAAGACTTCAAATGGCATCACAACATATGAAGTAATACTCTGGTGTTCATGACTGTGTAATCAGTTTGTAATGAGAAACATATTTTTACGATAACTCTCGACAACAAATTTTAATGTGCACTTCATTCCAACTACTAATTAATACAATAAATTTGTTACTATCTAACTAATGTGAATTCTGTTTTGTAGAGAGAAAATTGCATGCCTCAGAGTTTCCCCACAACATTTATATACAGAACTACAGCACAGCAACAGCAACCTGCATTATGCTGAAGAAGTGGTTGTTTAACCCAGTCAAGGAGAATTTCCTCAACTCAGATGACCAGGCTGTAACTTTCTTCTTTTGGCAGGTACAGAGTGCTATCATTCCTAAAACTACACTGTAAAGCCATGTCTAACAATATCTTTGCTGTCCAAGTTGAACTCCAAGTATATTATTAGCAATGTATGCTGTCTGGGCATGATGTATCATCCTGAAAGAGCATAGTGTGACACCAATAGAACATAATCGTTCAAGTCCATAAAACATGACTGTGTTATGTATTAAACCATGTCATAACCAACCAGGTCAACTGAAGAAAATTAGTCATGTACCCCCAAAATTGGTGGGGGGTAATAACAGCAGGTGCAGAAAACTTGCTTCATTGGCACAGTTACCATCTTAAATCATTGCATATTAAATATCAACATGTTCCATATTAAACAAGTATTTAAAACAGTTGTTACATGTTTATTATTTTTTATGCATACTAAATCCATAATATTTTCATAACAAGTTGTGTACTAACCAGCATAATAGTAATTTTATCAAAAGTGTGCATATATAAGCATAATTTTTAATGTTAAAAAATAAAACATTTGCTAGGTCCATTATAATCCATTTAATTTCTTGCTGATACATTGACACAAATTTATGAAATGGGTGTTGTTTTTCCCACAACACTGATGTTTGCTGGGCATATCCAGAAAGGTCTGATTTCAGACTGATAGTAAAATGCATAATTCAAACACACAAAGTTTTTAAAAAGAAACATGTATTTAGGCTTGAATAATAAATATACTTAAGCAGAAAAAAGGTAAAAGGTATTGACCCAGTAACGTTTTTGCAAGAGAATTCAACTTGTGTGTACATATAAATTGTCTTGACCAAGTTTGGGAGTAAACCATTAAATTGTGTGGGTTCACAATGAGCTCCTTAAAAATATGCTGTGTCATTCTCGAAAGAACAAAAATAAAATAACCCCAGTATTCATTGACACAATGCTGTTATAACAGTGTGGCTTTACATCACTGCAGAGCAGCAGGAAGTAGAATGTTTGATTATATTAGCCAATCTCTCCATCCCTTTAACTTGACTGGTTTTTTCTAACTGGTGTGGATAGTTTTCTATGTAGATATGAATGATTTGAAATCAGAAAATAAAAAGAATAAAGATGATAGTGGGTGGAGGTTGTTTTACATGTGTATGGCATTAACCAAAACTGCTGACTTGTTTCAGTGAGTATTTATGATGGAAGATTGATTGGTTATCTATTGCTTTCCCATAAAATGGTAGGTAAATTAATTGATTTATACATTCAGTTAAGAAGCTCTTTTAGAGCACACCATTATTTGCTTGACTCTAAATCTTGAAGCTAATTGCATTTGTTTAAATCTGGACTTAGTGTAGCGTGTGATGACTTAGTGTAGCTTGTGATGACTTATTTGTGATCTGAAGATATCACATAATCACTAGGTAAGCTGTATCATTCTTTGTCAGCATGTGATATTGGCAGATCTTTTGAGTTGCATAGTGTGATCGGCTGATATTACATAGCCATTGGGAATGCAGTACTGTCCTGAGTAAGTATGTGATATCAGCAGATCCCATGAACAATGTAGCATCAAGTGTGATCTGCTGATGACAATGCAAAATGATACAGCTTCCCAATAGACATATTATACTAATTATTCTTTTATTATATATCTTAAAGAAAAATCATTTGTTTAAACCAAATATTGGAAACAATAGATAGCATGCAAAGGTTAATTATAGGCAAAGAGGTATACTATCCTATTTCTGGATATGCAGCATTGAAGGTATTTTCATGAATGGGTTTATGTTTAATTTACTCTTTGCCAGTGTCAGTAGTCTTAATACTCCTTCATTTTGGAGAATTTTGTGACTGCATGTTTTTGATGTTTATGTTCACTGGAGAATCTGTTAAAAATTGGAGAAGATAATGCAGGGCTCCAGAGTAATCTGCAGTCATCACATGACAGCTGCCTTAGTTCTGTATGATTGTTGGCTTTTTTGCATTGTACAGTTTGAAGTTTTGTGTAATCATGTGAAGAACATGATTAACATTTATGTCCTGTAAATAAGTTTACTTGTCTAAGAATTGGGGCACATTTAGGTGAAATGAAAAGTAGTTGAGTTAACATTATAATGTAGTTCAAGTGACATCATAGAGTAGTTCAGTTGACATAATGTAGTTCATCTGATGTCTTACAGAAGTTCCAGATTTCAGAATGTGATAAGATAGAATCAGTAAACTCTAATGTACAACATAAATGCCATGGCAGATTTGTGGAATTGAATAATTTGGGATAGATATCATTTGTAGGGAAATACTAAAGCATAAACAGTCACAGAATAGCAGTATATTGAACTGTGAATCCATATTAACAACCTTTGGGACTGTATTTGTTACACTTCTGTTTATAAACATGTCATAATGTGCATGTATGTTACATTTAACATGCCTTTCTTGCAAGCCTGGTCTAAATCAGGGTAACATAATTTTTTCTCAGTGGCTGTAAATCACTTGACAATTCTCCAGGTATGATCCAACAAAGGGCTAGTTGTGCTGGGAATGGACAGTCCTATCCTTATCATTGTCCAACACAGATTCAGAAGTGGTGGGGAAGGACAGTCCTATCCATATCAAGGTCCAACACAGGGTCAGCTGTGGCTGGGATGGACAGCCCTATCCATATCATTGTCCAACACAGGGTCAGCTGTGGTGGGGATGGACAGCCCTATCCATATCATTGTCCAACACAGGGTCAGCTGTGGTGGGGATGGACAGCCCTATCCATACCATTGTCCAAAACAGGGTCAGCTGTGGTTGGGATGGACAGCCCTATCCATATCATTGTCCAACACAGGGTCAGCTGTGGTTGGGATGGACAGCCCTATCCATATCATTGTCCAACACAGGGTCAGCTGTGGTTGGGATGGACAGTCCTATCCATATCATTGTTTAACACAGGGTCAACTGGGGTGGGGATGTCAGTCCTGTCCATATCAAGGTCCAACACAGGGTCAGCTGTGGTTGGGTTGGACAGCCCTATCCATATCATTGTCCAAAACAGGGTCAACAGTGGTGGGGATGTCAGTCCTGTCCATATCATTGTCCAAAACAGGGTCAGCTGTGGTGGGGATGGACAGCCCTATCCATATCATTGTCCAAAACAGGGTCAGCTGTGGTTGGGATGGACAGCCCTATCCATATCATTGTCCAAAACAGGGTCAACTCTGGTGGGGATGTCAGTCCTGTCCATATCAAGGTCCAACACAGGGTCATCTGTGGTTGGGATGGACAGCCCTATCCATATCATTGTTCAGCACAGGGTCAGCTGTGGTTGGGATGGACAGCTTTATCCATATCATTGTCCAAAACAGGGTCAACTAATCAACTTTTGTGATTGTTTTTCTTTTTTGCTTCCAGTTAAATATACATACATTTTGTATGTATCACTTTTCTGGCAGTGAGAGTGGCCACTATGCTATCAAAATGTTGTTTTTTTGTGAGAATATTTAGTTGTAAGATTTGAAAGTGATTTACCTGGTACATCAAAGCTTGGCTTGCAGACAGAAATGTATTCCAAAGAACCTAAGCTCAGTTATGTTTTCAGAAATTTTAAAGTTGTGACTGTGATGTTTGATGGGATCTTGGATTTCCTGTGGGCCACAGAGCAATGTTTTCTCTTAAATATGTTTCTAAATATGTCATAAAAGTTATAGAAAACTTCTTTCATTTTTCATGATTATTTTTTTTTAATTTTTAAAATTATTTTATTTCTTGTTTACTTCATTACATTTATGATTAATGAGTGTTATAATTTTATTTATGGCATAGAATATACATTCATTGCTGACTTAAGAACTAACTATATGTTGAGGCATTGGTTATTAAAGATTCAGAAAGTATAAGCCATTTTGGGCTTTATATAACATAGATAAGCAGTTGAGTCATTCCATGAAGCACTATAATTAACTGTCACTGATTAATCAATATGAAGGAGTGAATGTTTGCATAATGCTTTTATCATCCTTATTGTTTCAGGCTGTTGAAGATGTAAACAGAGGTCATATCAAGACAGATGAAAAATTATATGAACTGAGAGCCCTACAAGAAAGTGAGAAAAAGATGGAGGTGTGTTTGTTACACATGTAAAAATCACAACAGCTCCTGCTATGTCCAACTTTAGTTAATTTTTTGTCCCAGGCCCAGTCAGGCATATAATTTATTCTTGCACAGAAAAGTCTAAGTAGGGTTATAGAAACTTGGATATTTGAATAATAATTCAGCATTATCGTATCTTTTTATATACAAATGTTTTAGTTGTAGTATTTTTATATGTGACAACATTACAAATTCAAACTGTTTAAAAAAAGGAAACAAAAATACTTGAAACTAGCCACAGTATGAAAAAGTTTGAGAAATCCAGTGTTTGAATTTATTAATAATTCTTATCTAAAGCTATGAATAATCTTGAAGTTTGCATATGGTTATTGCCCGATTCTGTACATAATTACATTTGTATCTTATGCCTTACGCATTGTTTGATGGTACATTGTCTGATTGAGTACTTATTAAGCAGATTTTATGTTCTATCCTGGCCATTGTTAGATTATGTACCTAATTAAATTTAATATGTTCTGGCTTTTGTCTGGTTGAATACATAACTAAATTTCATGTATTCTGGGTATTGTCTGGTTGGGTACATAACTAAATTTACTGTATTTTAGCTATTAAATGATTGGTTACATAACTAAATAACATGTATTCTGGCTATTGTCTAGTTGGTTATATAACTAAATTTCATGTACTCTGGCTATTGTCTCATTGATTACCTAACTAAATTTCATGTGTTCTGGCTATTGTCTGGTTGTGTACATAACCAAATTTCTCGTATTCTAGCTATTGCCAAGACAGGTTCATAATTAAATTTCATGTTGTATTCTGCATATTGTCTGACTGTACCTAGCTAAATTGTAAGTTGTATCCTGGCTGTTGTCTGATTTGGTACAAATTATATATGTTGTATCCTGACTGTTGTCTGATTTAGTACAAAATTATATATGTTGTATCCTGGCTGTTGTCTGATTTGGTACAAATTATATATGTTGTATCCTGACTTGTCTGATTTGATACAAAATTATATATGTTGTATCCTGACTAATGTTTGATTGGGCACATAATTCAATTTCATATTGAATCTGCCATACAGCACACATAATATATATATATATATATATATATATATATATATATATATATATATATATATATATATATATATATATATATATATATATATATATATATATATATAATGAGACATGTTGCCATGTTTTTCCAGTATGAAAATTAAGGTCATTGGCTTGTGTAAAATGATGAATGCTTACTGTGCAATTTAGTGTGAAATGATCCATATTTGTATGATATAACATTTTACCAAATTTTATCAGCAAACTCCTCATCTGGTACATTATCAGACTCATGAAACTAGTCATGTGTTCAGTACCCAACCAGTTTGGTTGCCTTGGTGTGTCCTTTGGAAAAGAACTTAGCTCCCATTTTCTTAATGCTGAAAACTTGTTAAAAGTGCCATTAAAACCAACAAAATTGGTATATAATAATATTACGAAGTCATGGAGAGATTAGCTGTAAAATGACATGGTTGCAACTTGTATCTTCTGTTATGTAATGAAAACAAAACCGCTCAGTACACAGTTTCACAAATGATAATAAAGGTCCTGTGAAAGAAACAAAAATTAAAGGCAACGGAAGGTATAATATGAGGCTTTAGTAAATCTTGATTGATTTATTACCTCCCTTAAATTAGCATCTCCGGCTTTCAGCTCCAAAAAACTGATTTGAGATAATAAACTTTATCAAACAGAATTTCATCACTCAGCAAGGGGTCTGTAATCTTCAGCCTGTGTAAATTTCATGAATTTTTAAATACTCATTTGGGTATTTGATACAAGGGGTCTGTAATCTTCAGCCTGTGTAAATTTCATTAATTTTTAAATACTCATTCAGGTATTTGATACAAGGAGTCTGTAATCTTCAGCCTGTGTAAATTTCATTAATTTTTAAATACTCATTCAGGTATTTGATACAAGGAGTCTGTAATCTTCAGCCTGTGTAAATTTCATGAATTTTTGAATACTCATTCTGGTATTGTTTTATGGACCATAAGTAATAGGGTACGTTTTCTCATACTTTCTATTTAATGACCCATACATGGAAGTAGATATTCAATTAAAAATACCACAAGAAAATGCAATTCAACCATTATTTTTGTAGTATTTTTGGAGTGCTTAGATCATAAGCCTCATAAAAATATCAATTTTGAAAAAAATTCAAATTCTTGAATATTTCACAAGTGATTCATAATTGATTTCTACTATTTGGTAATTTTTCAGTTATTAAAGACAGTACGTCACCTGGATGGTTATGGATGTATTGTATTCCCTCACTGTCCATGTGATTCCCGTAAGGAGGGTCATGTGATAGCCATAGTTAGCTACAAATGCTTCACATTACAGGCATGTAGGAATGATGGTACAATAGAGGTAAGAACTAAAGTAATTTGACACAAGAGGCATGTAAGACTGATGGTACAAAAATGAGACAACATCTGCATTAATTTCACATTACATAAATACAGGACTGATGGTACAAAATAGAAAAATACAGCATTCATTTCTGCTGTTTCCTCAGACCTTTGAAATGTATCTGATATTTCTTGCTACCAAACCTTACATTGTTCCTGCTGTTTTAGATTTTTCTCAAACGGTACTTTTGTCCATCATCATATTATTTTTGCATTGGTTATATTCTTCTTGTTCCATTTTCATCAAGTGAACATTTCTTCCTCAAATACATTACCCAGTCATAATACCTTAGGAGAACTACCATTACCTCACAAAGCCAGCCCTCCCATATACTACTTTTGGCTTAAGGGAGCTTAAAGTTGTCTGCTGACCTAGTGGCTGTTGGGTAGAGTGATCTCCCCTTACATATAAGACTTGGCAGCAAGGCGTAAGGATATGTTAGTTATTACTTCCACTCATGCCAAGAAGTACTCTCTTGTCATGAGAGATCTTGCAAAGCCAAAGCTATGTGGATGATATGTCACTTCAAGTTGGTGGAGATTTTTTACAGCTAAGGAAACTATATTCCATCTATATTTCCAACTTTTTCTCTCTTTCTCTTAGACAAAGTTCTGCCTTTACGAATTAGTCACACTTTGTCATTGTCACACATTTGGTACTTGCACATGGAGCCTAAGTGACTTAACAGTCCATTTACACTCTACTTAATTTTATGCGCACGTCACTAGTGCACATATAACTATGTGTTATTTCCTTACAGGTACATATTAGCTTGTTTTTAATCTAAGGCTTTCATAGCATCTGAGTGCCATTTTAGTGTAATTATTTGTACAGGCAGTCTCTGGGCCATTTCCCTACAGGTATTGCTTCATAATGGATTTTATCGTTTGTGCTAGGTATATCCCATTAACAGTGCCTTTATTCCATTCCTTGTAAAGATTGTTTGTTCTTAACGTAGATACTGGTACATTCTGTATTTATACCATTCTAGCCAGACAAGTACAGTTCAACGCTGTATACATGGTTCATTCAGTCACCTACGCATGCATGTTTATATAAGGTGACCCTTAAGTTATTTTTATCTGCATAACTTTATATCATGTTGATCAAACACATAGACACACACACGTGTAGCCCATGTCTTCATAGTTAGTTGGTGCTATATTATTTACATGCATGCATGTTTTTATGCTCTGAAGAACCCCTTATATATGTATATCAAGGCAAGTTCTGTTATAACAGTACTTTTAACCTTGGAACACCATGCTTTGATGATTCTACCTGTCTAGGCAGTCCTTGACCTCCCTACAGGTAAACATGGTTGTTGAAATCATCTGCTAGCAATTTTTTTCCAGGTAACCCTTATTTGTATAGTTGTGCACCCACAAACAGGTGGTGTTGTCACATGGTATGCAACATAACATGCAGGCACACATTTTTGTAAACAGGTGATATTGTCATTATAGATTACCTGTATGCTTCTTTACCTTATTAGACATTAATGTTTGGGTCACCCTCCTACCACCTCATAACACTTGCTTAGCATGATACTACTGGTAGATCCTCGTGCCACAGCCTGTCGCCTGGAAGTTTCTCAACAATCTGCCATGAGAAGAGCCCTTTTAATCAGCAACTTTCTTGAAGTTTCTAAATCAAGGCATTCAACATATTTAGTGAGCGATAGACTGCATCACTCTTTGCCATGTAAGTCTTAATGTGTTACATGGACTGTAACCCTATCCACACAGCTGGATGATGATAATCATTCTACCAGTATCATCGATTCTGTCCTCTTCCAGCTCCATCATCAATGTACACCAGTGCTCCAGGATCTTTTGATCATACAGTGAATAGATGGTTTTGACTTAGTTACATTCGCAGTCTTCGTAGCCACCTTTATCGTCAGTTTGTCAGCAGTTCTACATATACACTCCCACCAGCTAATCATTTGGTACCCCAGCATTGACAGAGATCTTGCCGCATTGTGGATAACATCCACACTCTGTATGCAAGGATTGAATGGCCTCTGTTTACACTTAGGATTTAGTGCACAATATTGTTAACATAATTCACTGTGAGACTTTTATTTTCCCGGTTATCTTCAAACTGATGTAATATACCTTATTTTAAAACTCCATGCAGAACACCTGAGGCATACATGGAGTCAATCTCAAGCAAAGAACATGACATTGGTCCTCTGCCACTCTGCTTAATGCCCTGATGGATGAGTAGGCTAATAAACCATCAAGGAGACATGTTTCCCTCTCTCTACAATCACAGCATCAATGCAAGGATAGTATGTGGATTCAACATAAGGACCCAAAGGTCATTCATAGGACACAAACCTCTGAAAGTCATCCTATCATAGCTCCACCAATCAAATACCATGCGGATATAGCACAGAGATGGTTCAGTCGTTCGTTCAACACCTTTTTCTTGGTCCTAACAGCAAATGACTATGTCTGGTCATCGGCCAAAACACACTCATTTTTCCATGCCCCTCATTTCTCAAGGAAATCCTTACAGCACATTTTAAATGATATTCACAAGGGAGACTTAGCCTTCATTTTGGGCTTAAACATATCTTCGTGTCTTTTCATAGGCTCCAAGTATGTTCCTGAGAATTTTACATCATATATCAATTCAGAGCATCCCATTTAAGGCTCCTCATTGACCCTGGGGTCTTCCCTCATCTGACGTCTGACGAATTGAGTAATGGTTCATACCAGGACCGTTTCTATGGCGGCAACCTCAGGTTACCTGGAAAACATTCTGCAGCAACATCAGTGAGCAGCCTGCTTACTACCATCATTTTAGGACACCAGTAGTGCATGATCTTCCCATGAACATCTGTATATCAATATAACAGCCAGTGTGAAAGCATTTCATGAGGGGCAAGAATACTTAAGAGGCCAAGTAGTTCTCATTCTGCCTGACATATATATATATTAAATGTCACATATCCTCTTGTCTATTCATAGGCTCCATGTATGTTCCTGAGAATTTTACATCATATATCAATTCAGAGCATCCCATTTTGTCACATAACATTGGCCCTGGGGTCTTCCCTCGTCTGACGAATTGAGTAATGGTAATGGAATTTACTTTTCTCAACAAGAAGGATTATCTGTAGACTTCAGTGTTGGTTTATCTCTATCAACAAGAAGGATTTCTGTCCCCAGACCTTTGTGTCATGGTGTTTGACTTTTCTCAAACAACAAAGAAGAACTCAGTCCTACAATGGTGATTATCTTTAATAACAAGGATCCCAGTAGCCAGACCTTTACATCATGGTGTGTGACTTCTTGAAATAGTGTTGTCATCAACAAGAATTTCAAGTTCACCATCTCCCAGGACTCCTGAACAGCCTGGTTATCCCTTTGTCACATAACAATCGACTGGTACTGAAGGAATGATCAATCTGTCCCTCTGTTCTCAGGCAGATGTGTACCTGATGAGATCAGCCATTGGTAGGCATGTTTGTGACAATAGGGAACACCAAACCCAATTCATTGTCTATCCCATCTCAGACCCAATAGCTTGGGCAGTGGTTGCCCTATCATTGGATTAGACCAACCTTAACTCATACACCAACCACCAATACCTCTGACTCCATGTGATACAGCAAACAAGGAAATCAGCCTGTGACCTCGTTTTATCGCTTTCTGATGGGAGAAGTCAAGGATTGACGACCTCATCATTCCAACATCAGATAACCCGTGTAAGATTCAGGTCTTCCCTCATCTACTCAAAACAGCAGTTGTTCATCCCTGCCCAGAGCATTTAAACCCGCCTGTCCGGATCACATCAAACAGGCTTTCAGACAATCAATTCTCACAACCAGTAGTGGAGAGAATTATTCAGGATAAGCATTCTTCCACTCTAACGCATATGAAGGCAAATGGCACTTTGCACCCATTGGTGCACAATGAATATATCTTACCTCTCCTGGCATCAATAGAGCAGATACCTAATTTTATCCTCTGGCTCTTTGAAGAGAGAAAATTAGCTCTCTGTACAATCAAAGGCTATCGCTCAACAATAGCAGACACCTTTTGTCATTATGGGGATGAAGATATTGGACAAAACATGGACATATCCGAACTCCTTGCAACCTTGAATATACATGGCCTAACGTTAACCCTCTTGTCTCAAGGGGAGCCTATCTTGGGTATTACCAGGCTGAACAAGAACTCTTTTGTACCAATTGCATGGGAATATCTGGTGTACTTTTCCTACGAGCCCTGATTCGTCATGGCCTTAGCAGCAGCAGCAGGCAGTATTAATCAAATACATTTTCTGTCCTCAGACCCCAATTACCTGCAGTTTCAACAAGATAGGTCAGTCTTTCTTATGATGGTATCCTCTTTCATCACCAAGAACTGTTGAGCTTCCATGGGTAACCAGTCTTTTCTCATGAAACCTGTTTCATCTGGATGCTTTCGCTGAAAACCACTTGAAGACCTGTTCAGATCTTTGAAGTGGTAACTTAATTGAACAAAACCAGTGTGTAGAGGGAGATCACGCCTTTTTCTATCATGTAAACCAGGTCGAGACAATATATCAACTCAGAATATCTCATCCTGGATCAAGTGGGGTATTTGCTCAGCACACAGGGAAATAACGCTGATTCATTTAACTGTTTTTACACATTTCGGCTCATGAGGTTAGGGCAGTTGCCACCAGCCTTGCATTACAACAGAATTGTTCTCTAATTATCAGTCAGGCTTTGGGATGAAGAGCGGAGTCCGCATTTTCTATCTTTTATCTCTGAGATTTGACATCCCAAAAGGCCCAATTAAATCTTGTAGGACACTATATATGCAGCCCAACAGGTCACATTTCCATGTCAATAGAGAGCTTCTTAAGACACAGCTTCACGACTTTGTTGAATTTGCGTGAGGAAAATTTGTTCTCTTTTAAAACCACACACCCACCCCACCTTTCGGACGAATGGAGTCTCCTCCAGTTGGGCTGCCTAGAAGCTATCTCTCATAGCTTATCTCCGGGGTAAAAGGCTGTACCTCCCTCCACATCTTATTTATTCTCCTAAGGTATTATAATTGAGTAATGTATTTGAAGACGAAACCATTTTTTATGGTAAATTGTTTCTTCAAAAATACTTACCCAATCATAATACACATACACCTACCCAGCCTCCTCACAGTTACATCCATAGTGAGCATGCCTTCCACTCCAGTAATAACTATCATATCCTTACACCTTGCTGCCAAGTCTTATGTGTAAGGGAAGATCACTCTGCCTGACAGCCAATGGGTTGGCAGACAACTTTTAGCTCCCTTGAGCTAAAAGTAGTATCTGGGAGGGCTGGATTTACGAGATAATGGTAGTTCTCCTAAAGTATTAGGATTAGGTAAGCATTTTCGAAGAAACATATTTTACTTTAAAAAAATTGGTTTCCTACTGCATCAAGCATAAAATTCTCAATATTTCAAAAAGTTCATTTATATGGGTATGTGAGAAAGCTTGCCAGTATTTTGCCGTGTGTCAGTGGTTCTTTTGGGGGTTTTACTGGGTTCATCCTTCATCATTTATTCTGGCCACCATGTAATGCCTATATTGTGATGAAAAGTGGCATTAAAACCCTCTAACAATAACGGCATAGAATTGTTATTAATTTAGATTCAGTAGAAGGAAAAAGGGTCTAAATATTTGACAAAAATATAGTTCAAAGCCCCGTTAGTTTTGACTGAGGTAGTTGATATATTTATGTGATGATGAACAGTGATATTTGAGCATATTCTGCTAATTATTTTTCTGCATCATCATACTTGAGAAAATGCAAATATCAAGTAATGGATATGATGATGATCAGATGATTATGGGGGAGATAGGTAGGATGCTGTGCATTGTCTCCTCCTGTTCTCTATTCTTCTAACATTCATGCTATCATGGAATGTATTTGGAAAGGGAAGCAAATTTTTTAAAGTGTTTTTCTTAAGAAAGATACTTAGTCACTTTTTTTAAACATCCTCTTATACACCTGTCATGTGAGCTTGTTCCATCATTCATCTTAAAACTAGGAACACCTGACAGTATCAAAGGGAGGTAATGGGCAAGAGTTATTAACCTATGTCTATATGATGCTGATGTAGAAGATTATTTTTTTTAAGGGCTTGATTCAGGAGATTGCAAGCTTATATTCCCAGTGTTAATGTGATTGGATAGGTAATTTTAGAGAAATGCAATTTACTTTAAAAATTTGCTATCTGTAGCAAACACATGAATTGTAACAGTTTTTAAATTTATCAAACTTCATATATCTTTGTATCTATTTCCATTTTAAAAAAGTTTGAAAGTAGACGAGGATGACTATAAAAGAGGTTATCGTGGTTACTTCAGCATAAAGTCCCAATAAAAAGATGTATAAACCCATCTGTACTTGAATGTTAAAAGTGCAACAAATACAGGCATCAATTTTCCAGTATGTTGATTTCAATAATGTTGTTCCCATTGGCACCATTATTAAGTGTATCCATCTACTCTCTTGGTACACTTTAATTCTATCTCAGACTGAAAGGTTTAAATGCATTCTAAGGAATATTAACGATCTTAAAATAGGTCACAATTACCACTTTTAATGCTTCAGTAATCATGTGAAGCTTTATCATGTAACTTCATTTGTATGTTTGTGCTTGTACTGTCTCAAATTTAATGAGTGCATGATAATTTAAGGTATTTATGCCCATGAAAAGCATGTCACTGTGGATTGTTTATCAAGTCTTAATGACTATATTTTTTGTCACACATCAAGTACGTTAGCAAGCCAGCATTCTGTAGAATTTAAGTTTTGAAATGGGAAAATTTAGTGCTAATCTGTCCACAATTTCTTTTGATCAATTAAAAATGGATGTAAATAAAATAGATTAATTCATATAATTCTCTGTGTGCTTTTTTGGTCCCCAGTCTCAAGTGATAGAATTCCAGTGGAAAGACATCAAGGCTTATGATATAGATGATGAAGGAATGGCATTCGCTTTTGAATATGACCGGCCTGGGAAAAAGCCACGGATGGTGCAAGTACTTACACAATATGTAAGAGTTTTATATTGCTTAGTTTATATTTTTTTAGTTTGACACTGAGAAGAAAACTTGTTTTCTTTGTGATTCTAAAGGAAATACTGTAGAAACAGTATTTGTAACCTCATAATAACATTCCAGGCAAACCTTCTGAGACAATGTTTTTTTTTTCTAAATTATGACACATTTCATGTTTTGTTTATACCTGTATCATTACAAATTTAGATAAGAAAATATTGTTAAATAGGTGGATGTGTTTACACTACAAATGTTAAAAGGTGGATCATGTTGACATGACAAATGTTAAAAAAGTGGATATGTTGACATGACATATGTTAAAAGAGTGTTATGTTGACATGACATGACAGTTGTTAATATATTTTCTTGACAAAAGTTAAATAGATGTATATTTTGATGTGACAGATGTTGTAAAGATTGGGTTTTTCCAAATAGTTTTTTTTTATAGTTTAATATTGTTATAAATGATATTCAGTTATTAGTCTTCTACAGATATGTGTGTAGGAACTTGTGGTAAAGGGGTTATACATATAGATACTAAAGTGGTGATGGCCAATTAAATTGATCTTCTATTTCAGTATGTGTACCTTAAGGAATGTTTTGACAAAGTCTATCAGGAAATGAATGCAGATGAGGAGGTAAGATAATGCATAAAGAAATATTTAAAAAGCAGTTATCCCATGCTTTAAGCTCTGAATTCTTTTATCTCATGCTCTATGTGTGACTTCAATTTTCCCATGTTATAACCGATGACTTCATTTATCCCATGCTATGACAAATTACTTATACCATGCTATATACTATGACTTTTAGTTATCCAATTCTACATGCTATGACTTCATTTATCCCTCTTTACTTTTTGCATTCTATTACCAGTGAGATCCGTTCATCCCATACTATGACCAGTGGCTTCAGTTATCCCATGCTACAAGTTATGACTTCATGTGCCCCATGCTAAAAGCTTTGACTTCAGTTATCCCATTCAGTATGCTATGACTTAATTTATTTCATGCTATAAGTTGACTTCATTTTTCCCATTCTATAACCAATGAGATCATTTATCCCATACTATAACCAATGACTAAGTTGTCCCATCTTATAACAAATGACTTAAGTTATCCCATGCTATATACATGACTTAATGTATCCCATACTATATGCTATGACATCATTTACTCCATGATTTCATTCTATGATTTCTGTTATCACATACTATATGCATTGACATGATTTATCCCATACTATAGCCAATGACTTACTATTATTATCTTATATATATATATATATATATATATATATATATATATATATATATATATATATATTTTTTGTTTTTGACTGAGATAAAGACTCAATAATAGTTGAAAGCGCTTAGGCTAGTTAGTTACTAGTTTCGTACTGTTCGTCGTCAGTTTATTGCATCTATATATATATATATATATATATATATATATATATATAATATCTGTGTTTATGTGTATGTCTGTGTTGTTAGTTTGGGGGTTAATTTGCAACAGGTATTTTCATATGCCCACCGTAAAGAAAGCATATTATTTTAGCTATAATATAGAAAGTCGATGGGATGGTTTGTTGTCTGTCATCCATCATCCATCTGTTTTTTACATTTGTTATCACTACTCCTCCTAAACTACTTGGAAGATTCCTTGAAATTTGGCACACATCCATTGGTCTGGTGTGCCCTAGATAATACTGGCACAGCTTAAATATGTATCTTGAAAATCTACTTATTGTCCTGAATAGCAAGTCATATCTTGAAAATATTGTTATTTCTATTCCACCAAATGGATGGTGATATCAACATGGGTTTTTCACCAGTTGACTTATTGTGATAACTAGTTGGTCCTAAATGAAAATGGCACCAATCACATATCCAGTAAGGATGCCATGATGACTGTCATAAATAAATCTTTCTGTCACTACTTCTTGGACTGGATGATAATTATGACAAAAGGTTCTCACCTACATCTGATGGTATCTACTTTGCCCAAAATGAACATGGTGCCAAGCTGACACCCAGTATGTGTACTACAACAGCTAACTTGAAAATCCTATTTTTGCTGAAGACTATTAGAGATGGTTTGAACACACAACAGTTAAAAAAAGAACTATTTTAATCTTGAACTCGGGAAATTTTGTTTTCTCATTAGACTGTCGGTGTCATTGAGTGACTTCTGTGAGATAATGCTCTCTGTCCAACTGTTTATATTTTGTATCTGCATAATATCAGCTGTTGGCAGTGGTGGATGACTTATAACTGAAGTAAGGAGGAACCCAATTTTTCAGGGCCACGAGTCTTGTGTCACTGTGACTGAAAGGAGAAAAATATTTTCTGCACAATCACTCTAGTTCTTTTCCTTCTGTTGTTACCATATTTTGTGGATAGCTAGCACTAAATTAAAGAGAAAATGCAACAGTAAATAAAACTTGCTTTTTGTGGCAACTTTAAATGGGGGAAAATGTTTAATATGTTAATTAAATTAAGGTACATGGATAAATTGATGTGCCAAGATGGAACATTATCTAAAAGGGTCCTAAAAGGCTTTAGCAACTCCTTCTTACTTTACAATGGTATAAGACAATACAATTAGTGCAGGGCATGAAATTAATGCTAATTGTGATTTTGTGCACTTTTTGCACTCAGACTTGTGAAAGTGTGCAGGATACTTTATTGTGATTCATGGACATGTGGAAAAACTTTCTTAAACTGTCCCAAAAATTATACTAATGAAGGTGTTCATTAGCTTAGAAGACACCTAGAGTTATAATCCATGAGAAACCTACAATCTGGCCTGCTGCTGATCAAATAATAGAATGTCAGCTTTTTTATACCTAGATATGCTGAATCAAATAAAGGAAATAAATATGAATGTTTGACTTTCAATGAGTCTTGTTTGTGAAATATGCCTTGTAATTGTGTTGAGTTGGTATTCATGAATAATTATGATCAGTGAATTTTAGGTAGGATCATTAATTCCTGTTACGGTTATCCTGACGGTTGGTGAAAACAAATTTCAAATTTCAAACTTTGGGCATGCATAATCAAACTGGAGCATATATCTTGGATAATAATGTATAACTGGTCAGTTATTTGTGGAACAAAACTTTCTTTAAATTATTTCCTGTATTTTGTTGTTTCAGAATTTGTGATTTCATTTTGCATTGCAATTTGGAAAGGAGACAAAAACATGTTTTAAAGGGAAACTTTTATCCCAAAACTTTTGTTGTTTCAGAGTTGATTTAAAATGAGGCTGACTATGTAATGAATGTGTGACTATATAGAATACTGTATCTAAAATTTACAAACATTAATTGTGAGGCTCTCTATATTGAATGCTAAATTTAAAGTCTACAAACATTCATAGTGTGGCTGACTATATAGAATGCGGAAACTAAAGTCTGCAAACTTTTATTGTAAGGGCTTTCTTTTGAGTATTTTGGTTTAAAATAACTGCAGACATTTGTTCTCAGTCTTGCTTTAAAATATGTTGTTTTGAAATTGTTAGCCATACAGAATAGTCATGCTAGATTTTATGGTGAATACCTCAAAATGGACAATAACTGGACAAGCCTTGTGAGAAAAATGTACAAAGTAGAAATTCTCTTGTCATAATAGCAACTGTACCATAGACTTTCTTTTCTGTTTTCAGAAGGTTCGGTGAAAGATTGAGGACTGAATGTAAATGGCAAGAAACATATTGCAAAGTTGAGCACTGTATGAAAGATCTTCATTTTACTGTGTTTACTAGTCATTTGTCAAAAAGGAAAGATTGAATGGATTAACCATTTATGATGACCATCGGGTCTACCATCATCACCACCACCATGACTGTAATCATCATCATCATCATCATCATCATCATCATCATCATCATCAATATCTGTAGTCAAATTAATGTACAGCTTGTGATTTTATGTTTATAAACTTGACTATGATTGATATGTGAGTATGGATGACTGCAAATTTGATTACACTTTGTCATATTTAGATATAATGTGATGACTAATAATTCATAATGCCTTGATTGTGTATCATATTTAGGACATGTCCATCAATAGCAACCTTCTACAAGCATCTGGTTTTGCAGGCTTAGAATTTCTGTTGTTAACAGTCTTAATGATCGCATTCAAACTGTTAAAGCCCTATATCTTTGACATCAGTTGTTTTCAACAGAAGCTTTTGTTCTTTATTACCCACTGCCAGAAGTTGGTAACTAGATACATAGAATCCCTCTCTTCCTGCATAAGCGGATAATTACAACCTTCCCTCATTTTAGTGTGTCTGGATAACTCATGAACTCACAGAGGCAGGCTTGGATAACATTTTTTCTAACAAATAGGATTTTATTTTCTTTGCATTTTAAAAAAAATTACAATTGAAATAGGTCAAAGAAAGTTCAATATATTGATTGCTTTGTTATTCAGAACTGACAATCAGTGCAAGTACACCCAAATTTGTCATAATGAAATTTGCAACATTTAATAATATTTAAGATTTTCTTAGACAAAAATATTTTTCCAACAAATAATGCAGTATTTGATGAAATGTAAAGAAAATAAATATTGGTAAATACTAAGTGAAGGTTTCATTAGTGTCATTTGTGTTTTACTTTAATCTTTTAATTAGAATTTAGTGACATCATTATAAATCTGATCTGTCCTCACCTATTCAAATCGGTGCGGGTATTTCCATGAAGACCTTATTAAGTATCTGTGAGGCTTTCATCTGACAACTATTGTAAACTTAATGATTCTTTGACAGAAGTTAATTTACGCAGTAGTAAATACAGTATGTGAAAGGTTTTGACATTACATAAACATCCATATGTAGATTGTATGGTGTAGACACTCCCAAGTTTTTAGCTTTGGCCAGCCACTGGATTGTTCCTAAAGCTTTGCAGTGGTACATTTGAGTTGCAACATCTAATGAAACTTCCATATTTCTAATTTTACTTTTTGATCTGTTTGTTTTTCATTTTAAATTTTTATTTACTCATTAAGTAATGTTCTGGGGCCTTACAACATGCTGTTTGCATTGTAAGCAACATGCAGTTGTATTCAGTCATTTCCATGTGCCATTAAAGGTCACCAGCCATACTCCGATAATTTTCTGTTTACATCAGATTTGCATTACATGATTAAAAGTGATTATACTTGCACAAACAAAATTATCAAGTGTAAAGAAGAAATAATAATTTATCTACTCGAAAAAGACGTATGCAATGCAGTTACAACTCCTTAGCTATGATTTCCCACCTATACAGGACGCCAGCCAGAAATGACATACATTTATCCCCACAAAACAAAGTACGTGCTTCTTATTGTCGAAAATTAAAAATTATAAACCATGGATAAGGAACATTTAGATGAAACTACTGAAAACTAATTTACTGTTCAGCCTTAGATTGTGTCACTTTCAAAACTGTTTCATTGTTTCAATTTATTTTTAAAATTCCCATTAATACAGGTAAAACGAAATCAATGTTGGCTTCTCAATGTTGGCCAACTTTATTTTAAAAAAGAAGAGAAAATTGGCACACTTAAAAAAATCCAAAGGAACCAAACTTTACTTTCTTATGTAAAGCTGATTTCATAAGAAAAATTGGCATACTTAAAAGATACCAATGTCAGTTTTCAGGGTTTGCTTTCTAATAAAATAACCGTTGTATTTGATATCCTGTCTGAACGTTTAAGGAAAGAGTTTATTGCTCGTTCCAAGTTGTGTTTATCCATCATCCAGGCTTCTATTTGTATACACAGCAATAATGTGCTTTAATAACACTTTTGTAACCCATGCTAGCGATAAGATTATCATTTGCACTCACATGGAATGTATTTTATAATAATAATTTTTATTTGTGAGATACTGTCATATAATTAACCTGGATACAATACAATCTTGGTCAGTTTGCACCTTGTAACATCATATGTGAATGGCAGGTGTCTTAAAGCAATCAGGTGATATTTTTGTCTCTTTTGTGATTTTGTTATTTGACATAAGTGATACATACTAAGGACATATATGCAAACTGGCATTCACTACATACATGGAGTTCATGGGTATATTTTATCTTTAATAAATTTTGCATGATGAAAAAAGAAAGAATAAATAATAACAATGCAAGGTTAGTTCCTTTCATTTATTTTCAAAATAAGTGTATGTTTATCTTTTTTTGTACCTTGCAAGTGGGAGGGGCACAGAGTCAACACAAAATCATACTTGTATGAAAAAATGGAGAAAATAGTATTGACAATATTGACTAATAATAACAAGCTTTTAATTTATGTGCACACTCACTAAGTCAATTTGAATAATAAAAACAATGAAATTAATTAGTAAGAGCTTCATATTGCAGCAACATTTCTCTCTCTCTCTCTCTCTCTCTCTCTCTCTCTTGTAATCTCAAATACACTATCCTTAGAAAAATGTATACATATTCTGTAAATTATTATCTGTTGTTTTCTTGTTTAATAATTTATTAAACAATAAAACTTAACATAATGATCTACAGAATGTAATAAATTATTATTGATAATTTGTATAGAAAACTTTAATTGAGAATGTTGTTGTGCAGATGCATATACTTTTTATCATAAAAAAATGTATATAAATATTTTAATGAGTGAGCAAGATATGTTTGCTTGTGTTTTCTATATATATATATATATATATATATATATGATTAATTTCTTTGAAAGAATATCAGTTTCATTTAAATTTAGTTTTTTCCTAAAACCTATTCCTAAAATGTATCATGCATAGTATCTTTTTGTTGTTTTAAGAAAAAGAAATTGTTCAAACTATTGCTATTAAAGTTGAGCTGAGTTGTCTTTCGAGTTGAGACAAATTGTCTTGGGCAAGATTGACTATAATCCAGCATTAATGATACAATTTTCCCATCCCCTTACCATATTCTATCTCAGAGCTTGAATTCACTTTTTTTCTGGTAAACAAGGTCTTTCAACTTTTTTTCTGGTAAACAAGGTCTTTCAGAAAAAGAAAGAATCCTTATTCCCCATCTTCACTCTTGTTTACATCCGTAGGCAACACAGTGCATCATATTTGCTGTACAAAAGCATGATCATAAGATATATCACATAGACATTTACCTGGTGAAGTTAAACACTTGAATGGCTAGGTTGAATTGAAGGGATAAACGTATGTCATATCTGTGTTTGGCATGCAGAAACTACCGATTGTTTACAGAGATTGTCAAATATTTTTTTTTTTCATTTACAAAAGTGGATTTTTAAGTCTAATTAAGCATTTTTATAGTGTGCATACATAACAAATATGTTTTGTTTATGACTATAATCATATCACGTGTTTGTACAATATAGGTGGCCAGTGACCTTTAAAGATGAGTAGACCAGTGATATTTAAAATAGCTGTCTTTGGGAATTATCTAGTGCAACCATATTGTTTTGGATTGAAAAATGTTTATGAAGTATGTGGCTTTTATCTGTTTTTAGGCTTTTGATGGATAGTTTGTTTAGTACTGACAGAGAGGCAACTAATATTTACTGATTCTTGAATTTGTGAGTACTGTATGTCAGCTTGATCTAGCATCCATTAATATTATATCCATTATATAAATTTTTATAGCCTGCCAGTAGCTTCTCATGGGTCGGTGGTTCTGCCTGGGGTTTCCAGGTTTCATCCTCCACCATTAATACTGGCCCCCATGTATAGCCTATCTTGTGCTGAAAAAGTGTGTTAAACCCTATAACAACAAAAACAACAACAAATATTTATATTGGGCAAAGGAGATTATAATTCTCTTGTATCAATGAAAGTTATTTGCACACCATTTTGGCCATAATTTGTTTCCCATACTATCTCATATACTTCCTTATGGTACAGTCAGTGTTTATGGACCCTGTGGCTCACATGTAATAGAGGTAGAAGGATATATTGAAATGGTGGGAGACACCACGTTCCATGGAACAGTTGTCATCGTTATCCAATTACTCTGATCTTGTAAGTTTGATTTTACAATATTAGTGTAAATGTATAGATCATTATGAATCTCTCTGGTCAGAGACAATTTATTGAAAGCAGCTATATCTTGAAGTTTGATGTTGATTTGAAATGGATAAACTAACAAAAAGATGTAGAATTACAGGGGGATATAATCAAGCTTGCATTATGCCAGATTAATATATTCTGATCTTGGTACTGTTTATTTTGGGGAATTAAAGTCATAGTTATTATATACTTTTTTGTTCCATGTTACTTCTAAATTGTACAGTATTTCTGCATACAGCACTGCTTCATACTGAATGATGTCTAAAAATAAATTTTGTTTTTCATGTTAAAAGTTTAAATACACTCCCAGCATTTCATTAATGACACTTGAATATTACATCATAATTGTTATTGTTTGTTACATGAAGTGGCAACATCAACATGCTTCTGTTATGAAGAGTAAGTTTCCATGCATTTAATAGGGAGATGATTGATTTTAAAATCACCCATGATATAATAAAGGAGTTTATGATAAAAAGTTACTACATTTGGATTGGAAAATATGAATTAGTTTAATCTGAGTGACATTGCACTCCTAATGTTGTACACTATTGCTCAGAATAAAACTTGTTTATGTTTATAGCAAGGCTGTAAACATACCAGTAACTTGTGTTTATAGCAAGACTGGTTGTTTTCATAATTCAGTTTTTTGCATATCAAATTAGTGTATCGATACTTATCCCATGGCCTTTTTCAAATTTTTATTAAAGAAACATGGCTGAAAGAAAGCTTGAACTTGTATTAATCTGATGATGTAGCCATGCAGACTTCCAAACAGAAACAAAGGAATTTGTGTGAATTATACCCCTTATGAAATCATTAATAATTGTGTTGTGTGTTATGAATGTCACACACAGCTGATATAATTCAGATTTTAGAGGTTCTTGTTCTTAAAGTGTTATAGGTTGTGTATAATGCATTATGCTATTTAGAAAATATTGCCATTGTTTGAATGCCTCAGCATTTACAATACATGTGATACCAAGTTGATGTTTGTACAGTGTATATAGTATTTTTTTAATAGCCAGTACTGCTTAAACTGTTAACTTTTTTGAGAGGAAAATGAAACATACACAGAGCATGTTATTATTTATTTATTCAGAAATAATTGACTTTCACATTACAATGATTTTGCCTGTACATATTTTCTTTTAAACAGTGACAAATTATCAAAATCTGCCAAGTAATTGGAGACTTTCCACATGTTCTGCTATAGATGATGGCTTATTATGCCTACTCAGTCAAGTTTACCAGCATATAAATATGGTTTGTTGGCAAAGAATCACACCATGCCCATGCAAAGACATACACTGGCTACTTTTTAGTGATAAATGACTTTATTTCCTTCCATATTTCTTACTTGAAAAATCAACTTTATTTTCATTATGTTTTGAGATATATGGCATGCACATTGTCTAGAATTGGAATTCAAACTGTAACATGTAAGCAGAGCACCATATATTGTTTACCTGGAATCTGAATTTCAGGTAAACAAATTTGCCATCTTATTGTTGTATATTGCTTTCATGGTATATTAACTTATCACATTTATTCCTTTGGATTAGTTTTTTGGGTCCCAAGTGACCAAACAGTCATTATAGATGAATCACACCTCTCACCTTGGTCTGACTGAGTTTGATTCTTGGCTTGGCTAACATGGTTAAATGAGAAAGTGTGCCACTAACTTCCCAGGGTTTTCTCCCACCAAATATACTGGCTGCCAGCTATTGACCATCAGGTGCTGAAAGATTGAATTTAACTCCATAAAACCAAACCAGATTAGACTTGTAGTGTTTTGCTGTGATACAGATCATTAGTCAGTTTCCTAATTTAAATGTTTATTCAGAGATGTCTAATTTATTAAATTTTGAAAATATTTTTGTCTTTAATTCTTGATTGAATTTTTTTGCTCTCAGTGGATTTTATATTAAAACACTTAATTTTAAAATTGACTTTCCATGTATGTGAGTCAAAAATCTATGAATTACACTGTATTTGTTTCAGTGGGTTTTTTTATCTTTAATTCATATATCTTGCTACAGTTGACCTCATGGCTAATGTAACTCAGCTATCACTTAAATTCCAAATTCTGCTGAATAATCACTTAGGTGTAAATGTTGACCTAATTCCTTATAACAATTAGCCTGACAGTCTGGGGTCCACCTATGCAGCTTATTTTAAATGTCAGTAAATTAAAATTTTCTCATCAAATTTTTATGAAAATTTCATTATGTACTTAAAAAAAATGCCCTTTGTGAAGAATATCTTTCTGTCATTACATGTTTATATGCAAAGAAGGCATATCTCTCAAGCCATTTAAGGTATTTTACACAAAACTTTATGCAATTGTGCAATGAGGTGTCATTTCCACCACAATTATTTTAGTGTTACCATGGAAAAGATGCATAGGATAAGTTGTATATAAGTTGACATTTTTTTGTTACTGTAGTGTAATTGAGAGTTCTGGACAGTAGGATACTTATATTAAGAATCAAGGGGATGACACTTTGTTATAGAGATAGCTGTGGAAATTAGTGGAGATTTATTTTTCTTTGTGATTGATTTTCCTGGAAATGAGAGCCATAACCACATTGTTTTTTTTCCATTGTTATCCCTGTGGTCTTGGGAATGTAGAACAGGCCTGATATTAATAATATTATTAAGAAAATGTATAGTGTTTATAGAATTAGTAACAATGTATAGAGCCATTGACCTGTTAAGTAAAAATAAATTTGCCATGTTAAGGAACTCATACATAGGTAAATTATTAAATCTCATAGTAGTTATCTTCCATGGATATTCTAATACTTGAAAGTAGAAAATGCTTTCAAAATGGAAATCACTATAATTCCTCAAATAATGTTTCAAATATTGATATAAAAATTCTTTTGTAAAATGAAAAAGAAAAGAACTTAGTTTAATAATAAAGATTATTTCATTTTTTATGAGACTAAAAGGAACCATGAAGTGCAATATCTTACAATTTGTTTTTCTTCCTTATGATTTTATGTGAATTATTATCCTGTCTGCCCTTGAGGTAATCAGTGTTTTCACCTCATTGATTACCCTTTATGTATGCCTTTCTTTTGATGCCTAAATGTCTTCAGTTCTATATAGCTAGGATTGTGTTGATGTACTTTTTAAATTCTATACATATAGAAAAACAGTTACATCCATATAACATGGAGCACTTAATACTCCTTTGTTTACAGCTAAAATCATCAAAGATGATGAGCTAATCTCGAGTCTAAAGACAATAGCATTAGCCAGATTTCCAGAATGTGTATATCATTATTCAAATGTCATTCCTTTGAGTTGGTTGCTTTTGAGATCTGCCTGCAATATATAAGTAAGACCTACCTATAACTTCTCCATTAATAATGGGGAGGTCAGAAATGTTGATACTAAGATTTTGTCGGTATAGTTATTTTGGGGGCAGCAGTGCTGATGTTAAGAGTTTGTGATATAGTTATTTTGGGGGCAGCAGTGCTGATGTTAAGACTCTGGTATATTGCCATGCCTTCTGCACAGGGAAAGTGGCTGTAGAAGATGGCTGTCATTTCAAAAAGGAAGACTATATTTGTGACATGTATGTAGTATGAAAGCTGTAAACAACTTCAGAGCATTTTATATCTTCATTTAGAACTAATTATTAAGAACTAGCTCATTCAGGCTAACATACACTAGTAGCTCTTATTCTTCAGCATGAACTGAGTAAGGTATTGTTGAAATGTGCATGGCAGAACCATTCAGAATCTTCATTTAAATCTTGGTACATAAATTGCTTGGCTTTTAAAATAATTCTTTCCATTTACTCCATTTTTCCTCTGGCACAGAATATTCTCATCTGTTACGATGTTGGATGTTTTAGTCTTCCCAACATAAAATATTTTGGCAAGAACTCTAGAACTCTCCCCATTGTCATCATGTTGAATAACTTTTACTTTTTCTTCTTAAGTATTAATTCTCCATTTATGTGATGACATGTTCAAATTTTATAACTATTTTATATTGCCAGTTGTTCAGTACTGCAACTTAATTATGCAGACAAAATTTTTGTAGAGTGGAAGAAATGTCTTGTTTATAAAGGAATTGATACATGTACTGCCACATGACTTTGCAGACTTTGTCTGGTGCCCTGTTTTGTTCAATGGTAATTTCTCTCTGTGTGTTAATCCTCAAAATTTATATTTAGCCTGTGCTGACCATGTTATGATCTTGACAGTAATGTCCAGTTAAAGAAAAAAAATGTGAAGCCCAAAACTTTATCACATCATTGTTGACCCCATTTCCTGTACACATCAGTGTTAATGATATAAGATTAACCTTGGTGGTACATATACTTTAGCTAATACTTATTTCAGTAATAAAAACCTGGTATTAGGAAAAAAACATTGCTATAGATAATCAGATTATGAACGGTATGAATTAAGTAATGGTTCTGGATACATATTAAAATAAATGGCTGCTTGTGACAGGTAAATTTACGTTTGTTGCACCAATATGCTGACCCCTGGTCACATTAGAGGGGAGGCCTTTCTTGGGTGGTACTTTTGAACACAAACTCATTAGTGCTAAGTGATTCTGTCTGTAAAAAGTAGGTAGCAGCTGGACAGTGTCTGTTCTTGAGGGGTACCACTGTATAAGTTAATTTTAAGGGCAGCAGTGTTGATATTAAGATTTTGTAGTATAGTTATTTTTATGTTTTTCTGTTTTTAAGTTACCTACACCAAGAGTACATCATAGTTGCAAGTCAAATGTTCTATATGACCCTGATATACACTTAATAGATATAGTTTTCACATATTTCAATATATAGTTTTCACATAATTCACAGATTCAGAAGGGTGGATTTGAGATTTTCCATGTTATGTGTGTTTTGGATTTTGAATGTAGTTTTAACGGTTTTTCAGTCATATCACTACTATGTCTGCAGTGTAAGTTTATAGAAATGTCTAGCACTGGTGCATCATGCTACAGACATGTAGAATAATGCCCCATCCAGTTACATTATCCAGACACTTGGACGACCAGTCCTAACACTAACCTCTTAATGCTGAGCGCCAAGCAAGGCAGTTGTTAGTACATTTTTCTAAGTCTTCAGTATGGCTCACCTTCAGTATGGCTCAGCTGGTATTAAAACCTGCAACCTTCTGCATCTAAAGTGGATGCTGTAACCAATATGCCACTGGAACAGCCATTTTCCATGTAATAAAATGTGTTATCTAATAAGTGGAGAGCTTTACTGTATATACATACTATAAGTAATATCCAATTGCAAACTGCATAAACCCATTTCATTATGTGATGGCAGATCTGGCTCTAAGCAGTTTGGCAGATTAGGATTTATGCTGTTTGCAAATGGACTATATGTGGTGATCAAAGGAGTGGAAGTAAAATAAACAAATATGTAAGAAACTGAAACATTATTTCAAGAACAAATTACTATTATCATTATCAACTAATTAGTCTGTAGTTTGTACTATTTCTAGCACAGAATTTTCATCATTTGTGTATTAGACAAGATTAATTATATGAGATAAAAATTGTGTATTAAATAATATTAATTGTATGAGATAAACATGGAAATTGATGAATATTTTTTATACATATTTAGTCACTCCAGTGGAAAAGAAATTAGTAATCATATCTTGTTATCAAAATTTATTACCTAGTAGCTACTTACCTAAATTATTTCATGAAAGTTAGTACCTACTTACCTAAATTGTTTGAATGAAAGTTGATGTGCATATTACCTGCAGTAAGGATATTTTCTATGAATGGTAAATGCATTATTCATTGAAATATTGACTCAAAATCCTAATCACTTGATTCAGATAAATGAATAGTTTTTATGTTTTATCATTTGTTTTGAATTTTAATTTTCATTTTCATTCTTGCAATAATATTATTTTTCCAGTCTTTTAATTATGAATATATCAGAAACCTTCAAAAAAAATTCTATTAAGTATTAATTATAATTTTTTCTGTTAATTCTTCAGTCACAATTGTACAATGAATTAAATCTTAAATGTAGATTATATATATATATATATATATATATATATATATATATATATATATATATATATATATATATATATATATATATATAATGAAGAAAACAGGTTTTACCTTCTCACTTAATGGTCTTTCATACAGTTGAGAAAATGTTATGCTGGACTGATTGCCCATTTCAGTGGAACCACCATTTAAAATCAACCAGGTTGCATCTCTTAGCATTAATAGATTGATTTCTGATCTCATTGGAATCATAATTTAATAGCAACTAGATTTTATCTCTTTATCATTTCTGGACTGTTTGTCCACCTGAGTGCAACCATTATATCATTTAAAAGCAATCAGATTGCATCTCTTACCATTGGACTGGTTATCCATACATGCCAACCATTATGCTTTTGGCGTAATCATTGCGCTTTTTTTCACTAAATTACGCCTTATGCATAAATTATTTAGATTACACTTTTTTGGTATATCCCCCTCTCAAAAAATTAGGTTTATTTTCTCATTTTTATTAGCATTCCACTATTTGCACAGAACGTATTCTAGAAAAGACTGCTTCTGTGTAACTATGACATAAAAGTACACTCGTCTGTAGAAACTGTGACCTTCCAAAGATTTATGTTCTACTTAAAGCAGTTGATCTATTTTTAAGAAGACGTCTGTTCCTATTTATAGCAACTGTCTAGCTTAGGACAGAGCAGACTGGTTTTCTATTTATTTTTTTATCTTTGCTCACATCTTATACTCTTTGTTCAAAATAATATTAATATGAGGTACAGATCCATTCTATAGGAATTGGCGGTAAAAGTCATCATATTCTAGGTGATGCGTATGTTACAGTAGAAATGTTTCTCAAATGATTTCACAGACGGATTAGGGTAAAAAAACGGAAAAAAAACGACTCAGATGAATACATGAATAACACAATACAGTGCCATTCTAGGGTAGCTTCACGCCCAATGCAGGTTGTGTTGAAAGAATTTTAATATTGGTCATAGTGTAAAACAAAGATGCCTTGAATTATTTCGTTTTACTAACTCCAGTACTAAGGTAACTTCTTTTTTTACAACAGAACAGAAATTGTGAAAACAAATTTTATAAATGCAGGGGCGTTATTTACCGAGCACTTAATAGAACACTGACTACAATTAATGGTAGACTACAACTTTGGTCCTTTGTTGAAACAGATGGTTCCTGACGCCAAAATTGCAGAAAATACATGTGTTTTGTACATATGCCCATTGAATTTTATTATGTTATATGTGGATTACGCTTTTTCTGCTCAGATTACTCTTTTTGTCCACTTGGATTATGCTTTTTCCACAACAGGGGTTGGCATGTATGGTTATCCAGCTAATTTGAACCATTGTTCAAGGTCAACCAAAGTGCATCTTGATTACCCAGCAACTTGGAACCATAAGTAAAGAGCAAACAGATTGCATCTCAATTGCACAGTTCATTGGAACCATTGGTTAAGAGCAACCAGGTTACATTTCAATTACCAAACTAATTGGAATTGTCCGTTAAAGACCAAACAGGTTGAATCTGTTACCATTCTAGTTTGTGTTAATACTATTACAACAATCTCACATTCATGGCCAACAAGTTGTAATCCTGATAAAGTCATACCTGGTCTCTCTATGGTAAAATTTCATGTTCAAACATTGCTCAGGTTAGGCAACATTTCTGCAGTATTATTTTACTTAGGTTTTATTAATTTCATTATAACACTGTATGTATGTGTGTGTGTGTGTATATATATATATATATATATATATATATATATATATATATATATATATATATATATAAATACTGACCTAAATAAATACTTTTTTAGTCTTCAGAGTGCAACTGCTGTTAAAATAGTCTTGGTATAGCATTAGTTGCAGGTATAAGCAATAGTCAGAGTTCAGTAATGAAGCATTTGTTAGGGAGAAAGAAAAAAATTTGTAATACACTTTATTTTGCCTAAATTATTATTCTTTTTTTTTTTTACTTTAAACAGGTAACATTGGAGATTTTTCTTTTGTTATATATTTGTATGAATAAATGTGGATAATCATATTAGTTGAATGATGAAATATACTCAGATTGTATCATGCCACATATTAAGCTGAACATGTTTCAATATTTTTTTCTTTTTGAATAATGTTGTCATAAAGTTACCTTCTTCTGCTATCATTTATGAATGACACCTTGTCTAAAATTTGCATGTACTGTCCTTGGTTGTATATGCTGTATACACAGGCTTATGATTTGGTTCAAACTGCAAATCACACAGACCCACCTGAAATAGAGCTTTAAAATTTCACATGGATCTCTGTTGTATGCACTCATTTGAAGCACTCTTCCATGTTTTTCATGTGGAGCTCTCTTGTGTAAGTTCATTTAAAGCTCTTTTTGTATGTGTACCATGTGGAGCTCTTCAATGCAAGTTCATTTGAAGCTGTTTTCCATGTGGAGCTCTCTTGTACAAGGTCATTTGAAGCTATCCTGTATGTTTAAATCTGGTAATATTATTGTAGTTTCCCCTTTATTAATTTACTTATTTACAAAAACACATTATCATTGCACTTGTATACAGTTAAGCACTAGTTATAATTCAGGTAAAAGACATTAAACTTTCAGTGAACAATTCATAACTACCCTTGTAGTATGCTGCTAGGGATGTCATTATAGTTGAATGGGAACAGGAGACTTGTTGATTGCTTTCAGGCTGTTAACTTATTCAAGATTGTTGCATTTTACTGTTCAGTAACAGTTTTGTGTATAAAAATGTATTAATTATTAAATGTATCAAAGTATCATCCTGATAACTTCTTTTCTGTCATGCTCTTTCTTTTTGTCTGCCACCTCAGTAAATAAAGGTTTGATAAATGAACATGTCATTTTACAATTTTTGTTGTAGCAGAGCTGGCCAGGAGGATTTGCATACACGGATTAAGAATTAAAGCAATGATATAGCATGTAAAAGGCATCATTCAAGTCCTATCCTGGCCATGAAATATTCTTCCAGTTATATTTCATGCTTCTGATGACAGGGTTCCTGTGCATGGCTGCAACCCACATAGGAAGGGACACTTTATATTGAGGGGTGAGGAAGATACTTGGGCATGACTTTAAAGGCCAGGAAGAAAGTGTAGATGTAGCTGAGCTTGCACAATTATAGTTTTGCGGTAGAGTGTCTATCCCATCATAGTTGGTTTCAGTTTTAAAGCCTGGTCTTGCCACAGTTTTACATTGCAAATGTTTACAGATTTCAAATTAGAAGTGTAATATAGACCTGCCAACCCTCCAGACTTGCAATTAGTCAAAAGTGGGATAAAAATGATTGAATATTTAATGCAATTAGTGAAAAATTATATCATGACACTAACTCCATCCACTTCAATGGATAGTTCTACATTATATGAAAATCCCAAAATAAAACAAAAAACATTATTTACACTGATTACATTTACTACTTTATTTGCAGCCAAATTTGCTGATACACACAAACTTCACGCTATGTGTCATGATATGATGCTGTGGCAGACTTCAGCTTCCTCAATCTGGTCATGGTAAATTTGTTTTCAAAATAGTTCAGGCTTCTTGCCTCTGGTTTATCTTGGTGACAAAAAAAAGTTGCAAATTTTAAGCAGCTAACAAGGTACTAAAGTTTGTCTTATTTTTTCTTACAATAGGAAATAATCTTTCAGTCACTGTTGCTGATCTTCAACTGAGAGAGACAGGTTATTATCAACAAGAAAGCTCAAAAACAATGCTTCAGCACTGGTAACATGGAGGACTTGAGTAGGTGGCTTAAAGTACTCCACAACTGAAATCTGCTGGAGATGCTAAAGCAGTGTGCTTTTTTAAATATTCCAACGCAGTACTTGACTGTTTCAGCAGCTGCCTATATCACGACTAGCACTTGATGGGAAAATTTAAAATAATTGAGAATCTGGAAATTCGTGATCTTTTTGCATTCAATGGGATTCACCACCACAACATAATCATCACAACCATAACAAAATGATCAAAGCCAAATCATTATCATCCCAAGTATTTGTTGGTTATAAACAAATGCTTGGAAATACCATGGAATATTTATAGCAAAAATAAATATCACAGTCCCATGGCTCTGTGGCTTGGAGCAGGCATCCCTATCACTCTTCCATAAATTCATGGCAGAAAATACAAGCTGAACATATAATCAAAACCCTCATGAGGTAAACAAGCAGAATTTGGAATGTATGTTTGAATGCAAATGAATATAAATAAACCTATTAGATTTTTGCCATTGTAGCTAAATTCAAGGGTTATAAACATGTGACCTAGAAGACTTTTATCTGTAATAAGCATTCCTTCACATTTGGACTTGAACTGTTTTGACTGCTAGAAGGGCTTATGTATTTCACAAAGACAAATCTAGCATTCTTGATGCTTATTCTGTCTTAAAATGATTCCCATTACTAAGTTTAAATAAAAAAGATGAGTTAAAAAACTCTGAAAAGGAAATCCATTTACTGCAACACAAAACGATAACCTCAATAATATAGGAAATATTTATTGATACAAAACTCAGTATATAAGTATATAACCTTGTATCAACATATAACAAATGCATTACAAAAATAACAATGCAGATCATTCATACTGCATTGATACATCACAATGTTTTTTACACCAAAGAAAAACTTCCATCCCTTGTTAATTTTAACATTTAAATTTTGTTGAATACTTGATTAACTGGCTTTGTTCCTAGTCTTGGCTCAAAATATGAGGAGTTTATTATTCATTTATAAAAAGACACTAGACAGTATCCAATGTAATGTGACAAGAGTAACGGGAAGATATTAGACTACTAAGGTTCCACCCTGCAGTTTTATACTTTGCACTTGGTTTGACTAAATTTCAAAAAAATAATTCCCAGGTTTTCCTTACTGGTTTTCCTGGTTATTTAAAAAGACCATGTATATTTTACTCATTGTTAAAATAAGTTTTAATTCCCTTTATTGTGTTGTTTGATTAATAGGTGTCATTTGGGTTATAGGAGTAAGCAGCAGGAGTTTACTTTGGATATGCACCTTTCAAAAGAATATTATCTCTGCTTAGTATTTTTTACTCCCAGGACTATAGAGAAAATTTTGAGAAAAAAAAAATAGCTGAAAACATTTTAAAAACTTATGGTGTGATTCATTTATGCGCTTTCTGAATTTACATGGGAGCAGTCATTTTGATCAGCTGTCTGCTTCAGGCATTGCATTATCTCCAAAATAGCACATGTAAAGAAATTTAATTCACAGTACATGAAAGAAAGACATTTTCTCTAATATGCTGCCTGTAAATGTACACAACACCACACTGTACCTGTACATAAAGGATGAAAGGAACCTGAATGGAATGTTACAAGTGATTACCCTTAATGATAAGATAAATAACTATCAAACTGAGTGATTAGTCTTAAACAGAAGATACAAGACTGAACTGTGACAAAAGTGATTAGTTTTAATAAGATTACTTTTAATGAGAAGATACGAATCAAGTTGAATATACAACATGACTATCTGAAAATAAGTACTGTACAACACTATATAACCGCTGCAGGCTTGGAGATGTAAAATGGCTCAATGTGCCCTAAAGGCAACTAATGAAGGTAGGAGTGATACTGGATCTGAGGTTGGCAAGCACGATTTGTCATGGGGTTCTGGTTCAGCTGACAGGGTGAAATGTTTGCTAAGGAACCTTGTTCCATATGCCTTATCACTGAATAACCTGGATGTAAAATACACCAAAAACAATTCTATTATGACTGCTGCCATCATGGAGGTCCAATTAATGGTCAGTGGGGAACATAAAAGGCATTTTACAGGTTAAAAAAATATATTAGGACAAAAGCTCTTAATGGCTAAAGAAAATTTTGACCACCACCAAAGAAAATGATGTCTGAATATTAACAAATCAGTATATTTTTACACTAAAACAGAAACGATCTATTTACCATCAAAAGAGATTATAATTGAAATCTTTATCTGCATGACATCCCAAGGTAAAATTAGGATTTGTAAACAAATGACTATATTATACATTTATCCACAAAACAGGCTGTTTTCAGGAACATTATTAGCATCACATCACTAATTAAAATGAAGTAAGATTATGTTAAAAAATTACAATGTTATATATTTACCATGAAAACAGGCTGTCATTAGAAACACTATTAGAATAACATCTAAAAGGTAAAATTTGAAAATTATGTTAACAAATGATTATATTAATTTTTAATCAAAACAGATTATCATTACAAACTTAATCAGCATCACATATAAAGATAAAATTAAGATTATGTTAATAAATGAATATATTATTTATTTTTAATGAATAAATGTAGTTATAAACATTATTAGCATCATATGTGAAGGCAAACTTCAACAACAAAAATACAGATTTATTTAAAGAACATTCTGTGATATATATATGTTTTGAAACTATTCACCAGCGAGAATGAAAGAGAAAAAACAACTAATGGGGCCATTATAAAATTGCCATGGCATGACAATACACATTTTGCTGGCTTGAGTTGTAATAAAATATATGCAGCAAAAAAGGTTTTATCTCTATTGGTTTAACAAATGAAGGGGACATGCCTATAACATGAGTAAACAAGAACTGGTTTAGCAATTCATTTTTGGAACATTCTGCATATTAAAACTGAAAAATGGCCAAAACAGATTTTTTTTTAGACAACTAATACAAAATATAAATTAAAATGGGTAACACAGACAATAATGTACAACTGGGCAAATTTTGAAAATAATATCAACAAAAACAGGTCCTTCTGGTTATGCACAGGAATGACACATTTATTATTATAATGTTGTCAATTCTGTCTTCAATTAAATGTGCCAGACAGAACTCCCTACAAACATAATGATAGCTACATCGAATTAATTTTTTAACTTGTTCAGTAATAAATCACTGTGAAATAAATAGTCAAAAAAGAACATGCAAACACATTTTTAGACTCATTATGTTTTCATTTATAAATGAACAATTGTTTTTTTTAAAAATCATACAGTTAGCAATAAAATTAGTTTTTTTCCACCTAATGAGATGGATACATTCTGACAGATGATAATCATTGTATAAATGCTTATAAGTCAAGTCTAACTGCACAAAACATAAACCTTGATCTGCCATCACATAATGCACCAGCAAAGGTCTATGTTGTTTGTATTGATGATTATTCCTAACATACCGCATAGACCCTGATTTACGGACACATCATGCAATTGTGGATCCTGATCTGTGTAGTTTATTACTGAACTCAACGGTAGATATACGCTAGCTATGCTGAATCAAAATACTGCCATTTGACTGAAAAACATGAGTGAATTGTAAAATGAAACACAAGAAGAAATCTAATGAAACCATAACCATTTATAAATCCATAAATATAAAAGCACAATTCAAAAGTACCTTAGTGATAACTTTTTGTTCAATTCTCTTACTCATAATTAAAGGTAATATGATTTATGTTTTTTGTATGGGTTTAACACCATTATCACATGCATGATAGGCTATACAAGGTGGCATGTATATCTGGTATAGGTAAAAGCCAGGAAAACTAAGTAGGAACCAAAAACCCACAGGAACTTACTGGCAAGTTTCTCCTCATACCCACACTGGCCAAACCAGCAAGCCAAACCTATATGGACAGAGTTGAGATGGCTGTAATCAATAAAGGTGAGTGCCTTGGACAATTCAGCCATGCTAGATCCCAGAATGAAAAGTAATATATCCTCAGTGGACAGCTATCAAAGCAATCAAGAAATATGATAGTTTAAATTTAACTTCAAATCAAAACATTTGGAATTTTCTGAAATACTATTGCAATCTTTACAAAATCCTTTCGTGTAAGAGTAGGAATAAAAAAGGGCAATTTATTTTTTAAAATGTAAGGAAAGAGTAAGGAATAATATGGATATTTTATAAAGAAAAATAATATGAAATTATATAAATTACTTTTAAAAAAAAACAATTCTTGATTAATATTCATTTACTTTGAGCAAAAAATGCACTTACATGCACAATGTGCCTTTAGTCCAGGTTGTTTCTATCTTCCTAAATACTGAGCTCACATAACAAAGACCACATCTAAATTTGCTTGGCTAAGGCCATTCATGCAATGTGTAATCAATGTTCAACATAAAATTTAACAAGCTGAGTACCAGTTTGAAAAAAATTAGACAAAAATAGGGCTCAGACTAAAAAGTAGGAAAATCCACTGGAAAGGTGTCTAATGGCCAAATTTCAAGCAAAAATATTACAACAATGACTTGGTATGAAATGCAATTATTATGCTGACAGATGTGGGTTACATAACATTTTGAAAACTATACTGGCAGTTTGTGAATTGATCAATCTTTATTATATCCATCATGAGAAAACTTAGACATATTTACACATGACATTACAACATTGATATATTAACTGTAAGATGGCCCGTGTCATCTAGTCGGAGTCTTCATCCTCATCTCCATCTCCATAATCACCTGACACTGTCCTGGGAGCCACTGAATTCAGAAAATATAATCCACTTAGAACCATACAGCATTAATATGAATTAGTATTTCAATTTACATTAACAGACAAGAACACAAAGAAATTCAATGGATAAAATAATGGTGAAATTTGCCTGTCCAATATGTTTATAAACAATCTGTTTTATCATTGTGTGTGTGAATGTGTGTCAGTTTTGAATCTGGCAAGACTTAATGCTTTATTCTGTTGGCAAATACTGCATACAGTAACATCAATAAAATAAAAACACAGCCAAAAATATATTGAAAGAGGCAAGTACAGAAATCTCACAAAAACTGAATGACAGGGTAGCACCAAAATAAATTTGAGCTGGAAAGCATATGCATACATATTAAGAAAATGTAAAACAATTTTTACCAGGGACATGCATTGCTATTCAGTATATTTCAGATATTGTTCAAGTGGAAACAATAACTGTTTAATACCTGCACTTTATGTGTTATACTATTATTTTTCTGACTCATATAAACAGAACAATAATCCATTTACTTATCTATTCATAATTGTGTATACATTTCAAAAATTGTAAGATAGTAACAATATAGCAACCATAATTCTATCATTTTTTTCATTTCTGTGAAATATAACTGCTAAATATCCATCAGCTTAATGTTTCATCATTTTTAATATCTCAAGATATCAACGTAACTTTAACAATATGCACTAACTGAACACACTTGGAATGGAAACAGAATTTGATTGCTCATTAAATTTCCTAAATTAAAAAAAAAACAAACCCCAAAACCTGTCAGATATTAGCTTCCCATAATGTTTGTCATTTGTTAGGTGTTTGACAATACATCAGCACATAAAATAAACCCCAAAGACTGACAGATATTAACTCCCCTTAATGTTTGTCATTTGTTAGGTGCTTAACAATACATCAGCACATACAAGGTTATACAGTGTCAATGGAATGGGAGTAAAATTATTTGACTTGAGACACTCCACTGCAGCTCACCCAGTCTGTTCTAGACAGGACTTGATTCTGTGTCTTTTGGGTTGTCAGCCTAACAGATCAACCACTGTGCCACTGTGAATCCCATGACAAAATGTAAAATTGAGTATAATTTTTCTCAAACCAGATCACTGCAAAGTCCTGTTATTCTCTGACATAAAATACAGTACATGCAATACTTGACATCATTGCTGTATATGGCAAATATAGTCCTCTTGTTCATTGAAGTATAAAAAAAATCATTAAAACTTGGGGGTAAAAATGAATAGTGTAATGTAAAACCACCAACCTGCTTGTCTTAGTAAAGCTGCTGTTTCTGGATCTTTGGCCAATTCATAAGGAAGCTTGTTCTCATTATTCTTAAGATCTGCTCTAGCACCTGGGAATAGAAAAGTTACAATCACAATATTCTCTAACTTGTTATTAATTGCCTCTGCCCTATCACCTGGGAATAGAAAAGTTACAATCACAATATTCTCTAACTTGTTATTAATTGCCTCTGCCCTATCACCTGGGAATAGAAAAGTTACAATCACAATATTCTCTAACTTGTTATTAATTGCCTCTGCCCTATCACCTGGGAATAGAAAAGTTACAATCACAATATTCTCTAACTTGTTATTAATTGCCTCTGCCCTAGCACCTGGGAATAGATAAGTTACAATCACAATATTCTCTATCTTGTTATTAATTGCCTCTGCCCTAGCACCTGGGAATAGAAAAGTTACAATCACAATATTCTCTATCTTGTTATTAATTGCCTCTGCCCTAGCACCTGGGAATAGAAAAGTTACAATCACAATATTCTCTATCTTGTTATTAATTGCCTCTGCCCTAGCACCTGGGAATAGAAAAGTTACAATCACAATATTCTCTATCTTGTTATTAATTGCCTCTGCCCTAGCACATGGGAATATAACAGTTACAATCACAATATTGTCTATTTTGTAATTAATTGCCTCTGCCCTAGCACCTGGGAATAGAAAAGTTACAATCACAATATTCTCTATCTTGTTATTAATTGCCTCTGCCCTAGCACATGGGAATAGAAAAATTACAATCACAATATTCTCTATCTTGTTATTAATTGCCTCTGCCCTAGCACATGGGAATATAACAGTTACAATCACAATATTGTCTATCTTGTTATTAATTGCCTCTGCCCTAGCACATGGCAATAGAAAAGTTACAATCACAATATTCTCTATCTTGTTATTAATTGCCTCTGCCCTAGCACATGGCAATAGAAAAGTTACAATCACAATATTCTCTATCTTGTTATTAATTGCCTCTGCCCTAGCACATGGGAATATAACAGTTACAATCACATGGAAGAAAAATTACAATCACAATATTCTCTATCTTGTTATTAATTGCCTTTGCCCTAGCACATGGGAATATAACAGTTACAATCACAATATTGTCTATTAATTGCCTCTGCCCTAGCACATGGGAATAGAAAAGTTACAATCACAAATTTATCTATCATTTTTCATCTGATCTCCTCCACACCTGAGACAATACAAGTTACAATCACAATCTGTATATACATTCAATTTATATTGTTAAAATGAATAACCTGTTCATTAAACTATTTTAGTTTGTCAGGATATTAGCTCATTTTTATTCAACAAACTACAATAGTTTTTTTATTTTTAGTGCCATTCCCCCAACCCATCCACAGCAAGAGTAACATGTCATAGAAAACCTGAACTACAGGTAATCCTAGTCACCAGTTGGGCAGTAGCACATCAGAAATCAGACAATAAATCTAGCAAAAAATGGCTGATATGAATCAAATTTAGATTCCACTAGATCTAATCGATTACAATATATAAATTTTTAAACTTCTCACATCATTCAAGAATGTACTAGACAAAAAAAATCAATCTACCAACTGGAAAATAGTGGCTCTCAAATGTGCCCAATCCTCAACAGACAAATGAATTCTCCTGTTGACTTACACTCTCATATTATATCAAAATTAGAAACAATCTATTCTGGAAGATTAAACCATTAAACCTAAATTTGATTTATATCTGCAATTTTTGCAATAGTGACTTGATGCTGATTGTTTTAAATGGTGGTGTGAAATACTGACAAATTCTAAAAGGACACTAATTTTGCCTTAGTTTAAGATATGTAGCTTTATTTCACAAGTTATCCTACGAAATCAAGCTGGTTTTAATTTTCTTCTCAAACCCATCAAAACTGATTGTAACCCAAATCCTTTCTACACCAGCCTGTACTCTTATCAATTACAGTTTACACGATTCATTAGAAAGCTAATTATAAATAGGTAATACTTGAAATATACATTTTGCTATATGAAGTTTGTGTTTAGGCATTTCTTGATGGCACCCCACTGACTGCATATATGTACACTAAAGATGTACAGCTGACATGTATAGAGATCTCAAATGGGCGATGGTTTACTAATTAATTCATGTAATGAGTTGAACAATATCCCACCATGGCAATTAAAAGCTGAACATTATTCATCGAGTTTCATGAATTTAATATTAAATCATTACCCATTTGAGATTAATTTTATCACATAGTTTTTATTTTAGTCAAAATTATAAGATAGAAAGAAGAATGAGTTATTGAATAATTTTGTTCATTCTGACAGACTACCTTTCATTTCTTGTGCATAAAATTAGTCTCAAATTAAGTTGAACTAGGAAAAGAAATAGATTATACCTATCTACAAGCTATAAATCAAATAAAATGCATCAATCCAAATAAACAGCACATTTTATAAAAGCAAAATCATTTTTCAACACATAATGGCCAACGTGTGAGATCTCACATTGTTTGATATGGTACATAATACAAGCTAGATTTGATGTTCACCCTAAAATGTCCCTTTCACAACTAAATATTGCATTGTTACAATATTTATGTGAAAAGAGGACTCTTGGATACAGAAATTCCTCTGTATACTGTATGTGTGACTGGATATTTTAAGTATTTAATTTGGAACAGCAGACTGTATGGAAGACATAAATTTCATTTTGAGTTGGATTTGCATCACATATTTACTGTGCAAATATGCTGTGGTTTGATAAAGTTCTGTCAGTTAGGAGACCAGGTTATGTCCATCCACATTCTTCTGTGAACAGAGGTGAGTTTATTTAATTCAACATTTAAGCCACACTTTTATATAGGGTGGATTTTATATTACAGATATTTTGCCCCCTGCCCCCACCCCAAAAATTTCCACTATCCAATGAATAATACCCTTAGTTTTACTTATTGTTGCTTTTGTGTTTTATTGTATTTTTCATATGATGATATTATTATGCAAGACAAAACAAACCCGAGTGGGATAAACGAGTCATATTTATTCCCAATTCCCTTTCAAAATATGGCCACCAAAATGTTCAGTGAAAACAATTCCTGAAGGTGGTGTTAAAAACGTTTTCCCATGATTGCAGCTAATCAGTAAACAGAATACTGCACAATAATTTCATGGGCTTATTAGAACCAATCTGAATTATGTAAAATGACATGTAACACATTCTGATATCAAATATATGAAACTGCACATACTATAGGAAATCTGTACTGACTATATAATAATTTAAGATCTGTACATCCTGAGGTTGAGGGAAACAGGAAGGAAGAGAGAAGATGAAATAGGCCTAAATACAAAAATACAGGGTTAAATAGCATACATATATTTCCTAAATATGAACAAAAGTAGTTACAAATGTGATATCATTATATAGTCACATATAGCAATCATTAGGCATCTAGTGACTTCTTGTTAACTTTTTTTGTACAATATAAGAGCCATTTTTCAAATAAAAAAAGACATAAAACAAGAGATTATTTGCAAAACAGAAAATGAATGCATGTCTATGTAGTGAGATATTAACAACCCTTGTTCAAAACCAAAGTTCATGATCACAAGAATACATATTGAGATATCACCAACCTTTTATCAAAAGCAAAGTTCACAATCACTTGGCTATGTAGTGAGATATCACCAACCTTTTTCCAAAAGCAAAGTTCACAATCACATGTCTATGCAGTGAGATATTAACAACCTTTGTCCAAAAGTAATGATTATGATCACAAGTCTATGTAGTGAGATATCACCAACCTTTTTCCAAAAGCAAAGTTCACAATCACATGTCTATGCAGTGAGATATTAACAACCTTTGTCCAAAAGTAATGATTATGATCACAAGTCTATGTATTGAGATATCACCAACCTTTTTTCAAAATAAAGTTCATGATTACATATCTATGTAGTGAGATACCAACAACCTTTTCTTCAAAGCAAAGATCAGGATTACATGTCTATGTCTAGTGAGATATCAACAATCCAAAAGCAAAGTTTCTATTACATTTCTCTGTAGTGATATCACCAAATTTTTACAAAATCAAAGTTCATGATCACATGTCTAAGTAGTGATATATCACCAACCCTTTTCCAAAAGCATCCTCACTACTTCAGCATGACCTTTCCAGGCGGCACAGTGGATTGGAGTGTCACCCAACTTGTTCTGAAAAACAAGAACATGAAATAGTTTTAAAGTTGTTTCTGAACTCCTGTTCAAATAATATTGCCAGCAAATACAAAAAAACCCAGAATCAATGCAGATCAATAAATGGTATAAAAGTAAGCTATAGAAACCTTTGACCTTTATATGCATTAGTCCATTTCTTACCATTTTACTTACACTTTCAGTAAGACCATGGACCCCCCCCAATGTGTTATTCTACTACCCTACTCCTATAAAAACTGATACATGTATACATTTATGTACACTATCATAAAGATGCATACAACAAAACTTATCTTGAAAGACCACTGTTATGAATGAAAGACCACCTATCTTAAGAGACAGGGTCCTCAGAGCATAGACAGATTTATTATATACTATTATGGCTTGTAGATCACCTGTCTTGGGAGACCATAATTTGTGGTCAAAGGGGGTAGTCATTAGATACAGTTTCTACTGTACTTCAGATATTTTTTGTGTAAAAGCAGAATGATATAATTGTGCCCTCACTTCTTGCACATCTTTACTTGGCACTGTACACCTATACAAAGAAGCTAGTTTGCAAGACTGCACAAAAAACACAATGTTTCTGAACAAAACCTGGGAAAAATATGTCACGATGCTCACAGTAGTTTGAAGTCAGTACAAAATCTGATAAGAATATGTCACTATACTCAAAGTTAATAGAAGTCAGTACAAAACCTGATAAAAATTTATCTCCATGCAGTTTAGCATATCTGAAAGAAGCAATTAAATCTGTCATCTATTACAGCAACTTTCATTTTTTCCCCACATACTTTTCAACAATTTGCGACCTTGAATTTTTTAAAATAACAAAAACCTTGTTTATATAACATTTGATTAGAGAAATCATATTTGATAGGCATATATTTACAAACATCTGATTTTCAGGTCATTAGAATAGTGTTTAAATTTATTTACACATTTCTGAATATTTTGACAATTCAATATGGAGAACATTTTAATCATAATTAAGCAAAAATCATTTCCAATAAACACATGAAATCTGTCATACATGATTAAATGCCTACATAAATGACTTGATTAAAACTTTATGATATACAAATCAAATCTGGCATTCATTTTTATATGTGCATATAAATTACCCAACTGAAATGCATAAATAAATAGCCTGATTAAATATTTAGGCAATTATAGCAATGCTTCCAATTTTTCCATTTAAAACAATTTTGGACTAGGACTTGAGTGGTTTGCAGCAGAGATGTATGTACTTGACAAGCATATATTCTACATTTGCACAATTTGTTCAGTTGAAGTGTTTGCCAGAACATTCCAGAGTTAGTACAAGAGTTCGCTAGAGCACTTTAGCAAACAGCTGCATTGTCAAGTGTTTGTCACAACAATTCAGCATGCGTAGTTTATTCTGATTAAGAGTTTACCAGAACACTCTAGCAAGCACAGTTTGTTATGTTTACATGTTTGTGCCAGAACAATCTAGCATGCAGTCTGTTCAATTTTAAGTGTTCACCAGAACATTTTATCATGCATCATTCTAGTTCAAATGTTCACCAGAAGACTCTAGTATGAACAGTTTGTTCAGTTTATGTGTTTGCCATAACACTCTAGCATGCACAGTTTGTTCAGTTTAAATATTTGCCATAACACACGGTAGTACCTAGTATGTACAGTTTGATTAGTTCAAGTGTTCACTAGAACACTCTGGAAAGCTTTGAACCCATAGAATTTGCCTTTATTCTCAAATTCTTCTAAAGTTCTAGCAAATATTTAATCCTTTCAAACTAAATGGACTCTGGAAGTAATAATTTTGGTATTCTGCATTTCCTCAAATTTGCCTTTATCAATAACTGGCACAGAGCAATATATGATGCAAATAAATTCATTACATGGCTTGTGTTTCATGACAAAAAAGTAAAAGACAGACCTGCACATTTATTTCACAGTTTGGAACTTTGAGTATCTCCTCCAAACATTCTGTATGTCCACCATGGGCTGCCCAATGTACTGGAGTGGAACCTGCCTTGTCTAGACCATTTACTGATACCTTGAAATAAAGTTTGTCATTACTATGTCAGGAATACTGACTATTATAACTAAAACTACTGTAACTACAAAATAGAAAGTATGAATGGTAGATAAATCACTATAATCTTATTTAACAGCCTTATGACGTGCAATTAACTCACAGTAAAAAAAGTCCCGAGTTTTTACATTTTAATCATAAGAATAATCACTGCAAATTTTTGATAAAATTCAATCCTTACAATTTTAACCCTTTTCTGGTGTAACTGAATCTGATGTGTTTAAAGAAAACTAAGTTAAAGCACTTACTATATAAACCATTCATTTTAGGCTAATATCTTGTGCTCATGTGTCTGGTAAATGTGTCTCTGCTTGATGTGACATACAAAAATATATCTTATAAAGTGTTTCAAGATTATGACTTGACTTGGCATGCAAAATATATCTTACAGGGTGTTTAAGACTGACTTGACTTGGCATACAAAATATATCTAAGACCTTTAAAATGTTTAAGATTGTGACTTGACATACAAATATATCTTATAGTGTTTAAGACTGCAATTTGACATGGCTGTACATATTTTGTATAAATATATTATTCTATAAAGTGTTAAAGGCAATGACTTGGCATGCAAAATATCTTATAAAGTGTTAATCTATGTGACTCAACTTCATGTTTAAAATTATGACTTGGCATGCAAAATATGTATAATACAGTGTTTAAGACTTTGTCTTTAACTTGGCATACTAAATAAATCTTATAAAGTGTTCAACATTAGGACTTACATTATTAGCAATGCATTCTTGAAGAAAAGGCAAGTTACCCCTTTTGCTTGCCTCATGAAGTGGACAGTCTATAGACTCCGTGTTTTCTTCCACTGAAACAAGAAGCTGATGTTAAATATCCACCAATGAAGTGTTACAAAGTATACACATTAGCATAGCAACCAATTTTTCATGACTAAAGATACTATAGATATTAAAACATTATAGACATGTCAAGCCATTTTGAATTCAGCCTCTTATCCTAGCTGCACCCTTATGCCTTGTAGAATAGTAATAATACACATACATGATAAATAACCTTTACATGCAAGTTATTCACAAAAAAAATAACAAGACATTTTCTCACACAGTTCAGACTGGTTTCATCTACAAAGTTCAGACTGGTTTCATCTACACAGTTTAAAATGATTTGCAACTGTACAGTTTAGAGTGATTTGCCCCAACACATTTTTTGGCTGATTTAACCAATATAGTTCAGACTGAATTCAACTACACAGTTCAACATATACAGTTTAAGTTGATTTCAACTACACAGTTCACCATATGCAATTTAGGTTCATTTCAACAATACAGATCAACATATGCAATTTTGGTTGATTTCAACTACACAGTTCAACATTTGCAGTTTAGGTTGATTTCAACTACACAGTTCGATATATGCAATTTAGGTTGATTTCAACTACACAGTTCAACATTTGCAGTTTAGGTTGATTTCAACTACACAGTTCAACATATGCAATTTAAGTTGTTTCCAACTACACAGTTCAACATATGCAGTTTAGATTGATTTCAACTACACAGTTTGGATTGATTTCATTTGAATTAGCTTAGTCTATGAAATTGCACTCTTTTTCAATGGTGTCAGTTATGTTGAGTTCTGAATCACTATCAATTATTTCAGTTCCACAAAAAGATAATTTATAATCAGCTGCTATAATTTGTTCCACAACAGGTAAACTAATTTTTAAAAAAATATTTATTTTAAAAATCCACTTGTTTTGTGGAACACTGTCATGTCTATGAAACATATGATGTGAAGTGGAAAACAATACCTAAATACTCACTACCTGCTAAACACAGTTATATAACAACAAAGGGTCTAATTGAAGTTTAGAAAGCTGACTAAAATTAAATTCACAGAACAGTAAAATCAAATTGACTTGTTTAAACTGTGTCATGTCTCAAATATATCATGATTTAAAGTAGAAAGCAATGTGAGTTTCGAAACCTCAAAACAAACAAATATAACCACAAGGAGCCTGGAGAAAAAACATTTTCATCCCATCCCACTCTCCCTGTATAGGTCATTCAACAAACATCCACTCCTAATCTTACCATTACTGACAATAGTACTACGGCTGTAACCAAAATAAAAGTAACACCTATGACTCATATAATGTGCAATACAGGCTCAACGAAAGAAGTTACAATATTATTTACTCAACATTGTTACTGATAATAGTACTGCTGCTTATACCAAAATAAAAGTAGTACGTATAACTCATTATAATGTGCCAATACAAAAGCTAGACAAAATCTACATTTTTATTTACTCACCATAGTTACTAGGAATTAGACCTGTTCTGTTGCCACATTTACCTTTCCACCAGTCAGGGTTGGACACATCCAATAAGTACAAAAGATCTCCTTCATCAAATGTAAGCTCATCAGACTGAAATGGTAGAACAACCTGACAGAGTATTTACTTAACACATTTAAAGTTTTAAATTATTTGTATCCCATGCTTTGATGGGGAAAAAGGCAGTGATTATATCATGATGTTCATCAGTGTATGAAAAAACACATTTATAAAAATAAACAGGTCATCCTAGATCATGCAAATTATACATTTCAAACCTTGGAATATGCCTACAGGTGATCCAAAGATGTACACAGCAGTTCAGAGGTGGTTTTACATAAATTTACAAAAGCTTTCATTTTTGTCTTAAATGGCTCAGATTTGGTATTTGTGTGATCATTTATTTGTGTGTCAAAACAGATGGGTCAAAGACAAGACTCTCATGGGTGAAGCTGATCACTGGTTCATGACTTGGTCTATCATATACTCACTGACTAGGCATACAAACACAAATTTAGATATTCTACAGATGTTGGTACCTGAGGCTATCCCTAAGGTGTGTGTTGTTGTAATTTATGTGTAACATACCTGTTGAGCCTCATATCTGTACATGGCCCTCACCACCTTTACATGCCCTGAAACAGAAGTATTACATTAAAAGTAAATAGAAAACAACAAAAACATTCCAGAAATCAATGTCCCATGTTTTACATTGGCAGTGGAGTGTAGTTTTGTATACAAAATGGATAAAGTGCAGAAGTGATATAACAAAAGACTTGAGGAACATTTTATAAAGAAATGCCCCACAGATGATGAAGAAAAATGGCAGGTGAAGTCAGCTGAGGTCCAATCAAGATAGTACTGACAAGCCAAGCCTATTGAGATCTCAATTATAAACTGCCAAGCTAAACCAGATGAGTTCTCTATTATAAACTGACAAGTCAAGCCAGGTGAGGTGTCATCAATATTAAGCTGAAAAGATGTCAATATCAAGAAGCATACAAAATGTGCAGGTAACATTCTGTTAACCCCAAAAATTAACAAACAATGCTTATAACATTCAACTGATTCAGAAGTAATCTAACTATAGAGCTGCATACAACATTTTAAGGACATTATTGTGCGAAAAAAATATGGATGTGTTTAAACAAAAAAAGGCTGTAACTCTTGTAAATACTGATGCAGATCTAGCAATAATAAAAAAAAAACAAGCCAAGGAATCTTCAATAGCAGGTTACATACAAATATGAAATCCAATGGAGAGGAAACAGCCCATAGCAACACTACAAATGCTGAAAAGTAATGAGACTACCCTTACAATCTAACTCATGCTCAATATCATGATAATATCTACCAAATTTATTTAATATCCAATAAGGAAGCCATTGTGCATTAATGAAACTAGATGTGTCTGACAACCAGTCTAGAACTCCATAACATAATGGATCTAATTAAGCTCAGTAAAGGTCTTTTCAATATCAAGCTGTCTGCTTAAATTTGGCTGAAATCCAATCAACCAGTCTACTAAAATTCAATCATAAAAGAAATGTATGGGGCTGGTACATCAATCAGGGACTATAACTATGCTATAATAATAATCCAGAACAATGACTGCTTAACTCAAGTATAGGTGCATTAAAGTCAAGCTACATGAAATCCAGTAATAATCATGCAAGTTCTTATATGGAAAGTACTTGTATGGACACGAAGTCAGTGAATGTGACAATCTGGGGCAATAACCCAAACAAGGGCGAAGACTATTACAATCAAACCCACAGCATTATAGAAACCAAGAAACTTTTCATAAAAATCCAGCCGATTATAAAATATGGTTGAAGTACAAACACAATTAAAGGGCTTTTTTTTAACAGAAACATAAATTGAGGGCAGATATCTAACAATCAGTGGCTATAGCTCCACTAAACTACACAGAATCCTGAAAATCAAACTCAGCCAAGATCTCTTCACTGACAATGAACATTAAAAAAAATTTTGAAATCAAATAAAGTTACTTATTGCATTTAGATAGCTCTGGTGGTCTAGTTGTTATAGCATCTATGGGTTCGACCACTGGCCATGTCATACCAAAGACTTATAAAAATGGTACTAGCTGCTGCCAAGCTTGGTGTTTGGCATTAAGAGGTTAGTGCTAGGACTGGTTGACCTGGTATCAGAATAATGTGACTAGGTAGGACATGATGCTACATGTCTACAGACTGCAGCATGATACCCTAATGCTAGACATCACTATAAAACTGTCACAATGCAGATATCATAGTGGTATGATTGAAAAAATCTTAAAGCTACAATAAAAATCCAAATCATGCACATGCACACACATACTTATGAAAACAAATGTGACTGGGTCTGCCAATCGTTGGCTACAACTCTGCTATATTATGGTGATGCAGATAGCTGATAACCAAGCTCATTTGTACCAAGCTAAGAAATGTGGCTAAAATCAATACATAATGCAGGTATTGTGCAGAAATGATAGCTGGATAGACTGATGGTTAAAAAATGTAAGAACAGGTGGAAATAACAGCAGACAGGTCCACTTTAATATCGCCCATTTTTCTAAAAAACACATTTGGTGAAAAGAAACATTCAATTTTCCTATGGACTGTACTTCTGGACCAAAGACTAAGTTTAGCGTAATGATCTTCAATCATGTAGATTTATTTTTTTAAAAATCATAAATAAAAAAAGTACAGGTAACTATCAGGACTCAAAAATGTATGGGTGGCTGCTTTAGGTGTATAGCAAGTGACTTGGTATTTTTGGTACTTTTATTTATCCTGCATCCATTTTACCCATCCAACATGCACAATGTACATGATGTTGAATTTAATTACAATGACACTCATCCACCTGGGTGAGCAATGTTGAAAAACCACTTGTAAGCAAGCAGACATGTTGAAGTTTTGGACCATGATAAGACTTTGTTAATATAAAGTACAGCTCATGCAATTTTTCATTCCTCCATATGTCCCAGTACTGAAGCATCATTCCTCAGACATGTTGCATGCTGTCTCATCCAGTCACATTATTCTGATACCAGGCCAACTAGTCCTAAAACTAACCTCTTAATGCTGAGTGCCAAGCAAGTTAGCTGTTAGTATCATTTTTATAAGTATTTGGCATGACTCGGCTAGGATTCAATCCCATAACTTTTCACATCTGTGGTGGATATTCGAACCACTAGGCTACTGCAGCAGTCTGGTAGAAATAGAATTATTACATTGCTATGTAAGGCATTGATGATTATTAACTGGTGGTAGAAACAGACTCTTACATTATTATACATGACCATGATGATATTGACTAGTGATAAAAATAGAATTATTACATTACTATGCATGGCCATGATGATAAATTACTAGTAGTAGGGAATAAACTCTATTTAAATTAATTTTAATGCAATGGCTGTCACTGAATTTTTAGAACAGAGTGACTGTTCATAAAAAACATGCAGTTACATGTATGAGTATGTTCTGAAAGTTTTGCTAGGTGGGGTCCGTGAGCTTCCCATGGAAAAATTTGAAATAAAAGATGCTACAATGGTGCATTTTATTCCTGGGTCATATATTTTTAAACACCTTTTTGAGAGGAAACAACAGCTGACAAATGGTAAAAACAAGTCACAAATTCAGTTTACAAAATTTCCATCTACTGTCTATTAGGGAAAGACTTGATAATGCCTAAAATGAAGCATAATAAAAACACTACCTCATTTATCTATCAACAATTATAAACTAAGCTATCATTGGTAAATCTGAAATTTGCATTGCAACTAAAAATGAATTCTTCTTCTTCTTCTTCTTCTTCTTCTTCTTCTTCTTCTTCTTCTTCTTCTTATTATTATTATTATTATTATTATTATTATTATTATTATTATTATCAGAGAAAGAAAAAAATAAATAAACCTAATGAATAACTAACTTTACAACTGATTCTTGGTAACAAGATACAAAAAAAAATTAAGCACAAAAAGGAAAATTAGGCATTTTAGCTTTAGATCTAACATGGATATCTTGTGAAAAAAGGTGACATGTCAACAGGCCTATTTAATTAACACTGCTGTCTCATAATATTCCTGCAGATCTAGGTCTGTGCAGTTTGCTTGGAGTAATCATTAGAATAAACAACATAGACCCTGATTTGCTGCCACATTATGCTATTGTAGATCAGGATCTTTGTTGTTTACAGCTTGAGTCAACTTATAAGTGAGTACATATGGCATGTATACAATGTATACAGTGAAATTTCCAATACAGTTCTGTGATAATTATATAAAAAGCTACAATCTGATTTAAGAAATTACATATCCCTTAATTTCATAACACATGTAGCATATGTACTTCTAGTGACAATTTTCAAAAAATATGTTATTTTATAATGTAGCTATATTTTTGTTTAAATGAACTAATAAAAATATTTATGCCATTTATTTTTATGCAATTAAGACCCAAAAGAATATCAAAATTGTGTGTTTCTGTTTTGTCTAATCAGACCCAGTTAACTTTTGCATCTTTTACAACAGCTTTTCTGACCATGTTTGTGCAGACTTTATTATGGGCTAATTCAGAAAATGGGAAATATTAAGTTCAGTCTTCATGATAATGTGATATGAATACTTGTTTAAAATATCACATATCTCATTATTTATTTAGGTATACCGAGCAGTTCTAAATTTTTCATGAGATATTGGATACAAATAAAGCAAAATAACTTTTGTAACACAAATTAAACTGAAATGTTTTCAGAACGAATCATTTACCTATGTCAAAAATTTAAAGTTTTGTTTTTTTATTCTATGCCTAAATAATTTTACTGCTGACAAAAAAGATTACAAGGCCCATACATAAATATTTTATCTCTCTCTGTATACACATATATATATATATATATATATATATATATATATATATATATATATATATATATATATATATATATATATATATATATGAGTAGAAAACTTACAAACAGTGGTACAAGGCTAGTGCAAAAAATGCCACTGCAAAAAATGCCACAGTGCTTTCAAAATCTGCAGATTCAGGAGCACCCAATAAATAAAAATACAAATGACAACATAAAAGCATAAACACTATACAAATTCTACACTGTGTTTTTATGTAGATAAGTACAAAAAATAAATACAAAATAAAGATTGAACTATAAAGAGTTGGGTTTTTTTAAGAACTATCAAGACAAATATCCACAACTGGCCCCAATCATCAGTTTTAATAGGTTAGCAATGAAATGTTTCCACTGTCTACAATTTCTACATCCTAGATATAATATTTTGCTGGCAGTTTATTACAATTTTCATGAAGTGATGTTATAAAGAAATACTGCATCATTGGGTTGGTGATACATAAGAGTTCAAAAAACATTTCTTAATAAATTCATAAATTCAGGAATTTTTAAAAAACATTTTTACATACAAATAATAGGAAAATTTGATTCTTGTAGCCTGTGAATTCCTTGTTACCTATGCTACAAGAAATACCTATTTTGATTCTTCCTGATTTAAGCCACTGGATTTGAGTACACAATGCTGACAAATCCAGCAAGCTTCTTTGGATTTCCTATGCTCTGTTATATGTTTTGAGTAATGGGAATTGATAGACAGGATTACATCACTGAAAGTATGTCCTGGAGAAAGAGAAATGTTCTGCCAGTGAACTCCTTTCCACTTTATTGTTTTGCCAGCCAGTCTGATCAGTGGAAAATCATTATATTGTTTAATGTCCACATTTCCGAAGCATATTGGGAGCTGCATACCTTCCATGTAATGCTGTAGATCACTTTTCTTGGTTACATGTTATTTTACAGTAGTGACTATAAAGCTTAAAGATGTGTTTGTTTCCTTTGTACAGTAGTGACTAGGAAGCTTTTCACCTGTCACTGTTTGTTTCTTTTGTCGGTTGGCATCATTTTTTTCCACAAGACTTTGATTTCCCCTCCATTTGATTTGAGAGTGGCCTTAAAATTTGCCATGACTAGCACGTTTCAGATTTTGAGGTCTGCAAAATGCTACTACTACTACAGAGGTCTCTCTAGGATTTTAAAACTAGGAGTCCTATACTCCTAATTTGGTAAAATTTGCAGTCCCACCAGCAGAAGTTGCACCACTAAGCCAGGCATCATGCACTCTCTTCTTACACTTGGCTACTGTCACATCCTATCAGTCCTAGCAACTTTAGCACAGTTCTGAATCTATTTGAAATCTTCATTTTTTCGTTTAACCCCAAAATCTTTGTATAAATTTGCAAACTGCATTTTGTCCAAGTCTCTTGATTTAGAATTTGCAAGCAATATTTATACAGCAACAATCGAAAATGAAAGCAATAACAGTGATCGCATTGGGCTTTGCCAGTGTCGCAAATTTTTATTTTGTTTTCAGTATTGGCAACAAAAATATACCATATGGCGATATTTTTGGTGACAACAGTTTTGGCTGATAAAAACAGTTCATGCAGTCTTCGGTTTGGTGTGGAGAAATTCAAAGGGACCATGACAGGAAGGTGCAAACCTGGATATAAAAATACACAAGAATCTATTGTTATATAAACAATTTCATATTTACAAACCATCCCAATGCATTGTTATATCATAATCTGCTTATGTTGATACCCTTGATATTGTATGCTGTAATATAATCAAACTATTCATGCAACTGACTAGCTACAATCAACCACCTTTGAGGGCAGGAATGTGAAATGACTACAGTCGACCACACAACGGCAATTAAAAAAACAAAGACAAAAGAAATAGTTTTGCTGCAACTTCAATGAACACTGATTACCTTTGAAGCAACGATATTTACTCTGGAAATTATTTTAAAAGAAATTGCCTCTATGCTCTACAATTATTTGATGTTGCCACTGCGATAACAAACAGATATTTGTTTGGTCCTTCAAAGTAAGCCCTTAGCAGCGCCTTCAATAAACATGCATCTTCATCAAAGCAAGCCTTTGATCAAAGAAGTCAGCAACAAACTAAACTAAGAGCATTACTTCAGTTTTCATAGTGATTAGAACATACTTATTCTGCCGCAAAACTTTCCTGTTTGAAACAAAAATGTGCATACGGAGGACTCCTGTGTGGTTCATTTATGCATATCAAATGAAAAATGTGCGTCCAAATATACATAATTAAGCGTTTCCAAGATCTCTCTAATAGTTTGTGTGGAAAGATCAATCTAAGCCATTTACATGATTCATTGGTAGATAAATGTTTGTAAATCATGCAACCTAAATTTTGGAATCTCTTGGGGAGGGAGGTGAGGATGAAGGGTTTTCATTCTACATTTTCTTTTCCTCTGCATTTTAACAGGTCTTAGTTGTAGCTTGCATTGTCAAGTGTTGAGTCAGTTCTCTGTGCCTCTTATTAAGAGATGTCTCATCAGAACAAATCTCCTAATCATTGGTGACTGACTTAGTGAAGTTTTAGGTTCAGTACCTTGAATAGCAGCTGAAGGTATTCATGCTTGTCTGTCAGTCTGGAATAAATATCTGTATGAAGTGTGTTACTAACAATTTTAATTCTTGTATCCAAAAATATATTGTCTGTTTAATTTGATCAAATATGGAAAGTACTTATCTGCTTTTCCATCCTGACAATCCATATCATTTCCACATCATCAGTGAAATGTACCTACTCATAGTTTTAGCTTACATAGATGAGAATTTCACATTTTTTGGGCCCATAAAGATATCTGCATGTGACGGGGGAGGGGGGGATCTTGGAAGCCATAGCTGTTCTGATCACCTGGAGGTAATTCTTGCCATTAAACTCAAAGTTGTTGAGTTTAAGAGCTAGCTTCAGGAGTCTCATGAGGAATTCCATAGTGGCGGATTCACAGGTCTTGTTTCTTAAGCTTTTAGTCTACATTCCTTTACTGATATATCATGCCAAAATAAATATACAAAATTTACTATTTTACCCATTGATTTATAATTTGATACTCCAGCATCCCTAACATTGTCATTAATATTATTGAGAAGGCCACTCGCTCTCATTTTCTGAATCCTGGAAAAGTCCATTTTCAGTGTAGGGATGGATACAAGAAATAAACATAGACAAAAGGTAAACACTATGTTGTCTGCATCAAATATATGCAATGTCTTATTCTAATATTTATTAAGAAAACAGAATGGCACATCCTAGATACCGCAGACAAACCAAATTTTTTATAGAAACATATGAAGTGGTACTTTCCAGACACAGGGATGTCTTCCACAATTTGTCATTTACAGGTTCACTTACAGTGTCAAACTGATGCATGATGAAAATAATTTACATGCAGCAGTCAAAATTAACAGTTCACCAAGTCTATTCTTAAAACACAAATTGCTATTTACGTAGTATGATTTTTATCATCAAAAGATAACTTGCGGAATTTGGCTCGTAATAGTGGTTATAACCAGCAACATACATTACAAATCTCAGCTAGGAACTTACTTGGGAAAGGGTCAATATTCAATCAGCTATCAAAACACATGCTTGTGAATGTGCCAGTTTGCTTACCAGTGAAACTGAAATCAACACCTGCTATTTGATGGCTTGATGCCTGCATTTCACTGTGAGCTACAACACTGAAATTACCAGCTAAGGTGAGTGTGCACCCCAAAAGCTACCATCAGTCAATGTACATCTAAAATGACAGGACAAAGTAGTTTTTGCTTTCATAACAGAAAAGGGCTAAGTTTTCATCTTTTGGGCGACTTAGTCGTCCACTTTGCCTGGTAGCGTGGCCTCTGTTATCCTTGAAGCTTTTCGTTATTAAAATCCGGGCGAGCGTACAAGCTTTTCGTTATTAAATTCGGTTCGAGCGTACAAGATTTTCGTTATTAAAATCGGTTCGGGGGTACAAGCTGTTCTAGTACCTGGTATAAACCGGCAATTTATCAAGTTACTTATCTCGTCTCTGTCAAAATTCTTTTCGTCGCTACTAGATAGACATATTGACCTGGGATTTTCATCAGATGTCTTTTTATATTGTTATGTGGTCCTGTTTGCAGTCATGTATTAGAATGGTTAGAAACAATCTATAATCATAATATTTTACAGATTTTGATCAGCCATTTCTGTATCAATCTTTGGTATGTTATATTTATAGACACCGTAGGATCAACCACCGACATCTTCCTACCTGCTGTGGGAGAACCTTATTAGTTTACCTGGCTTTGGTACTGGTGGTGGAGGTCTAGAGGGACGAGGTCTGTTTGCCATATTCAAGTCACTCAATAGGGAAAAAGAAATTTATTTAATGTGAGGATAAACTGGTTAGGATGCTGTCATTACTCATCAACTAGGAAGTGAAGATCCCAGTTTAGCGATGAAAGTCATGTCATCCGAATGAGTATAATACAAACGTACGCGTAAGTTTGAGCACGGAACATAATATTTTATAACATTTTGCAATCGGAAATATATTATGAAGCAGCAATGTAATTATAACTTTTAATTTTAGTTGCAATTTATGCAAGAAACAGTGTCAGAATACTGCATGACGCATATAGTCAATTTCCATGACAGAAAACGATAAATAAAAATTTGAAAAATAATGTGGAATGCACTAATGAAAATGTACACTTTATATAAACATGCAAGAGAATGAAAATAGATTTTGGCACGTTCCTAACCATAACGCATCTTATTATGAATTCAACCAAGCAAGGTAAATTTTGTTTCTCACACCGATCGCATATTTTATATCTTCCAATCAAATTAAACCCAGTGTTCTATTTTATAAAATTCTTTACTTGCCCTTTATTCCCAGAATTCCATAACGCTGGGGCCTTAGCTTGGATCTCATAGTGACTGACAATATGTGAGATCGTCAAATTTGGAAATTATTGTATCGTTATCATCCTTTTAACGTGCTAGTTGAAGACAGCAGATGGTCCGATTTGCTGTGGAGTAGTGCCTTGTTTTTGGAACAAAAATAAATAGTGCGTGTTGGGTATTATCTATAACAGAAACTATGGGTGAGGTTTAAAATATTGACTACAAAATAAATGAAGGGTGGTAAAGTATTTTGTTGAGTATACAAATTTTTATATGCTGCTCGTAAGGAATTAGAGCTATAATATATTTTTAAAATTTATCATTACCAAACGTTTTAGACAACATTTTTAGACAATATCTATTGATATCGTATCTAGAATCCTCTCTAAAAGTATTATCAGTTGATTCCTATCAACAGAAAACATGTATTATCTATGATACAAGTTATGTCTTATATTCTTTTCTAGTAACAAGACGAATTAAATGCTGTTTTTATTTTGTTTTAGGTTATTATTTTGTACATGTATATCGTACATATTGAGCTATTTCGCAAGCTTGTGATCTCTAACATTTAACCTTTATCACAAATATCAGTAAAAATCGCACTTTCCTCCCTGGTATCACACCCCGTCTGACACTAATCGTCAACTTTTCTTACTGCGAATTAGGACAAGGTTCATAGCGTTTTATTAATATGAATTAGGAAGACTCCCTCCTTTGTGTTTTATTTTATATTAACCGGGATTAGTGTATATATTGCTTCAGTTACACAGTTAGATTGTATCGCCTTTAGAAGCCTCACATGTGAAAAAAGGAAATATTAGGAATCAAATATAAAGAATGTTGGAACTTAAAAAATAATCAGGCATCCTAATTAAAGGAAGTAGCATAGGTCAAAAGAGTCAGTTAAGGGAGGTACCAAAAGGGATAGAAGGTACAACCACACGTTTTTGCAAAGATCCAGTGACCAAATTCAATAACGGATTAGTACCTTACCAACAGCAAGCGCTGTACTTAAAGTATAATCCTGTGCGTAGGCACAGCTAGAGGAGACTGACATGGCGAGCTAAGATTTTATATGATGTTTACTGAAATAGTAGGATGCTCAATTTTGACGAGTTAATCTGTCAATAAAATGATTTTAATGTCGATAACTACTTGTACAGTGGACAGGGAAATGCTTGAAAATGCTCATTACTACTTGCACAGTGGAGACGGATATGATTTCAATTTCCATAACTATTTGTACACTGGACAGTGAAATGCTTTCATAACTACTTCTACGATGGACAGTATAACACTATAACAACATAATTTGATGAGAAGCAAATAAAATTTTTCTGCCCACTCTATTCTGTCAACACTATTTGCTAAAACTGGTAGCGTTATCTTAATTTCGAACTGAGGAGTAATCCCACTAATTGATTTTGATCGAGGCTTCACGGTTGATCTTGATCGAGGCTTCACAGTTGATCTTGTTCGAGGTTTCACAGTTGATCTTGATTGAGGCTTCACAGTTGATCTTGATCGAGAATAACACAGAACTAATTTAATTTAATAGTTTTGAATGATTCACCTTAACTACTGATGATGCATGAAAATAGAACGAAAAACTGGAGCTGGGTTGGAGATGTCCTAGACTCGAGCTTTTGCACGTTCGTGCTTGGGCATATGCGTAAGCACGTTTGTGTGTGCATAATGTTATTCAACGTATCCAACACACCTAAAGATAAATAATTAAATTATTTGTATAACATCTAGACCATTTGCAATTTTAAATTCCATTTTTTAAAAAATTTCTTATATTGACTGAGTTGGTGGAGTGGTACGGTGGAAAGAAGAACAGAATTGTACGATGATATGGGGTTTGAATGCGTGTGAGAAGTACGGACACATCTAACCATTACATTGATATTCAGCCAAAGGCCAAGGTTTGGAGCAAATTTTTGCGTGATATAGAATAAGAAAATCATAGTGGCCTTACTCCATCGAATGTTGGCTTTAAAAAGATAAGTTATATTTGAGATAAATTGTATTTCAAATAATGTTCAATTTGGAAATCGCTCCATTTTTGATATCCCAAAAGGTTGCAAAATAAACAGGAAAGTTTAAAGTCAGTTACCAATACCTATATAACACAAAGTTTAACTTACTTGCATGAATACTGACTTGAAGTATACGCCAAATTACATTATTAAAAGAAGATGGCTTGACTGAATTGATTCATATTTCTAATTATTATATCGTATAAAAACATCAGAAAATCCATTTCTCAGAGGGCTACACTTTAATTCCAAATGGACGGAGGAAACGATCGGAATCGTAATGTTGGACAAAATATGGAAGAAACCTGATCAAAGTCGCTCTTATGCTACAAGCCCATTAACACTTAATCTCCCAAACATAACTTCAAAGTAATCGAAATATAAATTCTAATTAGAAGGGGCAGTGCTAATCTTTACTCAAGACCAATATTAGCTTTGTGATTTATCCCTTATACGGGAGAGGAAGAGCTAATAATATTTGTTAGAAACGGAAAGAGACGACCGCAGCATATTTATATTAAAATAGTATCGAATCAATCAGATGCATTTTTTGCCAACCAGCACAATGCGTGTGAGAAGTACGTACTGCCAACCGTAAAACTCAGACTTAGTTGCCAACCTGCACAATCAGATACATTGTTTGCCAACTAGTTAAGTCGGATATATTTCATGCTAACCAGTACCCTTTTACACATGCACATATTTGGAAATATGGACATATAGGTGTTCTGTTATATAACTTCCAGACGAAGAACTGTTGTGGTAACAAACTCTATGCATCTTAACGGGATACTAAGAAGAAATAAAAATCACACGTCAGTCTAGTCTAGATTTTGATGATCAGTAACGATGACCTTTGGTTTTATCAGCAAGTTCTGTCGAAAGATTCTTAAAGCGGGCATGTAAAATGTCTTTTGTCCGTTTCTTCTTTTCTGGTTGTCACACGCTTCTATGATAAGTTAATTCTTAGTGCAGCCAGTTTCTTTTGTATTAACTTATATGAAAAATTCTATTAAAGTAGAAAACCCTCGATAAGTTGGGAGAACTTATAATCTAATCTCATTGCTTATTTTTTTTTTTTTTTTTTTTGCAGTTGAGGGCAAGACATGTACTTTTTTGGCGAAGTGAAGACAATAAGTCTGGTTTGCTCGACATGCTCTCGTATCTCCTCTATATATGCATTCATACAAGATCATTAGATCAGTGTCTGCTAATTGCAGAAAAAAATCCCTACTAGTTTTTTTAATGCTTCGTGTACTTCCCTTTGCATTTTATTTTCGCATGATACAATGATTATATGTCCATGAAGTAAATACCTAATGAGATTTCAAGTACATATATGCCAATTTCAATTCCAGCTTCATCTATATCCAAAATTGCCATTATTAGACTCATTAAATATCTTTCCAGACACCACTGAAGTAATTAATATGGTTGAAGAGTAATGGAAACAGTCCAGCTAATGTATATGATCTATCCCACTCAATTAACCTCTCAACTTAATATTCATGTTGTACTATTAAATTTTCTGGGGTCAGATCAGATTATTAACTGGACAATACGGACGATACAGGATAGGATCTGTTTTAATGTCCGCAACAAATTTGCATTTCTGTAACGATCTATCGAAACTGATAATTGCAAAGATTACCACAGTAAAATTATCTCTTTAATGAAACAGTCATCAGCTGATTGATGTCTTGGTAGCTAGGATACGGAATTAAAAACGTTTGCTGAAAAGATCTGAGATTTCCATCAACTATATAAGGATGAATATACGGAACTCTACGTATACTAAAGAATTGATACAAACATAAAATAAATCGCAACTGTGTCCAGAAGCAACGAAAACTTCAAAGTGATCATCGTCTTTATAACTGGCAACATTTTAAAATGATCCGTGGAAAATACACCCTACCTCCTGACTTAATCTGGTACAGAGTAACCACGTGTATATTAAGAAAAGAGGTAAAATATACAGTGCAAATAATTACTGATTTAAGAAAGACTTGAATGGAAAAATATAAATGAATTAATAAATACACACAAATAATTCTGGGAATGAGATCTTGTGCACCATTTCTCAGCACTAAGATAATCTATACTTAGTGGCCAGCATAACTGATGGGGGAAGATCCCGGTAGAAACTCCAGATAGTACCATTGACCCACTAGATACTTGCTAGCTATTTCGCCCACATTCGCTGATCCTGTAAACAGGTTTTGTCCCTAGATAAGATGTTTGAAGAAAACAACAAATGATATCCATAGGTGAGACGTATGAGACAAGACAGATTATATCCATAGGTGATACAATGGCAAATATACTATGTCCCTAGGTAAGACGTATGAGAGAAAAAGACATAGACATAGACTATACCCTATGTGAGACTGAGAGAAAACAGACTATGTACCTATGTGAGACATATGGGAAAACATTGTGTCCCTCCGTTAGACGTATGGGAGAAACAGATTATGTCCCTTTGTGATAATAGGAAAATGGGAAAAATAGATTATGTCCTTGGTGAGACTTACGAGAGAAAGCAGATGATGTCCCTGGGTGAAAATTATGAGAAATATAGAAGTGCTAAGAAGCGTATCGTCTCGTCTTGAGTGAGTTTTGAAAGTGCGGGTGTATTTTTTGATCAAACAACCAAATTGGAGGAGCAATGAGAGTTTTTCAATTTGACACTGAATGAGTATATATATATATATATATATATATATATATATATATATATATATATATATATATATATATATATATATATATATATATATATATATATATATATATATAGAGAGAGAGAGAGAGAGAGAGAGAGAGAGAGAGAGAGAGAGAGAGTGGGGATACTATAAAAAAAGAAAATGACAGCAAAATGGGCATGGTTAGAGAACTGTGATAATTTCAATCCTACGTTTAAGGTCACATGCCCAGTTTAAAACTATTAATCCACTTGAATCGGTTAACAAATGTTTTCTGATCTTCGGGCACGTGCTCTTTTGACGACTATATATTGTCGTCATTCTCTTTGCTTGCCCAGCCGAATAGTTCCCTTCATTATTCATAGATATTTATGCTTTGATAGATGATATCAATATAAGATCATTATAGCATTACCGTAATAACTTATTGAGAAATAGTAAGCTTCATAAAATTAAAAACAATCTTGAAAACACAATTTCAGTCTCTTTGTATTTTTAATAATCAACAGTCTCTTCGTTTGTAGTCCCTTCCATCTCATGCCTATTTTGTAAATGAATGAGAGATTTGATCTGTCTTAATATCGAGCTGAAATAGCAATTAAATAAGTAGGGTAAAATTGTAGAGAGGAAAGTTTTTGATTTGTTTACAGCAACCTACAGTCTAATCATCTTATTTATAAATGTCAGTTTGGTTGATTTCCCAAAAATTAGATGTGTTATTTAGTTTATTGAAATGTATTAATCTTGACACTGTTATTTCAACTCACCCAGCATCATAAATTCCCATAAGTTTGTCCTAAGCGCGTCTGCTTTCATTGCGGTGACACCTAAACTCTTTAAGTGTTGTTGTGTAAGTGTGGCGGTTTCAGATCAATCTGGAATGAATCACTTTTAGCTTTGTCCATACATAATTTTAGAGGAATACTTTATTTAAATTATCAGAATTTGCAAAGTGGTCATTATATTTTGGATTAAAACACTGTTTTGTGATAATTGGGGACCAATTCTAAGATTTTCTGGATTAGATCATTGGGATACATTAAGATTATTGGAACATTAAGACTTGAAATTCATTCGAAATATTCTATATTTATTTCGACTTATGATAGAACTTGTCGGATTATTTGGATTTATTTCAAAATACTGTAAGTTCCTTGTAACTTACAGAATTAAATTATTTGTTGGAATATACAACACTTGTTGTTTTGCTTCTTTTTGCTACTTAGTTTAAGATCATAGAGTCGAAACAGTTCAATCAATTTCTATTTGATACAGTGACACAGCATGCTTGTAAACATGAACTTAATCAATATTTATACTCTGATATTTGTAGATAGGAATAGGTTCAAAGAAATTTGCAATCCAAGGTTTTGATTCTAAAATGTATAGCATACGAAATTTCATAATACAAATTTCGTCGATGAATTTTCGTTGCAAATGTATAGTTGTATTACCTCTCACATATTTTGGAAAGTTTGTTCATTTTATCACATCACGAGGTGTATATATCAACATGGACTATGAAAACATGTAGTTGCCCATACGAGGACGTAATTATACTGAAGACCATCCATAAACCCTATATATATATATATATATATATATATATATATATATATATATATATATATATATATATATATATATATATATATATATATATATATATATATATATATATATATATATATATGTGTGTGTGTGTGTGTGTGTGTGTGTGTGTGTGTGTCGAATTGAAGTGAATCATTAGCCGTGCAATATTAGCTAGTATCTCAGAAAGGCTCTAATCGTATTCACATCATTGACTGTAAGTGTAAGTGTATTTCTATTAATTCCATGATAACCTACATCAAAATTTGTAGCCGACTATTTCAAAATTATCGTTTTGCATGCATCCATTATGTAACACGAATTGTTAAAACTAGGATGTTTGAGTAGTTGTCTAGTTTACATTACTTTGATTCCACGAACTGACAATTCCTCAGAATATCATTATATAATTAGATGTCCAAACGAAATAACACAGCCCATGAGTCCACTATTGAAATTCTTACAAACGGTTTTGAACGAATTCACACCAGTTACCTTGATAAGAGGACACACATGCTGAAAGCATGTTTTATATGGCTATTTGAGCTTTCTGCATCATGCGACCACTTTGGCGTCTAGCAACAGACGTTGTCAGTTCCAAAAACGTTTCATATTTCTTGAAAATTGTGGACTATAGGTTTATTCCTTCATCTGTGCGAAATTTAAATAATACTGCGTATCTTTTGATGCAATTATCAATCATCTCTTTTATATTTTTTCTTGCATCAGTCTTTTCCACTGAGTATGACTCTATCCAATTGGTAAAACAGTCCCAAACGACATCATTGTATTTATTTCTGTTATTAGTTTTGGGCAGTGAATCAATGCAATTATTAGGCATTCTAGTCACATGAGCCATTACATTTTATGACTGCATTTGTACTTTTGGTTTTCTAAGGGTATATGTTTTACTGGGCATGCATTTTACACTAATTCTCTAAATCTTTATTCAACTGGTACTTGTTCTCTAAATCTTAATTCGCCTAATATATAAAGATCTCTTCATGCTTTATCTAGAGTTTAGTTACTCCTAAATGCACAACTGTGATACTGTCAATATTTACATATGGAGCTGTTAAAGTATTACAGGAAATCATTTCCATCAACACTATCCTATTTTCTATATAGTGTATCAGTTACTGGAAATAAAGGAATGAACTCGTTTCCAGTAGTATGTTATTTTCATGGAAGTTATGTGAAACATATTCCCATTTAAATTTATTTTGTCTTAGCACAATCCTCTTTACAACTTGCAGAACTCTCTCTCTAATCATTTTGTAAATGATGGTCATTTGGATATATCCATATTTTTCTACATACTCATCTGTTGGGAAATATGCGTTTTCTCTGTACTTATGATGTAGTCAGAAAATCAGAGTTTCTTCATAACCTCATTTGTTACAGCAGAGAGTTCATCACTAGCACGCTTCAACTGATTGGTTTTCCTTCAGTATCAATGTTCTCTATTTCACCACATAGAATATGTGATACATTCCAAGAATCTTACTGCTACCAAAAGCATATTATTAAAATACCACGGAATGTATGATAAGCACGAGACAGAACAATTTGGTTCTATCGGCAATAGACGTAGTAAAAACACAGTGAGAATTTACATTGGGACAACTTAACTTAGTTTATTCAGGTGCTTGGAAATACAAGCTACATGTTCACTATGCATTTACTTTCAAGGTTGACAATATGTACAGTTTATATAGACTCATGGATATATTGTTAAGGCATCTGTATCGGAGTACATTCTCTGTGTAATGTCTCAAAATCATAAGTAGTGAATGGGGGTACTATAGCGACAATGGGAGTTATTCAAATATGGCCCGCGGCACTTTGGCGACAAGATTTTTGGCGACAAATGGCACAGCCGTGCCTTTATAGCGACAATGGGAATTTTGTATTAGCACAACCTGGGTTTGTATAGCGACAAGAGAAATGGCCCAGGTGGCATGACGTCACCGTTCTGAAGACTTGTCAACAGTGTAGCAATGTATAAGTACTGTGACGTCAAGCATTTGTCAAGTACTGTGACATCAAGCGTTCGTCGTGTTAGTGAATGTAGTGAAATGTATGTTTTATAACTTATACCGGCAATTTGTTATGGAAAAGTATAACCTTTTCGAGGTATGAAAAGTGGCCCTGAAAAGGGCCGTTGTTTATGATGTTAACATCATGCCGTTAACATACAAGACATCGCATTGCTTTTTTCTTTCTCAAAGCTTGTCTTAAACTGCATCTCACTTCTTGTCCGAAGATGAGAGTCCGCTTCAAACAGCCTTGTCTTTCCACATAACATCTTCTTTTCCAAACAGTGGCACCTTTAATCCGGATGACAGTCCATTTTGTTTTCGCATACACGGGTAATTCCGGATCAAAAAACAATGACGATAACCAACTAGAGGACTTAGCAGTGATCAACATCTTCTTTGTGTGTGATGAGAACAGGTGAAAGAAATGAAGTGAACTGTTTGTATTTATAGAGAAAGACTGGATCGAAACAGATTGAAATGGTTGACCAATCCCAATACGCGTTACAAAATTCGGTCACTTCGCGGAGCCTGTCTTCCAATCCCAAGAGAGTTCCCTGTGACGTCACAATGCCTATATACGTTCACTAGCGTTCGTGCGAAGTGAATAGATGCGGCATTGTTGAGTCAAACATGACGAAACTTAAGAAGACAATGAATTGGGGTGCACCAGCTGCGGAGACGAAAAACAATGGTATAGCATCAGCTACTAAAGTGAACACAGTGTCACTGACCGAAGAGGTTGATTTCAACTGGGATTTAGTTGATTTTCTCTCTTCGCAAGAATTTGTACTGGCACCAGTACCTTCACTAATTTCTCCTTCTTTACCACGCATCGACGATTTTAAACAAAGACAAAAAGAAGAATTAGAGAAATTTTTACAGCAGCAGAAAGAAGCAGAAGAAGCATTTCTGCTTGAACAGCAACAGCGAGAAGAAGAAGAGACGAGAAGGAAACGACAAGAAGAAGAAGAAGCAGTAGAAAAGAAAGCAAGTCCAGGAGAGAAGGAAAACAGTGAAAGTCAAACGATCACGATACTCTTGGATATTTTAGCGGAGTTAAGAAATCTGAAAGAAATGTATCAGACTTCTTTATTACGACCGAAGAGAAAAAGACCTTCCCGAGTCAAGCAGACTAACATTGTGACTACACCTGAGATTCCACCATTAGTAATTTCTACTCAGTCACTGACAAGAGCAAGTCCACAAGTTGGCCTTGGCCGTGGCAAAGGCATAAGGCAATTAAAGCGAATTGCTTCTCGTTCTTGAGTGTGTTCTCAGGAAACAAAAGACCCAACGGTCCTTTTCAGGACCACTCATTACTTTCGAAAAGAAATACCATTCATTTTGCCAAAAACAAATCAATGAAAACTTAAAATCCTTGTATCACCCTTTAGTATCTATGTATGCATTTATGTATGTGTGTGTGTGTGTGTGTGTGTGTGTGTGTGCGTGAATGTAGACTCTTATTCTAAAAAATTAAAACCAGGAGACACTTACGTTTTTTCAATCTGGTCTATTCTGGTACAATTTTTTACAATTCAATTCACAACAGAACGCAACAATTGTTTAAAAAAGTTCATAGACTTCTTCTGTGCCTGTTTTTTTGAATTTCTTCACTTTCAGTTTCCTTCTTTTCTTCCTGTCTCGGGGTTCTTCCTTTTCCTCTTCTTCCTCCTTCGCCTGCTCCTGTTGTTGTTTCTTAGGGCACTCTGTAGACCAATGTCTTCTCTCTTTACAATGATAACAGGTATCTCGACTTTTGTCTTTTTTGACACTGGTTTTTTGACGGTCTGGACATTCTGTAGCCCAATGCCCTTTATTCTTACAGATATAGCAAGTATCCTGTCTTTTGTCTCGAAAAGTGGAAGAATAGTCCGTTGGATTGTCTGGCGAAAACTTTCGAATGACACCTCGTAAAGCTCTAATGAGAAGTTCGATTTGTGTGGGTTCTTCCATCGTACTGATCAGCTTGAGAGCAAAATGAATAGTGAGAGAGAAGGCACTAGCCCTTTATATATGCACTGATTTGACATGAATATATAGGACCCACGGCATTTCAAATGTAGTCATTTCACTTTTTGCAATCAAGATGAAACGATCGCACGATTTCAGTGAGAGAGAAAAAGAAAGTAAGAGGCAGAAACGTGATTTATCGCCTCGCACAGTAGCCGAAGTCTTGGCTCAAATTCATGCCAGTGATTTTGAAGATGAGATGAGTGAACCAGAATCTAAACCCAGGGAGACTACAGCAAAACAAAATAAAGTACCAACAGTAAACCCTAAAAATTACTATCACATTCAAGAGACGGACAAACCATCCTCTAGAAAATTTAGAACTACAGCCCACAAGTACACCGTGAAGTTTAAAGATTTCAAGTCCGACGTACCACTGGAGAAAGCAGAAGAGTTCATCACCGATGTGTGGGATTCTTTGTTAACCACACTGAAACAGCAATGTGAAGCCAAAGAAGACGATCGCTTGAGACTTTCCATTCATCACAACAATTTGAAGTCTCCCGTATGGATCGAGTTTAGCAGTCCATCAGAATTGACACCTTCCAAAATCATCGACAAGATTCAACACGTGCAACAATCCAACGACAAGTTTCACATCACCGACGGAAAAGCGACACTGTTCATGACCCACGTTTCTCTTCCCCAAGGGACGGGACGTGGCAAAAAAGTGCTCTTGGTAGACAACCTTCGCAGCATCAAAAAGAGTATCGTTCAAATTAACAATCCTCAAGACAAAATGTGTTTAGCCCGTGCCATCGTGGTGGGACGAATGTATGCCGACAAGAATAACACGCCAGAATGGAAAAGAGCCTGGAAAACTATTCAACGATCGGACCGAGCCAAACAACCAAGCGAGGCAGAACTCCTGTTACAGCAAGCGGGACTACCTAAAGACACATCCTGTGGAATTCCTGAAATGCAAAAGTTTCAAGACGTTTTGGCTCCACGTTACACCTTGAAAGTGCACCCACAAGAAGTGCGCGGACCACTGTTGTTTCGAGGCAAAGATTTCCAGGACGGAAAATACATTCACATATATTATCACGATCAACATTTTGATGCCATTACCAGTATCACTGCATTCCTGTCCTACAGTTATTACTGTGAGAAATGTGACTACGGTTATAACAATCGAGAGCAACATAAGCATTGTGGATCAAAATGTGAGGGATGTTTAGCCTCTAAACCCTGTTTGGACGAAGGACAAGAACGAGTGCATTGCTCTGCTTGTCAGCGAACGTTTGTCAGTCCTGCCTGTTACCAACAACATTTGAAGACGCAAGGTTCACAGCGAAAAAGTGCATGTCAACTCCTGAGATTGTGCCCTACTTGTGGACAAGGCATATGTACCAACAGTGTCAAGGCACACGTCTGTTCAGGAAAGAAAAGATGTGACATTTGTCACCAAATCGTGGACTTGGAACACCAATGCTACATTCAAAAATACCATTCTAAACATGAATAAAAAGAAAAAGAAGAGGCCCAGAAAAAGAAAGGCAATTTCATCTTTTTCGATTTCGAATGCATGCAAGAAACTGGTATTCACACCCCTAATTTCTGTGTAGCTCACAGAGCGTGAGAAAAATGCATCCAAGAGCCTATCTTGACTCATTGCCCTCACTGTAGCAAGATTCCTGGAGGACGTGAAAAAATCTTTAGGGGACCGAACACATTGACCAATTTTGCCCAATGGGTCTTAGACCCTATCGACGAGACGTGGAGCCAAGAAGATATCGAACGTTACGGAGATTGTCATCGTTTTGCCACAGTCATGGCTCACAATTTCTCGGGATACGATGGACAGTTTTTGCTGAGATACTATACGGAACAAAGTACCGAACGTCCTAAAGTGACTTTGAACGGAGCCAAAATCATTTCCATGCAAGTGGGACAAGTGCAGTTTAAAGATTCGATGAGTTATTTGGCCATGCCTTTGAGTCGCATGCCTAAAACGTTTGGCATGACAGAAATGGCCAAAGGCTATTTTCCTCACTTTTACAATACCGAAGCCAATCAACATGCTGTTCTACCTCATTTGCCAGAGGTTCACTACTACGACCCCGACAACATGCGTACCGAACAACGAGAAGCTTTCTTCGCATGGTACCAGACTCACGCTTCGGACCCTGTCGACTTTCAGGAAGAAATGTTAAAATATTGTCGTTCCGACGTGGACATTTTACGGCGTTGCTGTGGCAAATTTCAAGAATTATTCATGGAACACGGAGGAATCGATCCTTTGAAAGAAGCCTGCACCCTTGCTAAAGCGTGTTCCTTAGTGTACCGTCAACGATTCATGCCCGAAAACACCCTAACTGTTATCAACCCTCAAACGACCCATTTTGTCAAACAACAATACTCGGTTAAAGCACTACGCTGGTTACATTACTTGTGTGACAAGGAAGACAAATGGATTCAACATGCCCGCAACGGAGGAGGTGAAAAGACCATCGGAAGGTATTCGGTAGATGGTTGGAACTTAGAAAACCCTCAGATCGTGTACGAGTTTAACGGTTGCTTATTTCATGGATGTCCTATCTGTTATCCTCAACGGAGCACTAAAAATCAGTTTTTACAACAAACCATGGAAGACTTGTACCAGGCCACTTGTCAACGTCGCTTGAAGTTAGAAGAGCAAGGATATCAAGTGATAGAAATGTGGGAACTTGAATACGACCAGCGATTGAAAACCGATCCCGAGTTTAAGCGTATCGTGGAAAGTTACAAGCTGGCGGACCCTCTAAACCCAAGGGAGAGTTTGTACGGAGGACGGACGAATGCAACCTGTTTGCTGTACCAAGCCGACGAGAAGAAAGGAGAAGAAATCAAATACTTGGACGTGTGTTCTCTGTACCCATACGTGTGCAAGTATTGTCACTTTCCCGTAGGTCACCCACAATTGCTGACCGAACACATTGACGTGGACAATATTCGACAATACGAAGGATTGATCAAGTGCAAAGTCTTGCCTCCCACGAATTTGTACCATCCCGTGTTACCCCATCATTGCCAAGGAAAACTGATGTTTCCTTTGTGTCGCACTTGTGCTGAAACGTGCAACCAAAACCACCCTTGTCAGCACACACAGGAAGAACGTGTCTTGACGGGAACATGGGTTAGTGTAGAATTGTTTAAAGCTCTGGATCTGGGATACCGACTGTTAGAAGTGTACGAAATTTACCACTTTCCCAAGACAGAAAAGTACCACAAGGGTGACGAGACTCAAAAAGGCATTTTCTCAGAGTACGTAAATGCTTTTTTGAAACTGAAGCAAGAAGCCAGTGGCTATCCTTCCTGGTGTCACACTCCCGAAAGTCAAAAGAAATTCAAAGAGAAATACTGGAAACAGGAAGGCATCACCTTAGACCACGTGGAAAAAAACGAAGGAAGGCGATCGTTTGCCAAAGTGATGTTAAATTGTTTGTGGGGCAAAATGGCACAACGTCCGTGTTTACCCAAAACGGAGTATTTGTCACAACTTTTTCGTTACTTCCAGATGATTAACGACAAAACCAAATTCATAAAACACGTGGACGTCGTTCGTGAGGACTTGCTCTTAGTTAATTACGAAGAAGAACTGGACTTTGTAGAAGCCAACGAATTTGGAAATGTCATCATTGCGGCTTACGTGACAGCTCATGCTCGCTTAAAACTATACGAAGCTTTAGAACTGTTAGGAGATCGTGTGTTGTATTTTGACACGGACAGTTGCATCTACATTAGTCGTTTGGGTCAAGAGCAACCTAAAATCGAAGGAGACCGTTTAGGAGCCTGGACAGACGAGCATCCCGAGGACAAAATTCTAAGTTTTGCCAGTGGCGGTCCAAACATTACGGTTTCGAATACCGTAACCCTCAAGGAGAAGTGTACACGGAGTGTAAAGTGAAAGGATTGTCTCTCAATTATCGCACCAGTCAAGTGGTGAACTTTGGCGTACTCAAAGAAGCCTTGCAGTCTGGTCAGGATGGAAACTTTAAAGTGACCACTTACCAACCTAACAAGATTGTGCGTTTACCCACACATCAAATCGTCAGTCGACCTTTGGAAAAAGTCTATCAAATCGTGTATCAGAAGCGAGTACGGCTTCTTAACCACTTCACTTTACCGTACGGACACGCTGATATTGCTCAGCATATAAAAAGGGACAACGTTCAAGACTAATAGTTCATTTGGATTACCAATACCAAGAGAAAAAAGATGAATCCTTTTACCCAGCAAATATCCAGCAAGAGTAAACTTGAGTGCGATGCTGTACGTTGCGATGACGTAGATGCTGTACGCTGTGACCTTAGCGATTCAGTACCACATTATCGTCATGGGAACTTTGCAAAGACGACCAAACCTGTCCTGGAAACGAGTGATAATGATGGTATACGTGTCAATCCTGACGGATGCGAAAGTGATGCCGCTCGTCATCGTACACCTTTTCACATTATCTGTGGATGTCATCCTCCACAACAAACGCTTCGGTTACCACCCTACGGATGTCACGTAAAACTGAGTAAATTTTTGCATATCTCACCTTACCCTCATCGAGGTGAATCTGCACAATACGAATATTCGTTTCCTGTGCGTCTGCCAGAATACTCTGATTATGAAAGTCGGATCCAAACCTTTCGAGGTAAATGGCCAAAATATCTGGGAGGACCTACCCCCGAAGAATTAGCCAGAGCTGGATTTTTCTACTTGGGTGAAGGGGATAAAGTCAAGTGCTTTAGTTGTGGCGTGTCACTTCACGAGTGGGAACAGAAAGATTCCGCTTACCTGGAACATGTTCGTTGGTCTCCGGATTGTCATTACGTACCTTTAGTGGGACCTCGTCCTTTATTCAAATTCAACGATGTCAAGTAAGAAAGTAGCCACAGGGTTAGGAGTCCAAGGTCGGGTCACCCCTAGTCAAGTATTTAAACCTGACATCAACATCAATCTTCAAACATTACCGCTGAAATTGCAAGAGAAGATCTACAAGGACATTTGGCAGAGTCTTGCTAGTGCCAAATCTCAATTGGTGACTGTAGAACGTTTGTGTCGAGAAATTCACAGGAGGAAAGTGAAAGAAGTCAACCAACAAGTTCGATGTCTCTGGATCAAAGTTGTGTTCATTCTTTGTTTTCGCTTTAGACCATTTACAACGGAAGATTTTATTAACATTCTGGACCGTTATCCTGAATGGCAGTGGAATGAAATAACTCACTACGTTCAATACTTTCGCTCTAAGAGAAGTGTTTAAGACATGGTTATGGATCCTTTACTAGAGAATATTCGTGGTTTACCTGTGGAATTGAGAGAACGAATTTATCGAGAGTTGGTCAAAATACAAGTCAAACGCAAAGAACTATTGCATCCGTTACGTCACCGATGTTTGAACCACTGGTACCTCAATGCTATAAAAGGATTGATTCTGAAGAAAGTGTTCAAGTGGTCAGACATTAGTCAACATCGAGTGGGAAAAAAGTGTATTGTTAGTAGAGATTATATGTACTTCCAGTTACACTTACTGAATCGAATTCCAGAAGACGAGTTAGAGAGTTACCACAGTTTGTAAACTTAGTGGAAGAGGAAACTTCTGATCGACTAGTCACATTTCAGTTAGTGACTAGAGAATTTAGATTCGAGAATGGAATAAAACGACTATGTTTGTGGAGAAATTACGGTTATATGCTGGCGAAAAAAAAATACTATAAAATCGTTCTACCATGCCGAAACCGTTATCATTGTTGATTCAACAGATTCCTTGGAAGGAGATCCATGACCATATTCAAACAGTGGAGGATTACCATTGCCTTTTACGAGAACTGTGTCCATTGAATTGGGGACGACGCATCGTGTGTGTCTTAGTGACTTGCTTTCTGGGATTTCGTTTACCGTCCGATGATTTGTGGACACTTTACGAACAGAACGTACCACTTCAAAAACAAAAATATGAAAGTGATGCCTTTAAATGCTCACGAAAAACTCATTCTCCTGAAAGCTTTGCGCTTTCATTTGGATACTTCTAAACCTTTACGGGAAAACAAGATTCGTCAACTTTTAGGTACCGAAGAGGTGTATGAGGATGTGTGTGTAGCTTGTGACTTACACCCTCACTGGACAGATGTACGTGACTGGAAAAGTGTGGGTTTTGAGGCTTGGACTAAAGAAGTGGCTAACTATGCCCGAGATTTGTAATCCTGAAACATTAAAACGTTCCGTGAAAAAAGTCACGTTTCATTCTGTGTTAGTGACAATACCAGAAGAAGAAGAAGAACAGTCTGTCACGGAGGAAAACCATTCTCTTCAGGACAGGACGGTCCTTGACCTTTCCGAAAGACCATTCCAGGAGAACCTTTGTGTGACAGTACCAAACCATGTACAAACGTTTAGAACATTAGGCATTATCCCTAGGACACTACATTTGAATGACAAAAAATGTTGTCAATTAGAAATTTGTTTATATTCCACGATAGTTGTGTTGATGTGTCTTTTATTCATGTACTTAATCATTTGGCTATTATGTATTTATGTCTTTCGTGTTATTTCATTTTAAAGTTTGCAATAAACGTGTCCTGAAAAAGTATAAAAACTCTTGTCTTATTTGTCATCGTGTTACACGAAAGGTGACATTCCTGACGCTACTATGGCTACCTCTACTGTCTCTGCTCCCTCTTCCTCCACTTTCAAAGTCATTGACGAACATTTAGACCGTGCTAGTTGGGATGCCTTGTATCTTCGACATCCCTTTAACATGCTCATTGCTGGATCTAGCGGTTCAGGCAAAACCGAATTTGTCAAACGTTTGATCGAACATAAACATCATTTGATCGATCGTCCACCTCAACGTATCGTGTGGTGTTACAAAGAGTGGCAATCCGCGTACAACCTTCTACGAGAAAGTCAAGGTGAATCCATTGTGTTTGTGGAAGGCATTCCGGTCGAAGACGACGGTATCGTGTCTGACCCCAGTCAAACCCATTTGGTTATTTTTGATGACATGTTAGGAGAAGACGAAGAAGAAATTAAGCTGTGGTTTACACGCAAAGGGCATCATCGTAATGCCAGTGTCATTTACATTACTCAAAATTTGTTTCAACAAAGTAAAGCCCATCGTACCATCAGTCTCAATGCTCATTACGTGGTCTTGTTTAAAAGTCCTAGAGATAAATCGCAAGTGCAAGTCTTAGCCAAACAGTTAGGAACACCTTGGCTAACTCATGCGTACGAAGATGCCACTCAAACTCCACACGCCTATTTACTCGTGGATTTGAAACCCACTACCCCCGATTATTTGCGATTTCGTACCCATCTGTTTCACCACTGGTATCAAGACGGTGGACCTGTCGTGTACTCATCCCCGTCGTCGACTTAACCATGACCAGCAAAGACAAAAATAGTATAAAAACCTTGGTTACTTGGATTCTGTCTTGTATGGCATTAGTCGCGAGAAAAATCCACAAATACGTGCTCGTGTCTTAGAAGCCAGTCTCAAAGAAGTCTTACGATGGTTTACGGTGACAGCACGTCAATTACTGCAAGGCATCATTCAGATTCCACATCAAACCAAACGTTTTTTTTTTGACAGAAACAAAGTAGCCTTGACGCAATTAGCTGATCCTCGCATTGACACTCAAACCAAAAAGCAAATCATTTTGAAACCTGGAGGCAGTGGTTCACTAAAAGGTGTCATCATTCGTTCCCTCCTAAAATGGGATCCCAATGCACCCAAACTTGTCCCCAAAAAACAAGTTACTCCCAAACGTACCCAGAAGAAAAAGAAAAAGAGCCACGGTAGTAAAACCAAGTCACCATCTCAGAAAACGAAAAAGAGTCACGGTACCAAAACCAAGTTACCACCTCAGAAAACGAAAAAGAAAAGTCCACCGAAAACAGTTTCAACCTACAAGAGAGCGTCTCCAAAAATGTCTTCTCCATCAGTAATACCCGCTTCCTCTTTAGCAGCAGCGGCTGCTGCTCACGAAGTACCTGCCCCTAAAATCAAAGTCCAAGAGAGAACAGGTGTGTTACAAAGTTTACTGGAGTTGTCCAACCAAGAATTGACTCGATTTAGCCCTTTGCGAACTCCTCCACGACGTGTGTTGCCTGTCATCAAGTTGATACGACGTAAAGACAATCAGTGGCGACGTATTCCAGTATAAAAAGACCCGAGGTCCATTTTAACATCAGTGTGTTTTTTTTTGTGCTGCTAATCACCTCAAGATGGCACCACCAAGAAGTGTACACCATCACCATCGTCGTTCTTCTGTGCAAAAAGGAAAAGGAAAACGAAAACGTCAGTCACGTCATCCTAAGAAACGTTTAGTTCAGCATCGACGACACCTACAGAAAAGACACAGTCGTTCCAAGAAAAAAAGGAGTCACCAAAGAGGCCGTTTCTTCAGTCCTTTTTTTGTTTACAGACATATTGATAACATGTTGGGAAAGGTTGAGCAATTTCTAAAAGAGAGACAACAAAAAAATTGATCAGGGACAAAGACCATATGAATAAGGGCTAACGAGGACGAACTATGAAGTTAAGTGGCTGTCGTGTACCCAAAGATGTATCGTTCTCCTGTTCCAAAAGGAAACAAGACAGTTTCGTTGTGCTAAAAAAGGATAAAAGGTCATGTACCCAAGTGATTGACGTTAGTGTACTTTTTGGTGTCTGCCCTGGAAACAATTCACAAAAAAATGTCACCCTCCAAACCCCATTCCTCTTCTACTCCTAAAGGAAAGAAAAGTAAAGGACTACCTCCTCGTTTAGTCATACATTGGGACATGTTGTCTGTCCTGTCCAAAGCTCCTTCACCCATGCGAATAAAACTCATTCAAACCGCCTCGAAGGACGTCATTGAAACCGTGTGCGAATGTTGTCTGAATGTTTTGAAAGGCACGATTCCTTTGTCTGCACATCAGAAAAAATGCTTAGCCAAACATCGACACGTTCTTCGCCAAATGGTCCAAAAGAAAATTCCTATTCGTCAAAAGAAAAAGATGTTGGTGCAACGCGGAGGAATTGCTATTTTACCCCTGTTAGCATCCATGTTAGCACCCTTGCTGGGAAACATAGCACAACCCTTGTTGCAAGGAGTAATGGGATCACTTGGAACTATCCTGGGACGACGAAGATAAAAGGAGAACACTGGAGTCAAAAGATCCCAGACGTGATTCTTGAAATCTAATGGAAAGACGAAAACTGACTTTAGTCCCTTATAAACGATGGATGGAATACCATTGTTGGCAAGAACAACGGACCCCACAATTACCTCCCAATCCTCATTTGACCGAAATGTCACAGTTACAACACGAATTGCAATCGTTGATGGATCGTAGCGATTTGTCCGAAACGGAAAAATCTCAACGGTACGGTCAATTGTTGCAACGACTGCAACTCTTTCACCAAAAAACATTAGACGAAACAGCTGTACCTTCTTTGAAAGATTTGAAAGCCCTGATGAAAAGTCCATCACCACCACTACCACTTACCTCAGCGGTTAAGACAGAAGCAACCCCCCCCCGATACCTGAAGAAGAGGTACGAGAAGTCTTTCAAACACCAGCAGCAGCTCCTCTTCCTAGTAAAATTGCAACGTCCTTGTTGACCCCTTCCCCTACACCTCAACGAGAAGAACTTAAAGCTTGGGTTAGAAGCTTGGGTTCTTCGACAGAAGTAAAAAAGAAAGAAAGGAAACCATAAGTAAAAAAAGACAAGAAAACCAAAGAAATTCTCTTACCACCATTACCACCTCCAACACCATTACCAAAACTACCTTCCACTTTGACTCCTGTGGCACATCGAATACGTAAAGCCGTTTCCAAACCACCCTCTCGCTCCATAGCGAAAAGCATCAGCGAAGATTGGATCACTTATTAAAAAAAGAAAAAAGAAAAAATGGAGAAGGTCTTAGCTAGCATTTACTACGATCCATCTCATCTAGCTGGCTACGGAGGTGTTCAAAAATTGTATCGTGCTGCCAAAACAAAACTGAAAAGTGTCGGTTTACCTCAAGTGCAACGATGGTTACAAGAACAAGTTACGTACACCTTACACAAACCTATTCGACGAAAATTTTCAAGAAGTCGCACCCAAGTGGAAGGTATCGATCATCAATGGCAGGCGGATTTAGCCGATGTCTCTCATTTGGCCACCTACAATCGTGACTACAAATATTTGTTTTGTGTCATCGACGTCTTTTCCAAATTTGCTTGAGTCGTGCCTTTGACTTCCAAATCGAGCAGTGAATTAGTGCGAGCCTTGAAACTTGTGTTGAAACAAAGTGGTCGTCACCCTCTTCGATGGCAAACCGACAAAGGTACCGAATTTCTAAACCAAGCTTTCCAAAAAGAATTGAAGAAACCTGACATTCATTTTTTTACCACCGAGAATCCCGAAACTAAAGCCAGTATCGTGGAACGTTTTCAACGCACTTTGAAAGAACGCATGTGGAAATATTTTACACATCAACACACTCTCAAGTACATCGACATCTTGCCACACCTCGTTCAATCGTACAACCAATCTTACCATCGGAGCATTGGACGTGCCCCTCAAGAAGTGACTCCCGACAACGAAGTGACCGTCTCCGAGCGTCTGTTTGGTACGTCCCCGTCAGTCACTAGTTCCAAGAAAGGTAGACAGTTAGCCACAGGAGATTGGGTACACATTGGCAAAACCAAACGTACTTTCGACAAAGGTTACTTGCCCAACTGGACCACCGAATTGTTTCGTGTCACTGAACGAGTGCGTGGTCGTTATCCTCCCGTCTATAAATTGGAAGACATGAACGGAGAAGTGTTAAAAGGAACGTTTTACTTTCCCGAGTTACAACGTGTGACCAAAAAAGAAGACGACGTGTACGAAATCGAAAGCATTCTCGATCGACGAACACGAAAAGTGGGAAAACGGCGTGTCAAAGAAGTCAAAGTACATTGGAAAGGATATCCGTCAAGTTTTGACTCTTGGATTAACGCTTCTCAAATCATTGACTATAAAAAGAAGTGACCATCATGGTCTTCAACACAGCCTCAGTTCCTACTGTGAACGCTTGTTCCCCCAGTTCTTCTCTGCGAGATCTACAAAAGCAACCCTTGTGGGTGTGGTGTGGAGAACGTGTGCCTAAAACGCAAATCGTCTTTTTCTGCCAAATCTTTGTGGTGTATTGTGTCATCGGTGCAGCCATTGCCAATCTAAGTTTACAACAAGGAGACAAACAATTGTGGACCATTTTACTCAGCAGTTGCATTGGTTACCTTCTTCCCAACCCGTTCCTAAAATATTCCTCTAACGGAAACAACAACAACAACGGGAGTCTGGTGTCCAACGTCAGTTCCAACATTCATCCTAACCATTCTCTTTTAGACACTCCTCTGGTCTCCAGTGACTCCTCGGACACTAGAACCGTGGAATTATGAACAACCAATTTTACTTAACCTTACCCAGTGACAGTTCCATGGAGGTGTTTCCCAAAAACACTTTGTGCTGTTACACGGCCAAATTACCTCAGGCCATTCAATTTGATGACGAAGCCTATTGGGAAGTGGCTTTGGTAGAAATGATTCACCCAACACAAATTAAAAACATCGTTGAAACTCAAAACACTGTATCCGTAGAAGTTGAAGACGAACAAGTGCAACAAGTCATGGATGAACGCAGTGATAAAGTTGACTTTCCGAAAACAAAGAATCCTGCCACTAATCGAACCACTTACATGATGAAAATTCCTTCAGGTTATTATTTTAGCGGTCAACATTTGGTGAACACCCTTGCTGACAAGTTCAATGTCATGTTTGAAAAAGCCTTGGAGAAAACTAAAAAAAGTGTCAAGATTGAATACCACAAAATAGCTCGTCGACTCCTGATGAAATTTTCACATGACAAAGTCTTGGCCATTACATTTTGTCCTGAATTGTATCACATTTTAGGTGGAAACCCCGAAATGGTCAAGAATCATCCAACCAAAATGCCACCCATAGGTAACAATTTGGATTTTGCCAAACATTTTCATTTCCCTGTAGTAATGAACCAAGCACTGAATTTGATTTTTGTGAACTCCAATGTAGTGGAGTACAACGTAGTAGGTCACACCTCTGTACCGTTACTGCGTGTCATTCCTTTCAAAGTGGATTCTGCCATGGCTGCTGACGAAGAAGGTGGAAACACCTATCACGTTCACCGTGAATTTGTACATCCTCACTATTTACCTGTCAGTAAGTCGTATTTTGACACTGTCAACATAACTATAAAAGGAGATCTGGGACAAAATATTCCATTCACCCAAGGGAAAGTCACTGTGAAACTCCATTTTCGAAAAAGAGTACTCTAAAAAACTTTTTTTGTCAGTCATGTATCCTGTGTACCAAGGAGTCACTCGACAACGAGGGCATGGTTTAGGGGATATGCTCAAATCGGTCTTTCGTACTGTGGTTCCCGTGTTAAAACCAATGGTGACACTGGGATTGCACGCCCTGAAAGATGCTGCGATGACACACGGTAAAGAATTTCTCCACGATGTCATCATTGACAAACAAAACCCCAAAGAAGCTTTCTTACGAGCAGGCAAAAATGTTTTGCTTCAAACAGGCAAAAATATTTTGGGTCGACGAGAAAATCCTATAAATGCCACGTTTGCTGCTGAGTCAGGCATTCCTGCTTCTCTGAGGTTGCAACAAGGACAAGGCAGAAAAAGACGACGAAAACGCCCTTTCAAAGGACTTCATACTCTCAAAGCTAGAAAGACTAAGAAAAGAAAAACTGTTCGAGACTTAGACGTTTTTGATTATTAAATTGTAAACAAAAAAAAAACAACAGAAAATGATGCACCGAGAGTCTTGTGCCTGTTCCAAGTCAGAACTGGATCTGTTTGCCATGCCACACACTATGATGACCATGCAAGAATCCCAATGGGTTGAATTTCATCCTGTTTCTTCTTTGACGGATTCCGCTCCCATCGAGCTTGAAATCAAAGGACAACCGGAAGATTACATCGATCTGAATAGCAGTTACTTGTATCTGAAAGTCAAAGTGCAAAAATCCGACGGTACCAATCTAGCAGATGATGCCAAAGTAGCTCCCGTCAACAATTTCATACATTCCTTGTTTAGCGAAGTGGATTTGTACTTGAATAACAAACTGATCAGCAGTAGCATGGATACTTACCCTTACCGAGCTTACCTAGAAAATCTCTTGACGTACGGAAAGGAGGCAAAGAACACTCATCTTGATGCTTGCGTGATTTGGAAACCTGACACACCAGAAAAGTTCGACGAACTAGATGAAGACAATAAAGGATTTGTTGCTCGTAAAAAGAAAATCGTGGGAGCCCATAATTTAGAACTGATGGATCGTTTGCATTTGGACATGTGGTTGCAGGAGAAGTATTTGCTGAACGGAGTAGATATTCGTCTGAGATTGAATCGTAGCAGTACGGCTTTCCACTTGATGGCTGAAGAAAATGTTCACTACAAAACCAAAATTCAAGAAGCCAGACTTTACGTGCGTCGCGTAGAAGTGTTACCTAAAGCGGGAAACGACATCAGCAACACCTTGAGCAGAACCACTGCCAAGTATCCGATACGGCGTGTAGAAGTGAAAACATTCACTATTGCTACTGGACTCCGATCCAAGATCGAAGATCATCTATTCCAAGGCCAGTTACCCAAACGTTTAATCGTTGGCATCGTTAGCAATGCAGCCTTCAACTGAGCCAACAATGAAAATCCTTTTGAGTTGAACCACTACAAAGTGTCCAAAATTGAAGTCAGTCGCGATGGCAAGACTCTGTGTACCAGACCCTTTGAACCTAACTTTGACCAGAAGAATGACTTGAGATCGTACTTGTCCCTGTACGAAGCTACCGGTCAACTAGGAACCAACACCAGTCACGGCATTTCGTACGACGATTATGCTGGAGGATACACTTTGTGGGCCTTTGATTTCACTCCAGACCAAAGCAGTGACGAGGGACATTTCCACCCTATAAAATCCGGTCAACTGCGAGTGGAACTTCAGTTTGCAGAACCTCTACCCCACACATCGAACGTCATCCTGCATGCTGAATTCGATAATACCATAGAAATCAACAGTTTGAGAGAAGTTATTCTAGACTACTAGTCACTATGGAGGACACTTATCCTTCTTTGAAAGTGGAAGAATCCATGGAATGGGAGGATACCGAGAAAACCAATTTCAAAGACGAAGACAAAGAAAACGAGGTCGTGAAGTCAAGATGGCCAGAACAAGAACAACATTTAGTCTCCTGTTTTGCTAAACACTTGGCAGATAAAATTACGGAATTGGTCAAAAAAAGATTGCTATGGATGTCAAAACGATCATCCCAGTCAAATTCAACACGATAAATGTCTCATGATGAGTCAAGAAGAAAAATTGGACGAGTATCTGGACGAAGCTTGGAGTCTCATCGCAGAAGAAACCGTGTTGCATGAGTGGTATAAAGGCTTGTGTGATCATTCCTGTCCTCCACTGACTACTCGAGAGATCTATCACATCGAAGCTCTCTTAGCCCAGAGTTGGGAAACCAGGCGAAGAAACGGTTACTTGTCAGAACTTTTCAAGCAAAAAGTCAGAATTGAATTGATGACTTATCATCACCTGTGAAGAAAGCAAACAATAGAAACAAAACAAGTAGAAAAATGGATACCTGGGAACTTTATTACCTTTTGAATAACAGTTCGTATACTGCTTCTTGGAATCCTATAGTGTGTGCTAAAGATGAACTCCCACATCGCAAAACTCAAGACCACCAAGCTTATGTCATCAACACAGACGACAGTCATCTTCCAGGAACTCAATGGGTAGCCGTGTACTTTCCTCAGGTCAATTGTGTGGAGTATTTTCATTCGTATGGATTACCACCTTTGGAAGACGATATCATTGACTTTATGAGAAGAAATGCCCAGACGACACGATTCAATAATGTGAAGTTACAAAGCAACGATTTCATGGTGTGTGGACAATATTGTGCGTATTTTCTTCATCATCGCAGTCTGGGACATTCTTTAGAACATTTAGTCACTTTTTTTGATCGTGACTCTTCTAGAAATGATGAAAAAGTAGATCGATGGTATTGTGACCGTTATGGTTATCTTTTGTCTTTAGCTAGAAAACGTAGTGTACATCAATGGCCTCATGATATGAATCAATGGAAATCTCACATGATTTCACAACGTTGTCAACCATGTCAAAAATAATTTGTATTTTAAATTGAAATGTTGTTTGTTTCTTGTTCCTTGTTAATTCTATTCATTGTTAGTTGAATAAAAAATGTTGTATTTTGAAGAAAAAAACGTCTGTCGTTTGTTTAGTTATAAAAAAACCCACAGTTTGAATATATGCTCTTTGACTTTCTCTCTATCCCTCCTCATGACATGAGCTATCCTCACGTTTCAATAACTAAAACTCAGTAGGGATGTTTCTATCCCGTCCGCGCTTGTACCATATAAAGCGAACGGGTATCCAGTCTGACCATTCACTGTTGACTCGTCATCCTACGAAGATGCCTTCCAGACTAGCTAAACTCAACGAAGCTTACGTTCAATTACATCGTGTCAGGCTAAACCTGATACCGAAGCCTGAAGAGATAGAGAATGTCAGAATGCTCTATAAAGCCCAAGATCTCATAGAGAATGTCTTTAGAGAGGAAATTGAGAAAGAAAAAGAAGAATGGACTGAGAAATACAGAATTCAGAAGAGGCAAAGAGAAGAGCAGCAACAGCAGCAGCAACAACAACAATATCAACAACAAGAACCAGACAAAGGATTTGTGGACTGTCGAATAGACACCAAAGACTTCTCTTTCTCTTTTCGCAGAAGCAGACCTTATCGTGTAGGAAAACCTGCTGCCAGACGGGGTTGCAATCTTAGACAGTAAAATTCAACAAAGATTGCCATTACTCTTCGTCAAAAAACCCCAAAACAATCAGCCCTTTTCAGGGCTACCCAAGACTCTCGAAAAGATATACTTCTTTCATTTGCCAAAAAAATTTTAAAATTTTAGAAGTGTGACTATAAACACTTCAATTTTTCGGGGAATCAGTAAAACAAACAAAACCCACCCTTTTCTCTCTGTCTTGTCCAACAACATACAAAAAAAATCTGACTGTGTTGGTAAGTCAAAAAAAGTTAACGTGAGAACTTCTTTTAAGTCCGCGCGTTTCATATCATGGTAAAAAATTAGCGGATGTTTTCCATCACGTCCGTTCTCCAAGGATATAAACGCGAACACGCGTCAGTCTAGCTCCCATTGTGAACCTGTTCACATTAAAGATGAGCGAAAGAATTTCCAAACTTATTGAACTCCAAAGACACCTGGAGTGTGCCAGACGTCTCCTGGACGAACTGACTATGGAGGCTTACAAAGAAGAAGCCAGACAGAAAGAAGTGGAGGAGATAGAGAACCAACGAGGGATCTTGCTGCACCCCATGGTAAAACTCGTGTGTGAGGTGCTACCTGAGGTGAGGACACCTCCAGCATCAGCAGCAGCAGCAGTTACACCACAGAGACCAGTTATTCATCCCCGACTCTGGCCACGAAGACAAGAGGTTCAGCAGGTCTTCACTATTCCACAAACGGAGGAGTAGGATAGTGAAGCCACTCAAGATCCGTTTGCTCTGCAGGTCAGAGCAATAAATTGGGAGAATGACTGGAGCCGACGATGTGTGTGCGGTGCTCGTCCTGGAAGATGTCAGCATTAGCCAGGTGTCTTTGGAGTTTAAAGAAGAAACAGCCCTTTTCAGGGCTAACCAAATCTCTAGAAAAGAAATACTTTTCAATTTACCATATATAGTGAAGTGTAACTATAAACACTCACTTCAATAAAAATGTGTGTGTGTGTGTGTTTACATTCGCGTTCGTTGATGAGATGGTGTAGGGTATGATTTGTGCTGCTCGTTTCGTTGATGAGATGGTATATTTTGGGTTTTGTGCTTCTTCTTTCATTGATGAGATGGTATATTTGGGGTTTTATGCTTCTCTTTCGTTGATGAGATGGTATAGGGTGTGCTTTTTGTGCTTCTCTTTCGTTGATGAGATAGTATAGGGTGTGTTTTTGTGCTTTTCTTTCGTTGATGAGATGGTCTATTTTGGGTTTTATGCTTCTCTTTCGTTGATGAGATGGTATATTTTGGGTTTTATGCTTCTCTTTCGTTGATGAGATGGTATAGGGTGTGTTTTTGTGCTTCTCTTTCGTTGATGAGATAGTATAGGGTGTGTTTTTGTGCTTTTCTTTCGTTGATGAGATGGTCTATTTTGGGCTTTATCCTTCTCTTTCGTTGATGAGATGGTATATTTTGGGTTTTATGCTTCTCTTTCGTTGATGAGATGGTATAGGATGTGTTTTTGTGCTTCTCTTTCTTTGTTGAAATGGTATATTTTGGGTTTTATGCTTCTCTTTCGTTGATGAGATGGTATAGGGTGTGTTTTTGTGCTTCTCTTTCGTTGATGAGATGGAATATCATATGTGAAGTGAGTTTAAGGGATGTTTTCATTCACGTCCGTGCTTTACGTATATAAAACCCTAGTGTTCACCATTCGTGCCATTCTACACAGAATACAAAATGACTGGAAGTCTAGAGCTATTTACTCAGTTAAGAGATACTTGGTATTGGTTCGTGGATGGAGTGCACGAACTGGACAAACTTAACCAAGAATGGAAGTTAACAATTACTGAGGACTTGATAAACAAACTAAGAGTAACCAGTTATCAGTTACAATTGATAACCATAGAAGAAGCAGACAAAATACGAGGAATCGTCAATTCAAAATACTTCAAAGTGGGAACCTTGAAACAGATTCTGGATGATGTTATCCAAGTGAGATGCTATATGGAAGACATCTTCCATTTAACAGAGTGGGATTTTGTGAAAAAAGGTGCAGATCACATGAAGAAATGCGAAGACAATATCAAACAAATACTGGAAGAAGAGGTCAAGAAAATTAAGGAAACCTGGGCAAAAGAAAGAAAAGAGAAAGAAAACCAAAAGAAGAAAAAAGACTTTGAAAAACTGAATGAAAATTGGATGAAGATACAAAAAAGTTTAGAGATATGGGACATCCAGACTGGATGCCATACGAAGAAGAAGTAAAAAAGAAAAAGAGAGGAATTTTAGAGAAAGTTAGACAATGGTGGAAGAAATGCAGACAATAAAAAGAAGAAGATGAAAACAAAGGCCCTTTTCAGGGCCACTTTTCATACCTCGAAAAGATTATACTTTTCCATAACAAATTGCCTGTATAAGTTATAAAACATACATTTCACTACATTCACTAACACGACGAACGCTTGATGTCACAGTACTTGACAAATGCTTGACGTCACAGTACTTATACATTGCTAAACTGTTGACAAGTCTTCAGTACCGTGACGTCATGCCACCTGGGCCATTTCTCTTGTCGCTATACAAACCCAGGTTGTGCTAATACAAAATTCCCATTGTCGCTATAAAGGCACGGCTATGCCATTTGTCGCCAAAAATCTTGTCGCCAAAGTGCCGCGGGCCATATTTTAATGATAACTCCCATTGTCGCTATAGTACCCCCATTCACTACTATCATATATAGAAATATCACCAACAAGGCAATAGAAATTCTACCATTTTGAAATTTATAAGACATTTCAGAGCAATATCATCAGTTCTCACTTTGATCTTATTTCCATGACTATAGTGTTGGAATGGTTTAACTGCTTTTACTACCACGAACATATTTCGTACTGTGACGCGGTATTGTTTTAGCTATTAAAAAACATTTACTAAATTAGCTAATTGCTTTTCGTGTTCATTCTGGAGTTCGGAAAGCACTATTCCCTGATCACAATTAAGGCATCACGTACTAAAATAAACGGATCATTTTTATGTTGGAAATGCCAAAATCGGTGAATTTGTCAATGCATCTTTAATATCATTAAAGGGCTACTCAAATTTTAACTTCGTACAAAGAATTTTTAACTTTTTCAGAAAATCATGTATAGGTTTTCCAAGTTAGTAAACTGACAAGCATACAATATGTAGTAATAAAAGAAATGAAGTTTCTGGTTTCTTTGATATTTTTAAGTGATATAAGCTATCCATTACTGCTGCGATTTTATCTTTACAAGTGCCAACACTGACTTCGATTAGGGTATGACTAATAAATGGAACTTCTTTATTGAAACAGCTGCATTTATTCGATAGAGATAAATTTTTAATCTTTGTCAATCGATCTCAAAATTGTTTTAAATGCACAAAAAATCTAAAAATAACTTTACTATAATCTTTTTAATTTCATTCTCCGCTACTTGTCTTTCAACAATTGGTGTTCTGCATAGATACTTTTGAAAAGGTTTTGCATCTCTTGTATCAATTTCATGTTGAATGGTATATCACACGCAGGCACACACACACACACACACACACACACACACACACACACACACACACACGTATCTCTTGTATCAATTTGATGTTAAATGATATATCATTTGATGACACAGAAAAATATAATCCGATGTTGTATTAAAATATAATTCAGTTTTTAAAATTGTTTTTCTCTAGAGTTTTAGAAGTCTTTTCAAACATTTATTTTAGATAATCTGGCTATTTTTGAATGAATACTAACCTCTTTTCTGTCAATTGCGCCAACTTTGTCACTGTACACAACAATAGTTTTATGCAATTAAAATGAGTTCTACTTTGATTTTCTGAGAGGAATGCCTATATTTTATGCATTAAAATCAGTGCTACTTGTAAATCAGTTTTCGCAACAAATTATGAATACGATTGAGGTAAAACCATTGATTCCTTTATCATATCATATTGCTGCAACCAGTTCAGCACCTCATCTGATAGGGAGGTCGCGGGTTCAACCCCCAGCCGAGTAATACGAAAAACGTCTAAATATGTTACTAGCATCCGCATCGCTTGGCGCTCAGCATTAAGATTTTAGTGTTAGGACTGGTCGGCCTGGTGTCAGGAGAATGTGACTCAGTGGACATGATGCTACATGTTTGCGGCATATGGTCCCAATGCTAGACGTCACTTTAAACTGCCACACTGCAGTAATCGTTTCGATATGACTAAAATATTGTTAAAGCTACCTTATAAATCACACATACACACACACACACAGGTTAAGAGTTTTCTGACCATGGCTTTGCTACATTACTCATGAGAATTGTAAATTTATTCCTGTCACACAACAACAAAAATCCAAAATCCATTTTGTTTCACATTTTCAAATTATCATGTATCAGTCCCAAAGCTTTACGTTTTTGAAAGGTTTGAACATTTCTTTGTTTATAGTAATAGTAAATGTTTAAGATCAAGCTTTTTACTCTTGTGTTTGTATTTTGGGATCTAAGTTGCTTTTATTTGGTTAATTTTATCTTTAGAGGTGGGAATCACATTCTCTTTTTTTCTGCTAATTTATGAGCAACTGTTATTGTTCTTGTCTCATATAGTGTTATATGATGTTGTTCTCGTTGTCTCGTCCTGATGTCAGAGTCCAACATGCAACAGTGTAATAGTCATTGCGTAAAATTTGTTCAGTAACGCCACCCATTGCATTAGGACATGCTGGTATCGCATGTTTCATAATATTTTGTGCTAGCGCAGAAAATGATTATCCCTTTACACGTAGTCTAGATTGAAGCATCAGGTGTATGTCAGGTTTATTCAATGTTCCAAACTGGATTTAGAGCTTGAACCAAATTGTAATAGTCTTTCTTCTAGTTTAATGGCATTAAGTGAGGAGTGAGCAGTGTTAGTGAGACCGCTCTCTAAATGCACTTTTGCATTATAATCCCATTTGTTCAGTTTTGTAATAATATTTAATTGAGTTAAATACTCATCAATATCATTTTAACTATCATACAGCTGAGGTCTAATTATAGACAGTTGATTGCTTCTCTTAATGAATGAATGTGTCTCCTGCTACATATAATTTCGCCAATATAATTTTTGTTTCAAGGAGGTGGTTTACTGTTTGTATAATTCGGGAATTTTAATTTATATTTTCAATAATATATATCTATTTCTGAAGATTATGTAACTTTGATCCAAAGTTTTCAAATGCAGACTTTGTGTGATCTGCATAGGAGAGTATATTTTACTTGTGCAGCTAAATTTCTCTTCAGTATCAGTATAATCATCATTTTCTACTTTAAGACAGATATGTCGCTGTTCAAAATCAGTATTGCTTAAGTCAGACTTTTATTCCTTTTCCAGAATAATAAACTCTTCCTTTCTTCTAATTTTCCACAAAAAAAACCAACAGAGAAATGTATGGGCATAATCACAACAAAAACGCAAATACACTTTATATTTGTAGTATTACGATTTCTAGAACCTACATCTCACTAATCAATTTTGTCATCCCGGTAAATATTTATTCACATCGCACTAATTACTTTTGTAAATGCTGTACATATATTCACTTTTAAAATATTTGCACATCATACATTTTTCTTTCTTCATTTTCGCCCCAAAGGAAACATGTACACGAAGATGAGGTACTCTCTCTCTCTCTTTCTGTGTGTGTGTGTATGTGTGTGTGTGTGTGTGTGTTAGACATATGATTTGCATTCCAGTTAGCCACGTCATCGTTTCCTAGCAATGCTGTTTAGTAACAGTTTACAACAATGCACGTTTCAATACCGAGAACAAACGTAATTCTGTGTTAATAACATGTCATTAGGATCAGGATATTTTGGGCTTATTTAAAACCATATAAAGCCATTTAGTGGATATCATTTCTTGCAACAAAGCCATTCAGTTGATAATAATTGTAAATTTATATAATATGCCCGACTAGTCTGTAATCAACAAAACATAAAGATGATTTAATTATTTGACTCGATGACGGCAACTCTCACTGACTGCAAAAGAATGCCGTGAGAAGGTGACCCCGCTGCATCAATAAAACAGACGTGGCTGTATCGTTGTATATCGTTCCATCAAAGTGATAACATGGTGATCAAGCGTTCCAGACAGATACGTATCATGTGTTTCATATTCAGCTTGTATTGGAAACTGATTTGCTTTTCTTTGAGGATCCTTTTGTCGAACACAAAAAAACTGTGGACCTGTGCATGCTGTATTGAATGAATTCAGACAATACCTAAAGTTTGAAGCTTATTGTTTTGGAAAAAAATAAGACTTACCGAAATGTTGTTAACACTTTGGCTTCATTTAGCTGCATGTTGTGACTACGATAAAAATATCGTGCGCGTAGGATGGTTCTTCATATGGACGCTTTGAAGAGTGAAGAGGCAGGTTTGTGACTGTTGTTTTTTAATTATATATATATATATATATATATATATATATATATATATATATATATATATATATATATATATATATATATATATATATATATATATATATATATATTTATATATATATATATATATATATATATATATATATATATATATATATATATATATATATATTTATAGTAATTTGTAAAAAGAGTTCAAGCTATATGTTATGAGAAGGCAGGAGTTATGTTGATTTTATTTATACTTGATTGTATGAATACTGTATTTTTTTTAAAAAAATACACAGCTGCATAGCAGATTTTATTTCTTATATTTATAACAATCTTGGTAACACAATATTGGCACAAGAACACTTTTCGCCTTTGACTTAATCTGTTCATTCCTTTGCGTCTTTTGCATAGTTTCTTAATCAGTTTGCCTGTCAATTATCTTTAAATATGTCATGTTTGTTTCCGTCACGGTCCTGTTATACCATCCCATTCGCTGAATTTGTGCATATGGTTCAGTTAATGTCACAACTTTATGACAGATGCTTCCATAATCCATAAAATGCTAAAATAAAAAACTCTTAGGGAGAGAGGAAAACACGGTGTCTTTATCCTAAGTTAATGATAATGCTGTAATTTAAAAAAAAAATGTCGATAGGGCCTGCGTGACCTATTTCGACCTCATCAGTAACTGTTGATGGAAACTTCCGTTTCCGCACTGATTTGATAACTGTAGGAATCAGGCCGCTTCCATCAATATCCAAGAGCTTGGTGGTTTAATACCATCTCGTAGACCAGTTCACAACAATATTTATCTAGTTCTGTTTTATCTGGTTCTGTTATTATGTAGGGAAATTTGAAATATGAAATATATTTTGTTGTCTATTATAATTTATTATAGACTGAATATGTACTTGACTCATCACATATTTCTCTAGCAATATTTGAATATGACGTACAATTCTGAGAAAATCTTACCACCCTACCTACCTAACTAATTAACTATATTCATTCATGCATGCATGCATGCATACATACATACATACATTCATACATACATACATACATACATACATACATACATACATACATACATACATACATACATACATACATACATACATACATACATACATACATACATACATACATACATACATACATACATACATACATACATACATACATACATACATACATCGCCTTTTCTTCATATTTTTGGAACTATGGATCATTCATAATCGGCATTTAGCACGTGACAATTATCTGCTAATATAGACTAATATAAACAGTAATACAGCACCAGATATAATGATAAATGTATATATAAATGCAATTAATATGACTGCCTGACACGATCAAATAAAACGGACAATAGCCTTTTGGAATGGAGGTGCTATTAACTTTATCCTCCTTTTTACTGGCACACGACGTTATCAATTAAAAAAAAAAACTTTGCTCGAGGAGAAGACTAATTCTGTCGATATGATCTCATAAAATACGAGACAATTCTTCAAGGGTCTGCGTCAAATAGCGCCATCAGTTTAGACTGCGAACAGATATTGTAGATAAAACTGAAGATAGCAACACTTCCCGTTGTCGTTTTCATCCATATTGAGACTTCCTAGAACATAATTTGTGACACGAACCAGTTATGCCAAAAGAGAAAGATTTTAAGGAGACGCAAGATGCCTAATAAATTATGTTTGTTTTATAACTTCACTGTCATTAAACTATACCAAGGGTTTTGTAATATCAGATATAACAAACATTGTTTTTATAAACATATCGATTTGTTTGTATATATTTAGACAGGCACCCATGTGTTTTGTGTATTTATACATATAGCCAGGTGTGTTAGTGCGTTTATTAAAAGCTTTAAAAGCTGAAATATCTAATTTGTAAGATATAATTTTTATTTGAAGTCAACATGAAAAAGACATTTTAAGTAATTGGCAATACAGAGCTTACTGTTCTTTATAGTCTCAAGTCTAATAAAGACAAAATATTTTATAGTCTCAAGTCTAATAAAGACAAAACATTTAATAGTCTCAAGTCTAATAAAGACAAAACATATTTTATTAGTTTTACGTGTTCATTCATAGATGTTAAAACATATAAATCTCCTATAACAAAATCTCTATTCAAAATAATTACATTCAATATTTCAAATAATTGATGTCTCAATCCAATTTAGCAATAACAGGTTTTCATATGATTAGGGTCATTGAGAATTTAATGTACGTGCAAGATATAATTACAAATATTTATAGCTAAGGCATTGTAATTCGTTTACTCAAGAAGAAATAAAATGTTAAATAAAAGTATGGAAAGGTTTGCTTTTCTTTGCACAATAATTTGATCTTTGATTGTAAAATCAGTTGGACGTTTGCTTTTTTAAACTAATTTTTAGACGATTTCGCTACTGAAGGATAGACAATACAGACAATAGCTACTTCAAAGACATCGTCCAACAATTAGCAACAATTAGGACACAAATTAATGCCATAAGCAGACTAGTTAGGACACCAGTCAAAGATATCGTCTCATCAACTAGTATACCAATCAAAACCATCACACCTATTAGGACATCAATTAAATACATTGGTTAGTTAGAATATGTACTTTAGGTTGAATGATTGATGCATATTTTGAATTTAGCAAATAATCACTTGAAGAAGATTATATAATCAAGACAAGAGATTTTTCAAGATGAGATATTTTAATGATAATTCTAACCTTTTATTTTGGTGGATTAAAAGAAAAGGAATAGTTATAAGCCTTGCTATATACATCGCTGTCAACAATGTCCTTGAAGAAAATCTCTTGATAATAGTCTGTAACAGATCGCATGCAAACGACGCAGCTCATAAAGAATTAAGGATGATTTCACCAGCCAAATCCACTTAAACTATGCACCTTAATAGGGTCTAGCGATAATGTCAACCCATTTTCAGATGTATTTTCTAATGAGCATGTAGAAGTATACATGATCATGCAAGTTATACTTGCAGTATACATTTGTTGATTAACTGGATTGTCAACTGTATTGGTTCTCTGAGCAGGCATCGTGTTGATTACTAATATTATTCACTATTATTATTCACTATTATTATTCACTATTATTAGCTATCATTATTTAATACGTTTATTTTGATAGGGATCAATCGCTTGGCTTCCGGTTTTTAATTGCTGTTTTGCAAGAGACAAAGGTACATTTTGCGCTGAGTTGGTCTTGATGCAATACAAGTTTCGTTCATACGTAAAGCAGTTACAGTGCAGTCTCCCATTATGGTCACCTCTCTTGCACAGCAACCTTTCATATACGACTACTATGGTTGTTTTCCTTCCCCTCATTCTCTCTCTCTCTCTCTCTCTCTCTCTCTCTCTCTCTCTCTCTCTCTCTCTCTCTCTCTCTCTCTCTCTCTCTCTCTCTCTATATATATATATATATATATATATATATATATATATTGTCTTAGACACATATCATAAAATATGTCTGCCTAGTCTTGATAACTATCTCTGTCGCAGGTTCGAACTTCGTTTGCGTCAAACCAAAAACTTACAATTAGCACTAGCAGCTGACTCGCTTGGTGCGCAGCACTAAGAGTTCAGTGTTAGGACTGGTTGGCCTGGTGCCAGGATAATGTGGCTGGGTGGGGCATCATGTCACATGTCTATGGTATAATGTCTTAGTTCTAGGTATCACTATATACTGCCACACTGAATCGAACGTAACAATGTGACTGAAAAATTATTAAAGCGACGTTAATTTTTTTTCTTCAAATAATCCACTCAAACACAAACACAAAGCAGTTTTGGTTAAGTCTGTCTGGGCTAGCCGGGTTGTATAGGTACCATGTTCTGATTGTAACTGATATTCATCCGTGAATCCAACACATTCATTTTGTTCTTAAATTTTCTCTATGAAACGTATCTAGTTATAGTGTTGCTTTCAGTTGTTTACCTAGTTTTGAAAGTTTGCGATATTTGCACTGTAATTGCCGTCGTAATCTTTACTTCTGGTTGTTATGAAGGTGAAAATAGTCCCACCTATTACAACTTGTCATTACACGCTCCAATTAATTAGCATTTATTTGTGAAATGCATCATTGTTTGGACAGTTATAAAATGCGAAATTATGATCTAAAACTTAATGATATTTACGCTTTAATTGCAGTTTGATGAAACTTCTTTCGTCAATAAACTTCGTGAATAATATTAAAATTTAATCAAATCACTCCAGCTCTGAAAGTAAACTATACGAAAATCGATTTGTTTTTTAATTAGTGAAATTGGAAATTTTAAGCTTCAGATTTGAAATACAGCTTTCAAGGTACTAAAAGCGGCCTCGAATGCAAATAGTGAATGCAATATGCTAATACATACTTAATGGTATATGACCATTCAACTCCCTGATGGGCGCATTATTTGCATAGTCAAATGCTATCATCTTCATGATTTGTGGAGGATTTGAGTTTGAATGGAAATCCGTTATATATAATGCTCGTGTCTGTCATCAAATATCTTACATATATTGAATCTGGATTACCGACTTAAACCAATATAGCTTAAAGTGTTATGTGTTAATGAAAGGTGTAAAATTAATATGTCCTCAACGATCGTCGTGTTGATATTTCCCACATACACCCACCACTTATAATTGATTATTTATCGCACGTAATTTACAAAGTTTAAATTCCTTTATATTGGTGCCATTCTGTCCCAAATATGTGGTATGTGCAATATTCTCTTAACGTTTACACATTGCTATCTGTGTTGATCTGTTTGTGTGTCTGTAATTGAGTTAGTATGCATGTATGCATATTAACTATAATGGCAGCATACAGTGTAACATATTGTCACAACATGAGTAGGTCATAAGTTTAAGAATTCTAAATGATTAAATCACGAAGCTGATATGCAAAACTATTATTTTTAACGACACGTCATTGAATTCCAACTTATTTAATCGAAAGTCTATAACAAAATAACAGAAAACAAATAAATTTTGTACAATTCAACAAATAGTTTATTTCCTAATTATACGAAGTGAAATTTTGAAATGAACATATAATATTGTGAATTGAAGGTCATATCACAAATCCGAATGAAAAAGGTTCTAATTAAAAAAATGTCCAGTGGTATTCCAAGAGCCAATGTTGAATGTGTTGATGTGTCGGTAATGGCCTGTGATCTGGAAATGTTCCAACAGTCTTTTGATGAATCACAGTAATATAATCCAGGATTCCCTTATCTGATTTCGCTATAATTCCATGTTAAGGTCTCTTTCCAAGAATATTATTGTGTACTTTGTAATTCCCGTAAAAAATATTTTGAATACATCCTTTAAAAAAAATTAGTCATTCGTTATCAAAACAATGAGTAATTTCTCAAGTAGACAGCATCATATAAAAGTAAGACCATAAAAGAAAACCAGGATAAGGAAAATACCTCATTTCTGAACATTCTAAATTGTCAACAACATAAAATCTGTAGCTAAAATTATAATTAAAAAACAGGATAAATATCAGGTATGACAGGTTTATCCATGGAGAATATTAATGTAATAGATTGAGATTAAAATAAACATGCTTACTTTAATAATGATCTGTATATTTAGTCCTCACTCAAAGTGAAATTTTAGCTATGTTTTTACAGATTGCATTACACAAGTCGGATACAAAATAAAATTGATTTTGGACAACTTCAGTTACAAATTAAAATTATAAATGACATATAATAATGAATTATATATATATATATATATATATATATATATATATATATATATATATATATATATATATATATGTGTGTGTGTATATGTGTGTGTATATGTGTATATATATATATATATATATATATATATATATATATATATATATATATATATATATATATGCCAGTGTCTGTCATAAAACAAATGTGCTCATATCTCTGTCTTAAATGCTATAAATTCTACAAGTGAAGAAAGAATCTCAAGCACTAAGAGTCGTAAATGTTCCTAGCTAATAAAATGAAGCCATGATGCCGACGTCAAAAAATGTACAAGTGCAAGTATATTCCAGTTCGACCTCAAAAGGTGTCCATTGTATTTTTTGGAGTTCTACTTTCAGACGAAATCATGATCTAAACTTTTAATAACTGGCATAACATTCCAATGATCACAAAAGTCAGTAGATGTAAAGACACACATTATACATCAGCATTTATTTGGACCCCACCAGCAAGGACGAGAGGCGGACTCTAACGTCTGGGCAACCCAGGATATCTATACTCCATGCCCCGGCCTGCAACGTGGAGAGGCCACTCCAGCCTTGCTCCTGGGTGAGTAAACAACACGGAAACTGGCAGTCTACGGGGTTATAAGTCCCATCCAATTGGCGTAGGGAAGTGGTGACTCAGATCGGCTTCGAAGGTGGGAGGGATCATCTCATCATGATGGCCGACTATCGCCTCAAGCCGGGTAGCACACGGTCAGTAAGGTGTCGGCCCACCAACGTCTGCCTACTCCAGTGGGTGCCTGGAGCTCAGTGTGTTGCTCAACAGAACAAGCAGACGGAAACTCCGAACCGGGAAAAATAAACAAGAAACCAAGAAAGAAGGCTCCAGCTCTTCGATTCGCAGGCTGGAACGTGAGCACCATGTGCGTAGAAATCTCTGACGACCTCAGGGAAGTGTACGACATCAGGAAGACGGCCATCATCGACATGGAGCTCACCAGACTAAATGTCAGCATAGCTGCCCTCCAGGAAACCAGGCTCGTTTCCAGTGGTTTCCTTAGAGAGGTAAACTACACATTCTTCTGGAAGGGTCAACAACCTAATTATACCCACCAGCATTAACTTTCACCAGAGTTAACTTCGCCATCGAAACACCAACATGGTCTCGGTTTAGTCTCCCTCAGGAAGTACTGAGCATCTCTTGTCCATCCGCCTTGCCACTGTTGTAGGTCCCGTCAACATCTTCAATGTCTATACCTCCATCCTCACGTCTTCAGAAGACACAAAGAACAAAATTATGGGCAGATGGACGAACATAACAAAGGATGCCGTAAAGACGTGCCACTATTCCTCCTCGGCAGCTTTAATACCAGAGTAGTTGCGGACAACGAATCCTGGTCGACATGCTTCGGACATTATGGCACTGGAAAGACCAAATAAAACGGTCAGAGACTGCTGACGCTGTGTGTTACACACACCTTCAAGTGTTAACCACAACTCAAAGTGTTATGGAAACACTCAAGGTCACATCGCTAGCACTATATCGACTTGGTCATCACCAGGCACTCTGTTCTGAGCAGCGTACTCTCCACCAGATCCTATAACAGTGCAGAAGGGGACTCAAACTACTCGCTCGTAAGCACCAGGGTGCACATACAGCCACACACACTACACCGCTCCAAAACAAAGGGGCGCCTTCGCATCAACACTGCAGACGTCGGTCCCCTCCAAGGTGGAAGAATACGTACCTGCCCTTGACCAGGCTCTCCAGAACCTGCCAGAGCACGATGCCAGCACCAACTTGTATGCCATGAATGGTGCCATCTACAGAATAGCCATGTTCAAGAAGGAATAGCCCAAATAGGACTCGCTCACACCTTTCAAGGATTGAAACAGTAAACAAGAAGCCTTCATAGCTGTGTAAAGGAATCCAGCGCAGTGCCAAGTCCGAAAACATCCAAGGCATTAAAGTAGCATCAATAATTTCCTAGACGCTACAGTGAATGAGATCGCCCCCACCCCACAAAATCTCTGACGGGAGAGAAGATCAGAGACTGTGAACAACAGATGACCAGATGGGTGGGGTACTACTCAGAGCTGTACTCCCGAAAAAACTTCAGTCTTCGATGCGGCCCTTAAAGAAGTTCAGCAAAGCCATCGACTCCTTCCCAAACGACAAAGTACCAGGTAGCTACAGCAACCTGCCTGAAGCCATCAATCGTAGGGAACCAGCATTGCTTCAGCCGCTGCACTAGCTACTCTGCCTTTGCTAAGAGGAATGAACAACCCCCAAGACATGCGCGACGAAACGGTTATGACTATCTACAAAAATAAACACAGTGACTGTAACAATCAAGAGGGATCTCTCTCCTAAGCATCTTTGACAAAGTGTACGCTCGCATCCTTCTCAATAGGCTCCAGGTGCTGTCAGACCGTGTGTACCCGGATTCCTAGTACGGCTTCAAAGCAGGTAGGTCGACAGCATAAGATCTTCTACCTTCGACAACTACAAAAGAAGAACAAAGAGCACGGCCAGTCCCTCTACATGATGTTCATTGACCTCTCTAATGCATTCGATCTAGTCAGCAGGAAGGGTCTATTTGAACTTCTTAGTAAAGATCGGCAGCTCCCCAGCTGCTCAGCATGGTAATCTCCTTCCATGGCGATATGAAAGGAACAGTCCTGTATGATGGATCCTCCTCAGACTTAGTGAGATACCGCAGTATCCACATGTACTCCCAGTGTAACATATTATCACAACATGAGTAGGTCATAAGTTTAAGAATTATAAATGATGTTGAGCAAATGCCGTCTTCAGTAGCTGAGATACGTCCGACGCATGGAGGATGGGAGGATGTCCAAAGGACATCATGGATCGCTAGCCACTGACATCATAATAGTCTGCCGCGCGTCACTCCGTTACAAGGATGTGTATGAGGTACACAGACGAACCAGAAGATGCCAAAACCCCAGAGATGGACGACTCTACAAGGGTGCTAATCGTATAAACTCCCGAGACTTAGCCGCCAATGTTGATGATACATATTCATACATGAACACATACACAGAAATTTGTAGTTCCTAATTTGATATATGCCAGGAGTTTAACACTTGAGTTGAATGTTATTTGATCAACAGTTGAATATATAACATTACTCAAACATCGATAAAATGTGTCAGAGATGCTAATGGTACTGTATCAACAAAGTTATAAGCCCATCGTAATGAATGATATGTGTTAAGCCTAATTGGCCGCACGTGCAGATTCGGCAAAACAAAGAGGTCTTCTGAATCAAAAATTCACAAGGTTTGCAAAGTGTAACATGTGTTCAAATTACGAATTAAACACGGCAATGTTTAATTAACATAAATTATGAAAAGACAGGGAGATATGAATTTGACTATACAAGAAATATCTCGCCTCTATCTGCTTCCCTGAGTGAAATATTCCTGTCCTTTGTCCAAGACGAAATTTTAATAAAATTTTACTAGTATTCTCACACAACCTTCGTATATACGATAAATTTGTTCTTCTAGATGTGATTTTTAAAGGTATCGTGTTAAATATCTCATCAATAAATAATATAATGACCACAAAACCTCAATATTTTATCGCACAAGGAAAATTTATCCAAGCCGATTTCGCGCTTGACAATTTCCGTAGGACAAAGCGGAAGTGACGTGCTGTAGAGAACTGTTCTTTTCAACTTTCATTGTCAGTTGCATTCAGCAGATGGTACCGTGCGTTATCATAATTGAGACATGAGAGAGACAGACAGACAGACAGACAGACAGAGACTGCAATGACCATTTGAGAGAGGACGATTCCGATACCGTCCATAAAATTAAAGAGTCACTTAGTATTGCGACCATCAGACGTATCCTGCCAAATGCAGTACCAAGCGTTTTTTCTCACCATATAACTGAGTCCGTGAACACCAGATCAACAAAAACGAAGGGTTACTGCATGGGCTAACAACATTCAGACAGTGAGATGCTTGTACAGAAGCAAGAGCTAGTGAGGGTAAAATATTTATGCATCTTTTTATATTATTAGTTGTCAGCCCCTACCCTTTGCCACAAATATACGTAGTAAAAGAACTATCACTGGGAGAGGGCGATTTTAGAGGGAGGGTGTTTGCAAACCATAATAGCCCCTAACCCCTCAAACAATACTGCTTTACAATGACGAGCGCGCGCGCGCGTATGTGTGTGACCCTAGGATTTTAGTTTTTCCCACTCCCACATTATTATTATTCCCTCCAATAAAACATTGATTTGCATACCTATGCTTATTTCATGCATGTTCAACAGCAATAATAATGACAAAAAATGTTCTCTGCTAAAGCCAAAATGTTCTCCATACTTGATGTACTGATTATGTTTAATTGTAAAAGCTAATTACTCCTTAAATGAGAATTTTGAAACACAGCACCTGCAAAAAAAAATGCCTTGAGAGACGCGAAGACAGTAAATGGTGTGACATATCCTGTGGTGCATTTTGATGTCACAGTGAACTTTCCATTCTTTCCCTGTTTACATGGTTTGTATAGCTTCATAGTTGATAGGACTCCTAAGGTCTCACAAATTGTATTAACATACGAGTCAATAATTAAGTTATGTATTTTTTTTTATTGCGGAAACACGACAATGTATTGGTAATATATCAAACTTTAAAATCAGCTCTTAGTTGTAAAAGTAAGCAAAAGGATTAGTGCATTTGCCAACTATTGCTCAGTCATGTTAAAGACTTCATGTATGACTTCCATATCTGTTGCAAAGGCATGAAACACACAGTGACTAGATGCAGTATTGTTGTTCAATGTCAGACTGATAGGAAATTTAAGAAAAAACAAATAAGCAAACAATCAATTAACATTGTATTAACTAAGCTCAGTATGATTATATAAGCGTTTGACTCCGTAGACCAAGCACTTGTAAACTTATTATTTAGCAATGATGCACTTTAATTGATACACAAATTCACGAGAAATCCTCATCAATGTGAAAACCATGACGATCCGAATACAAGTCTAAAATTTCAACTACTACACAGGTTGTGAAGTAAATGTCATCCAAATAAAGAGAAAGAGCAAAGGCATTCCAAACATTCATGTACTTTTCAGCATTATTAATTGACACTCATGCAAGGAAATGAGCTTACGTTTTCAATGTTACTTATACATAAGTACACTTTTAAAATGTTGGTAAACACATTTAAGCTATGTACAAATGTCACTTTTCAAGAAATAGAAGTATTGAAATTTTTTTAACATGGTTTGTATAGCATCATAGTAATATAACATATTTTGTTTTTTTCTTATCTTCAGAACAATGAATTGAAGTGTAGTTATGACATAGCACTTTCTAGAGCTATAAAACTGCAGAAGGACAGTGTGGAAGTGGACACTGTTATTACAGATAGGCATATTCAGAAAAAACAAAAACAAAATCAGATAATATGAGAGCCACACACTATTATGATGTGTGACATGTAGGCATGGGTATGCAGATATGCAATTATTACTACACTGAATGACACCATTTGATAAAACTCATATATAAGCACATATAGTAATATAACATTTATATGTTTAAAGTTATATTAAAGTTGAACAGTGGACATATAACTAGGAATATAGTCAGCCCCCTCCTAACCGGTCCTTACATACACACACACACACAGAAGGAAGAAACTAACTAAAGCAAGGGTCCTCGTCCACGTTCTCGTCTTGTTCGGGCTTAAATTGGTACTGTCTAACCTAAGCGAGCAGAATTTCGTTAAAATTCCTTACGTACGCCATCTTCTAGGATTCACTTTCCTCACACGACGAAAATGAGCATGACAAATTTGTCGTAAATACGCTAAACTTGAGAGACTTTCCGACAGTACGTCACTTCCAGAAATCACATTATCACTGGAAGTATACAAATATCCGGAGCGTTTTCCGTGAAACATCGATAAATGCAAATAATATCTTAAATTTTTTCTCTGTTGGTTAAATTATGCATTTTTAATGCACATTTCTGGGTTATTTAACGAAAAATGAACATTCTGATATATAGTGTGTATTACACTCTAGCAGACCTTTAAGATCCTTCAGGTGGTTTTCATATTGGGTTATATCTAATCTTGGTTAAATCATCTGTAATGATGGTTTCATTTTAAATGTTTTTCAGTTTCTTTTTCACCTACAGAATATAAAATCATGCACGATATGAAACAAAAACCACAGTTATATGTGCTCTGCGCCACTTTTTTGTATATTTATCCAAGACTGTTATATCGGTCCATTTTATCAAGGGTCACATCTACTCCAATTTTGTTTCCTTAGATTTGGTTTTAATCAGATAATGGGTTCAATGGTCGACTTGAAAAAACCTGAAGTGCACGCCTCAAGATATCTTCCATACACAGTGTCACAAAAAAAATATTATATCTAAATTCAAATAGCATATCTTCTGTCATTTTAATTAATCGGTTTTGTTGAGACTCAGGTGTTGGAGCTATAAAAGTAAGAAAACGCCGATAATAGATTATATTTTCCTCTAGACACGTAGTTATTGCAGTCCCCAGATCTTCGATTGATATAGAGTGACGTAAATGTTCCAAAACATCTGTCATTAAGCGGTTACTATCTGGACTAATTGTATGCCCATGCTATTATTACCTGACTAATTGTCTTTCAATCATGTTGCTAAAAGTGGGATTAATATTGCAGGGTAATGTAACTTCATTATCAACATCCACTCATAAGAATTGTTCCTTCTGGCCATGACCATTTTGATCTATTTCTTCAGATAACTTCTGGTGTCTGCTTTTAACGTTTCTGTCATTAACATAGTTTAGTTGGTCTACGTTAGTGTCATAGTTCATTATATTTGTTCTATGAAGATTTATTTTTAATTCTGTAAGAATATCCGAATAAGTATCCAGACTTTGAATCTCATCATAAATGGTTTAAAGATCTTTGTACGTTTATTGTCCAGATCTCTTACTTTGGATTAGAATAGATTTAGTGAGATCTTTGTCTCCTTAATTATCTTATTCCCAAATTGTTCAATTTGTTTGCTTCTTTTGTTTCTTCTTTTTTGGTTGGAGGGAGACCGGTAAGGGGTGAAAGATCTCTGCTGGTGTAGCATACTTTATTTCGGCTTGAACACAGAACCTAAGAGTATCAATCAAACCAACCTGACCAATCACTGCAACTCTATCCATCGTCATGAACAAAGAATACCGTAGGTTTTAACTGAGAATCAATTTTAAAAAAGTAATTAAAAAAAACAAACATCTTTAATGCAAGAAAATCGGGGTTCTAAGATTGGATGCACAGATAAATATTTAGGTGGTAAGACTGAATGATAACTACCGCTTCTCTAAGACATTGTAGTTCCCTAACTTCATTTGCAATAAGATTGGATGGTAAATTGGCCGTTATGAAAAGTTATTGAAAGGTCATTAGTACATTTAGTCAAAATATTGCCACGCACATTTGGTACGGTATCTAATTTTGATCTCGTTATTGCTACGCATATCTGGTGCAGTATCTCACGATTTTTCTATTTTGCTAAACTAAAGCATATTAAATTTAAACTGTTATTTAAAATATATAAAGATATTTGAAAATGAAATTTACAATGTTCCTTAAAATATGTCAATATATTTAACAATAAAATTTATCATGTTGCTTACAATATGAAATGGTGTTATACTTTGCATTATACGCTGTTTCTGTAAATATGTTAAGATATTTAATAAAATAGCATCTTAGATTAAAAATATTATAAAACAGAAATATTGAAAGGACAATCATAAATTACGAAAAAAAGAAGTGTTGTTACTATGACGGTAGTCCATGAGAGGGAAATAGTTGTGATCAACTTTTATTATATAGTAAAATAAAAAACAAGTACGCATGCTCAAGGTTATATCATTATGTCCATTTAAAATTATATATATATATATATATATATATATATATATATATATATATATATATATATATATATATATATATATATATATATATACATAGTGTGTGTGTGTGTGTGTTGTAACCCATAATTAGTTGCAGTAAACTGCTTTTAAAATATGATGTAAATTTCACAATCCTCTAGTCAGCACACTAGTGACTATCCAAAGTACAAAGTGTTTGTAGCTATGTGACTGTTACTTAACGATGGTTAAACTAACAATATGTACAAATATGCAAGATTATAAATAAAAGTCATACAGACCTTGATATTGCCTTTAATCTTTGATTAATATGAAGCGACCACGCTTTACCTACAAGTGTGGATTTGTTACTTCTTAATGTCAAACAATGCCACTTCATTTTCCATGTAACTTTGTCATTGCATACACAATGAGTCAATATAGTCAAGGACCCTTTCTTATGCTAGTTTTCCTAATTAGGTCATTATAATTTGATACTGATAAGGTTTGTTTCAATCCCAGAACATTCACAGTAATGATAACTCCTCGCTCGTTAGCAGAGTAGATCACATTTGTTCCTGTCTAAGGGTGATATTGGCTTTAAGCACCTTGTATCATCAAATTAAATTGAAACCTTGCTTTTGAAGAAGGTGGTAAAGTCTCATATCACCTTGTATCATCCAATTAAATTGTAACCTTGCTTTTGAAGAAGATGACAATCTCACGTCACCTTTTACTTGCTGATATTGTTAATAATACACTTTGACCTAAAAGATATGAACTATCTTCACATGTCTTTTTTACTTTTGTTAATTCTGGACAAAGTATTAAAATTAATAAATGACAATTGTTCCCCTAATAAAAGAAGGACAGATTGCAAATATGACACTAAGTCATTTTTAAGAAAAAATGAAGCTGGCACCTTTTACGTTCAAACATCTATATATACTGTGTTGTTCTTCGGTATACACCTGGATATTATCTACTCTGGGAGGTCTCTTGTATAGTTTGCAACATCTACACTGTGAGTCTGTTACGTAATCTGGGATGAGATCTAGTCGATGGGTCTCGATAATACGGGATGATATATGCTTATCTGGTCTGTAGTATTGCCTGGGATGATATCCACTCTATGAGTGTCTAGTATAATCATGGATGATATCTGCTCTGTGGGTCTGCAGTATAGAACAAGATGACATCAACTATGTGGGTCTGTGTAATGATATTCCTCCATGATATCGCCTCAGTCAGTGTTTAGTATAGGTCGTTATGATATCTTCTCTTTGAGTCTATAGGATCGTTGGAGATGATATCTACTTTGTGGGTCATTGTCTTGGATAATATGAAGACAAAGACTGTCGTCTTGGTAATTAGTACAACAAAATACATGCATCATACAAGTTAAAACGCTATGTGAAGACATTGTGTAACGAAATTACTTTTATTACGAGCGTGTAGGAGAGTATCTTGTACATAAAATGGTAAAATTGAACGATTAGCAAGTGCTATGACTTTAACATGGGTAGTCTGAAAGCAAGAGGACGATTTAGGATTTCATGTCATTAAATAAAATTCCTAAAGTGGTGATATAATGTTCAAACTGTAAGAAGTTAGAAATTACAGCTACATGTCCCTCAAAACATTATAAGGAGGGGAATGTCTGAAATAAATGTTAAGTTTTTAACGAAATAAAATCGTATTGTACTAATGGTTATAATACAGTATCGCATTGCATGTTGGTTTCATAACTTATTACTAGAGTAACGCGCCACAACAGTGTTCTAATACATTACGATTGTAATAACGCGCCACAGCATTGCAGTTGTAGCTTACTAAGTAATGCGCTACATCAGTGGTTTTACAGCTTACTGCTATAATAGCGCGATACAGCAGTACACTTGTAACCTACAACAGAAAAGCGCCATATCAGTGCTCTTGCATCTTATTATTATATTTAAAAAAAATAATACACAACAGGATATATATATATATATGTGTGTGTGTGTGTGTGTGTGTGTGTGTTCAAAGTAAATTGAAATTGCTAGATGTAAAACCTGACATCATGATATGTATTTGCTCAAAGTTAATTAAGTCAGTACAAAACCTAACATAAATATATCTATGCTCAAAATGAAATGATGTAGTACATGCTCCAATCAGAAAAAAAGATTAAATGATAGTCGATATAGCACATACACCAAAATGACGTTTGACACTTCGACAGTTTCAATGTAAATTGTTTCAAGGGTCTCATTTTAACAGTTTCTTACTCCAGAATGTGTATATTTGTTGCTGAGTTCTATGTATTCAACCACAGTATGACCCAGGATTCCTTTTACAGTGTCCTCAATGATATGGCTCATTATTCCCTTAACAAACAATGTCCTTCACTGTGTCACGGAATGGTATAAATCCATTTATTTATTAAATACATGTACTCGGATTTCGTATTTTTAGTACAACAATACCCTAGGATGATTTATTATATTGCACAATATCTCGAAATAGTGTGTTCTGTTCATATTATGCCGCACGTGCGAAGTGCTTTCGATAGGAAAAACCGAATTTTTTCACCAGCACGGACATGTGTGCTACATTGTCTGTACCTAAATTTTTCACCGTTAAGCGATATCTTCACATTACGGAATGTTTTGTAAGCAAGCAGTCTACTTAGGGATTTGTATATCTTCAGCTGTAGAGGTATATAAGTTATTTAATTTCTTATGATTATTTTTTCTTATGTATATTGTAAGTTATAGCTATGTACTACAACGTTTATTTGTTTATGTTTTCAATTTAAATTTGGTTTGCGTACTATAAAGCAGATATCTTTTATCTTTGTGTTATTGACTTGACAAGAGATTTATATTAGCAATATAAAGTGGCATTTTATTAAGAAACGTTTAGTACCATATAAATCTTATCGGACACAGATTCACTTCTGAACCTGTTTATTGTTTGCAATCTAGTGATAATATAATTTATATAACTTACCGTATATAACGTCATTACGTGTTATAGTACATGCCCATGTCATGTATAGTATACGGTATTAAGATGTAGTATCAGCAGATCAGAGTTAACCATGTTGATTAGAGCTAAACCGTGGCAACTGTGAAGCTGATCCATGGTGATCAGAGCTGATGTCAGTTGTGGAGCTGACCATGGTTTTCAGGGTCGACGGGGTACCAGCTGTGAAGCTAGCCATGGAAGTTGACCATGAAGGCTGTGGTGCACTGAAGCTGACGATGGAGCTGGCAACGGAGCAGGTTGGACGGCGGCCCTGCAGCTGAATGAAGTCTGGATGCAGAAGATCGGGCGTTGCTGACAAAATTGGTGGGCACTGATTGTTTGATTGACCAAGGAATTGAATGATGGTCGGTGATTACCTATGTTGCTTTCTTGATTGACCAGTGTGACTGGTAGCCCAGTGTGCGCGTGTGATTTAGATTTTTAACGTAGCTTTTAGCATTTTTTCAGTCATATGGCTACTATGTCTGCAGTGTGACAGTTTATAGTGATGTCTAGCACTGGAGCATCATTCCGCATACGTGAAGCATGATGTCCCACCCAGTCACATTATCTTGACACCAGGCTGACCAGTCCTAACACTAACCTCTTAATGTTGAACCCAAGGGAGGTAGTACCATTTTTGAAAGTCTTTGTTATGACTCATCCGGAGTTCGAATCCATGACTTTCAGCATCCAAGGCAGACGCTCTAACCACCAGGCCACCGGAGCGGTAGCTAAGTGTAATATTGATGAATTTTATTTTGTGTGTGCTACTCAATGAATGTAATCTTTTAGCCGTTGGCTAATTTTGGAGTTTGGTTATACCCATGGATTTAGAAGTATAAAGATGTTTCGTATATCTGTCCAATCAATTCGTCATTTTACTATTTTATTAAAGTACGTCAGTTTTCGCTGTTTGCATGAATGCATCATTTTTACTAAGGAGTGACGAAACATATATTCATTTTTGACACTCCCTGAACACATATAGTTATGCAGGTCTATTTGAATTATTCAAATGACCTTATTCAGATAATATCTAACATCTTTAGATGACCACGATGACAGCATGGCTACTGTATATTTTACTATGAATTTCTGTTCGCTACTTTAGGGCATCATTTAAGGAACTCCTGTAGATTGTAGTGTGATATAATTTATATTATTGCATGGTTGATACATACGCACCAGTGACAATTTACTGATGAGGGAAGGCAACTATTCAAATGTCGAGTTTTTTGTTGAATCTTATTCAAAATAGTGTGCTACCCTTTCAATTGCATGGTACTTGTATGGAGTAGTGCAACCTAATCTTGAACGAGAAGATTTAGTCAACAACTATTCAGCTTTGATGATTTAAAATATAATAAAATGACGTATAAGTACATAATATAGTATTTATCAGTTGAACTAGTACAAGTCCACTACCAGTATTAATTCTGAAATATCAAAACAAATGCAAATAATTGGATAGTCTCAACACAGCTCAGCAAACAAAATTAATTTACAAGTACAGTGGGTAACAAAGACAACCAGCCCGTCGTGGCCTAATCGGTAGGACAGGATCATTTTTTAGGATTGGCAAATGATGATCTCATAAGCAATTGCTTCCTCGAATAACCTAGCAAGTAGGAAAGCGTCCCCTTGATACAAGAGTCCGCAAGAGGATAGTCGATTTTCCATATTGCTCCTTCCCTACCAATGTTCTTGACGTATGGTTGTATAATGCCACGAGCCAGTTGAGTTCCATGATGCTTAGTCGCCTCCCAGTTTCATTACACCCTTCACCATCCACCACATGAGGTTTTCATGACCTAACCACCGCCAAATATTCAGGGTGAAGGGGTGGTAGTTTCCCTTATATATTGTACCAAAGTTTATAAATTCCCGTGTTTCTCAAAACCGATTACATATTTTGACATTATGGGATCACTAACTTCAAGCAAGATTTACTAACCTCCGAAACTGAAGAGTTTTACAGCGTGCAAAACTACGCACCTCCGAAAATAAAGATTTGACACCCAAAATACTCTAATAAGCATCAGCAATTTTACGCTTTGCAAAACCAAATATTAACACGCCTTTTGTGAAAGAATTGTGCTTAGTTAAAATTACTTTCGATAGATTATTAGATTGACTTCAGCAATTCATGCAAACTGACAAAGCAATCGGGTCCTGTGTTTGGAATTTTGTTGTTCCTCTTAAAATGCAGACGTGTGATCTAGGAGTTGGTCGGCAGTGCCGGATTTAGGACAAACGAGGCCCTATGCTAGTTAAATTATGAGGCCCCTTACATCATCGTAAAATCTTTTCTTGCCAAGAAGATGGGCACCCTGCATTGAGGGGTCATGTGCTTAAGCATTCCTAAGCAAAATGGTAAATCCGGTACTGTTGGTCGGCATCGGAATTATATAAAAAAAAACTTGATAGTAATTCGTCAGATAGCAGTTAAGCTAGAAGATGTATATTCACAAGCAGAGATACTAGTTTTTATCCTATGCAGGACCATATTCTAGAGGGGAGCAGAGCAAGCCCCACCCCTAATAAATAAATAAATAAATACATACATACATTTTTTTAAAAAAATATTCAAAGGTAAAAATTGACCGCTAAACATCCGGAACGTTTCTTTGAGCAAGTTTTCTTTTCAGATGATAAAAGTTGTTCATTGTATACATTTCAGAAGCTTCATCTTTGTGACCTGCCGTGCCACCCGTTGTTCCGTTGGACAGACTCCTCGAAAACTTGTTTACACTCTTTTCCCCTTTCCACCTATCCCCCACCCTCGCCTAACGATATTTTAGTATCTGCTGTGTTGTGCTTCGTTTACAAATGAAACACTGCATTAGCAGTATTTTATGGTACTGTAAAAACTTTACCAACTGATATTATCATAAAATGGTAAATGTCTCCTTAAAATTGTGTTAAAACTACATTAATCCTTAATATCTGAAATGGTGACCTCAAATATTGTCATTTCATTTCAGTTATTGAATGTAAGTCTCTTATACCAGCGCGCATGATCCAGACAGGAAAAATAAAACTGCAATGGCAACACATCTGAAATCAGTCTCAGGATTTAGCCTATAGAAATTATCTTAGTTGTGTGCTTATAGTATGTAAAGACCGTATTCTTTCCAAATCCGCCTATATGCTCTAATAATAGTACACCCCAACCACATTTCTGTATCAAAAGTACCAATCATTAAATGTTATCTTTTTATACAGTTTTCATAGCTTCTAATAGTCGATCATCCGTAATTAGGAGCCGTCACAACCAAACCAATAATCCGAAACACAGCTTTGATGTTAATGAATCCCATGTCATCATCGCGAAAATCTACTGAAAACCGTTTGAAGTAATTTCATAGCGATATAATTAAAACATATATGCAGCCCTGTATGACGGTCTACTGTCTAGTCGTTACTAAAATCATGTTAACATGTTTAACGGGCGGCTGTACACGAGATTGTGGCTAATGCAAATGGACTTTCACTGCACCAAATCAGCAATCAGCAAGAAATCTATATTAGGCAACGTCCTAGTCCGAGTTACCTCTGATCCTTGACACCACATTTTTGATATTTGAAAATTTATGTTTGGATGTAGGGTCAAAGTCCATTCCGTAGTGAAAAGTTGAAATTCGCTTACTAGCTGGTCTAGCAAACTTAAACGACTTTTCATCGAGTTATATCTTCATGAAACGATAGGAATATGATTAAGTTTCTCAGAAGTAGCGATTGTAAACCTTTGATATCACAATGATGGAATAAGTTGGTTTACTTGATTATTATTACAGATAAGTCACTACTGAGCAGTATAAATCACTTATTTGCTGACAAAACATATTTCACTTTTATAAAATAAGTTATTCAAAGCAGTAAGAGGTTGGGGAAAGTCAACACAAACTGAGAGCATCTATTCAGGATATTATCGGTTGGATTCTAAATATAACTTTACCTGTACAGAGAAATATATATTTCAGTAAAATGGAAAACAATATATTTATAGTGGATGCTTGTGAAACACACACATACATACATACATACATACATACATACATACATACATACATACATACATACATACATACATACATACATACATACATACATACATACATACATACATCATACATACATCATACATACATACATACATACATACATACATACATACATACATACATACATACATACATACATACATACATACATACATACATACATACATACATACATACATACATACATACATACATAGACAATGCTTGAATCCTGAGTAGCCAAACAAAAGCAGTTGGTTCTACAGTGCATGACACACTCGAAAATAAGAAACCAGCGGTGATTACACCTATTTTTAGTGCCAGCTGACAGAATCCAACATGTCGCTAACTCACTTCTTTTGACAATGGCAAAAACGGAAACACATCACAGTTGTCACGTAGTAACTCTTCTATATCATTTGGTCAATGTGATCACCGCATATTATTAACGCGTGACGAAACCGTATCACAACATCTACATAACGGCGTCATTTGGATCCTGATGCCTTATGGAGCATACAAAGACGACAATGGCGATTATGTCGACTAATGCCACATGCACACTCGTCATCCAGGTGAAACATTATGTTAGGACGGAGATACACAATCAATTGATACAATACTTTCATAAATTGATTGGAGTAAAAGGTTTCTCATCCTCCTGACAAAGGGTCTGAATCAACCAGAAGTTCAAGTTAACAAGACCACAACTTCAGAGACTTATATTGTAAATGGGACGTTAAGCTATATCCCTTAAAACTGTCATTTCAAGAGTACAAATTCATTTTGCTTTTTATACATGTAACAGAATAAGCGTTCTCCAGAACGTACAGTATTTTAATTGTACATACACTAAATTCAGTTTTCATTAATCGAAAAATTTATATTATATTTGACTTTTTTCTAGGTTTGTCAGGACTACCCATCTAGTACACGCTGTACAGTCATATGCTTTTGTTTCACTGTTTGGCACGCTTGTGCCGTCTTTTGATAGATTATGCGAGAGAACCCTGTGTCAGTAATATGCATTTGAAATTTCAAGCAGAGAAGTTTTTGTTTCCTTTATGATAAAGATGGAAATATAATCATATAATTGTTCCTCTGCGTAATTCAATATATTTATCATTCTTCTATTTATACTACAGAGAAAGCAGAAACTACACTTTCTTTGAACTGTTTAATAGTGAAATTTTGTAACATTGCCTGTTATTGACTTTCTGGCACTAAATACCCAATACACTTTGACAAATGCTTTCAGAATAATTTCCCTGGTGTAATCTTTGTTTCCGAGACTCATTTAGATTATATATTGTATTTCGAATCCAGCACGCTGTATCACTTTATAGTCTTACCAGTATACGGTACTGTCTGATCAGCATTTAGTAAGTGGTGAGACGATGTTGATGATTTCTGTACACAGACATATTTTGATATCAGACAATAATATACTATATGTATACGACTGTAGGCTGTCGAAAATAATACAAATCCTAATATCAGACAATATGAAATAACATATTTATAATTTAGTGGGATGTCAATTTTTTGGTGATGCGTGCTTTGTAGCTACGGTATATGGGCTGGTGCGTGCAGGCAGGGCGATGGGTGCCATATACTCGCGGAACGGGTTCGAAACTCCGTTGAGTACGAATTGAATTTCTCTAACCTGTATGATAGTATTGTTGTTATTAAACTATATGTATGTAAACAAAAATAGACACGTCTCGATGTTGAACAGTAGAAAAGCATAATTATACTAAAGTAGACTGTACACAAAAATAATCACATCTTGACATTTTACAGTAATATAGCATAATTTTCCTAAAGTTGACAAACATAAATAGACACGTCCCGACATTGGACAGTTGGACAGTAATATAGCATAATTACACTCAAGCTGACTTTAAACAAAAATCGACACATCTTGACATCAGTCAATAATGCTGTATAATTATACTTAATTGGCTATAGAGAAACACAGACACATTTTAATATCAAACAGCAATAGAGTATGCATGCTTAAATGAGTTGTCGACAAAAATAAATACATCTTAATATTATAGGACAAGATTGCGTATTATCCTTTCGTGGGCAAAACGCACAATTCTAAAAAGGCAATAAGTACTTATAATATAACATCAAAATATTTGAGGTCCACACCATAGTGGAGTGGTGCTCGGCATTATTTTTTTTACACACAGAGTTCCAGAGGTCACTTTTAGGATTGCTAGCACAATAAAACTGAATTCTTTCGTTAAATCAGTTTTGATATAAAATGGCAAATATGTTTTTTAAAGCTCGTGGCTGTTAAAAGCGATTATATTGCCACCAGAAACCCACCCATAGTGGCTTACCACCAAAACCCACCTAGATAAACCACGACACATAAATATTGAAAGGGAGTCTCTTACCGCCATAACCAATCCAGACTGTCTTACCATCATAACCAACTTAGATCATCCACGTCACATGAATATTCAAAGTGACGCTCTTGCATCCAAAATCCACCCAGACTGTCTTTCCATTAAAACCTACAGGTCACTATTAAGACTCTTTGGTCTTAAATAAGTGATAGAGTAAAAGAAAGAGTGAGAAGCAAAAGGCTTTGTGAAATTCAACAAATAATTTATTTCCCCAAGGATACAAAAAACGAAAATGAGGAAAAAAGTAACGTACGATATTGCGAATTAAAACTCCATATATATACCAAGAATTGCAAACAAACCCTAATGATTAGAGTTCTGAATAAACGTTAATAACTAAATCCAAATCTGGAAGTGTTTCTGTGTCTGTGGTGGACGCAGTACTTGAATCGGGTCAAATAGAAAAAAAACTTGATTTTGCACAAGGGCAGGTCCAACAAAAAATCCTACATTAGCAATAGCATATTAAAATTACTAACAAAGCAAACAAAACATATATAACAGCGCATCTCATACACAAAAAGAAATGTTTATACAAAAATAGCTTTCTTTCAACTATTAGTAAATTATACATGTGAAAACATACAAAATATGAAATCTTATAAATGACACAAAGTATTCAGGAAACAATATGTTTTTATACCCGTTAAAGTGCTAATGTTATTGTACTATCTTTACCCTTGATGTGTCTGGTGTCGGTATTGTATTCATGTAGCAGCAAACTCCACCTTAATAACCTCTGATTTTGGTTTTAATCTTGCTAGTGAAAGTAAGGGATGGATTTGTGATAACTAAACGCAATAATCGGAGAAGCTAAAATAATATACACTTCAGCGTGTTGCAAAGAAAATATATAAGCCAAAAATTCCGTCTCGGTTGTGGGAGAATAGCTCTGGTGCTTATTTCATTTCTTCGAAAAATAGGACACTATATGACATACACGATGTTTTTTCTTTCTTCTTGAATCAATACTTCACCAACCCCAAAATCACTTGCATCAAGAGACATTTTAAATGATTGATATTTGGAGCTGAAAGATCTGGTGCACTCTTAAATATGGCCTTTGAGCTATCAAAAGCCACCTGAAAGTTTTCAGAACAACGAATCTTCCTCGTTGTACTCAATATATTTGTCAGGGGTTTTAGCGATTGTAGAAAAATTGGAACACAATTTTCGATAGTATCCATCCATACTTAGTAACTCTCATCACTTGAGAGGCACTGGAAATTCAAAGATATCCCTACCTTAACCTCTACAGGTTTACGCATCCATGTTTCACAATATGTCCTAGAAATGTAACACAGACACTGCAAAGCTAACTTTTGGATAAAGTAATTGTCAATCTTGCTTCATTTAGTCTTTTAAAGAATTTCCGAATTGTCTCTAAGTGATATTTCAAGGTGTCGTTGTAGATGATGACATCATCAATGTAAACATCACAATTATCTAGACCAGATGTAATCATGTTCATTAAATATTGCAAAGTACAAGGCGATCATTATCCCAAGCAGCATCACTTTAAGTTGGTGAAATCCATCTGGAGTGACGGATATCGACATTTTGTTTGTCGTTTCCGATAGTGGAATTTGCCGAAATCCTTTACAAATATCAGATTTGGTGACATGTTTTGCATTTCAAGTATCATCAATGGAGTCAATGGATTCTTAGCAATGGAAATTATTATGTTTTGGTTACAATGATCGACTTTATGTAAGTCTCTGCACATCTGAAAAGTATTATCTGGTTTTGGAACGCATATACATGGTGAACTCCAGTCACATTTACTCAGTTCAATAAAATTATTCTCCATCAGTACTGAATTTCGTTTTTGAAACATTTCTGTTGAGATGGTTTATCCTGTTTCACAGGTATGGAATCTACAATTTTAACGTTACGGCAGACTATATTTGTTCGTCTAGGAACATCAGGAAACCAGTACTGGCATATATTCAAATACTAATTGTTTCAGTTCATTCTTTTCTTGTTGCTGCAGATTTAAAATTTGCTGGTTCAGATTATTCATAATTTCTGAATTGCATGCATTGGTTACTCCAAAGTCACAACAGTCCGATTGCATTTCTTCCCATAAATCCTAGCTGTGTGGGAGACGTACAACTAAATTAATTGCATGATTAACCTGGATATCTCTATCAACATACCGGTACTCCTTTAAAATATGTACATGCCAGTAGCACCAATATTGCAATGTAACCGTTCATTTTCTTTCTACCTTTATAATGACCATTATACCTAATCTGAAGAAAATTTTAAAGAATGAGCAAAATAGAAATAACTCTATCATGAGACTGGAAAGTTTTTTCCATTGTAAATCAGTTGTACCTTAAATGTATTTTGACATGTATTGATGGCTGCTTAATTCATGAATAATTTGCTGAAAAATTACACGCATAAAGTTTTATCTTTGATTAGATTGGACAGGTATTGGAAGGTCAAGTTGAGTAAACAAATTCGTTATCAAAGAGTTTAATATTGTTTTTGTTTTAATACTCCTCAAAAGATTGCGTATGGGAATATTGTGGACGCACACATTATTGTCTACAAATAATGACTGCCTGACTTGGTCGTAAGTAAGGGACTGACTGCCATAATTCTGCTAAATGGTTTGTCAATTACAGGAATAGGTTGCATATGAGCCCTATGTATCTTCTGATTGGATTTTCATACCATCGGAGAAGTGTGACAATATCCACAGTATATAAAAAAAAAACATGACTTGTAGTATAAAAGTGATTTAAGATCTTCTGTTAAGTCTTACTCATCACCAAATGACCATCCAAATGAGTTTCATGATCTAGACTAAGAATTTCCTCTCTATACGCTTTTTGAATGATAATTTGTTTGTCCAGAGGCCACTCATCTCCAGCAGGTACTTTGGGTGATCTCCATTTACTCATAAGAACCAAAATTTTTACATAGTATTAGATAGGTGCTTCACTTTCGCTAATTGCCCTCTGAAACAAAAGCGAGATCTCGTGATCTTTTTCCTGTTCATTGAAAAGTGATTATTGTTTGTCACCCTGATTAGAATAACAAGAATGAGAGTTGGAAAAAAATCATTGTGATCAATAATTTTTAAATGACCAAAAAATGCAAATATGGACTAAACTATAACCTGATCAATATATGTGTCAGCTGAAGAAATAATTTCCTATCACCATCATTCTTAAGAGCTTTCTTTACCATAGCTCTAGTAACTGCTCAAGCTGTGTATAAATCAGGAATTTCTTTTTCAATAGGATCGACCTTCTGATCCAAACATGACTCGTCAGTTACAAGTGGATTAACCACAACCTTATCTTCAGTCTTCAGCAAAGTCATTGCAAAGTAATAAATGAATACTCTTGATGACGTATCAAGCGCATATTTCTGTGCTTCGGCTCTATGAATTTCATTCGATGCGGCGGCAAACCATCGCATCCAATCAAAACTAAGTTGTTCAAATTTGAACACTACTCCTACATTTTCAAGACAAGGGAACACGCAACTTGAATGAACTGATAAATAAGCAATTTTCCATTGCTGGTCCGTTTTTGCACAAATATCTTACACTCAAATAAACATGTAATGGCCTCCTCGTGTTCCTAATGATGCTTTCAATGTTAAAAGTCAATTGCCTCCATCATTTTCGGCCTATGTACAATGCATCATGCAATTGGTTTGTTCGCATTACATACTAAAGGAAGGGAACACATGAAATACAATAGATATCGCTTGGATATAGCAACATTGTATATGTTCGATCAGCCAAAGGGTAGATAGGGTTATCATTTCGGACCCTTGGCTAGCGTAGATATGGTTTGTCCAGTTTCATTTTGATAGTTCTTAAACATTTGTCGATAAGCATCTGGTACTAACTCATAATTCTTGAAGATATATTCCATACCCAGATCATAATCAGCAATTTGTTGTAGTGACACAGAGGAGTAAATGTCACGAGCTTTACCAAAAGTTCGGTTTGTAATAACAGAGTCCACTACTGTCTCGACTATTTCAAAAGTTCAGAAACTTTCTCAAAATAAGGAAAATATTTATCTAGCTAGTTTTCTTTAAAATGGGTACTGACCTCATATTTTTAAAAACATCAAAACTTTAACACGTGTGTAAAGTTGGGATGTATTGTTTACAGTCCGGCTCTAATTATTTTAATTTCAATTTAAATTCTCTTTCCTTCATTCCTCTCTCTCTCTCTCTCTCTCTCTCTCTCTCTCTCTCTCTCTCTCTCTCTCTCTCTCTCTCTCTCTCTCTCTCTCTCTCTCTCTCTCTCTCTCTCTCTCTCTCTCTCTCTCTCTCTCTGTGCATACATTTTTGCATTAGCCTATTTTCTCTCTCTCATTCCTCTTTCACACACAAACACACACACACACACACACAAACTTGCAAATTAGATCATGATAGAGACTTACTAACCAAATCAAAAGCATTTTTATACAAAGCATTTATTTTGCTATCAAATATTGGACCAATATATTTTTATTTCTTGCTTCGCTAAAGAAGTCGTTGACTCAGAAAGAACATATTTTCTGAGATGGTGTAGAGCAATTCATCCTTTTTCAATGATTCTAACCTTTTCTGGGTAGGATTTGAAATAAAGTTTTCAACGTTAAATGACATTGGTAAAGCTTGTGGGTAAAACTAAAATTTATAAAATGTCAAATTAAGTACCTGGGTTTTAGAAAATTCCAAACCAAGGTTAACTAAAATTAGAAAACTAAGTTTTCTGAAATATTCTGTAGCAATTTGTATCACAAGAATCGGCCTCTCGTTTGTTTTGACTACATGGTCTTAAAATAGGCAATAGAAAAGAGTTAGAAGCAGCAAACATTGTACAATTCAACACAAAATTTATCTCCCTTTAATACAAAGTGAAAATGTAAAAAAAGAAAGAAATTTACGGTGTTGCGAATTAAATCCCATATAATCCTAGAATTACATAAACAAGCTATAATGTTTATAGTTCTGAATAAATTCTAGTAGAAATCTAAGATAATTCCAACGCTGGAAGTGTTGATTTTCCAGTGATGGCCCTTATGATGGTAATGTAGTTGGATCACCATAATACAATCCAAGAATATATCCTTATTGTTAACAATTGCACTATACAACATAGTCCACTTTTATATTTAAAAATCTGCTGTGCTATAGGAATTTTAGAAAAATGTTTTCATTCATTTATTAAACTTGTTTTCCTAGAATAATAGCTCAACGAATATTTTAATAATCTAAGAGGCTGTCTCAATAGACTGAGTAATATAAATCTCAATAGACTGAGTAATAGAAATCTCACTAGACTGAGTAATATAAATCTCAATAGAATGAGAAATAAAATCTCGATAGACTGAGTGACAAATCTCAGTAGAATGAGTCGTGTAAATCTCACTAGGCTGAGTAATATAAATCTCAATAAACTGTGTAAAATAAATCTGACTAAACTGAGTAATATAAATCTCAATTCACTGAGTAATATATGTTCTGTTTTTAAGATGTGCACCCAAGTACTATGTGATGCCTTGATTAAATATAGATATTACCAGATTTCTCATGCTATTACTGTACTGCAGACAGAAATGTTGACTTTTCCTTGTCTACCATATAATTCGTTTAATTATGTGTTAATGTTCTCCAATACTCAACAGTATCTCTGCCAGAATTATATTCACGTTTATACACGGCTGACATAATAGCTGCATAGGTTCCTCAAGCCTTGATGTACAGTTGTATGTTCTTATGTTCCATCTATTTTGAAAAACTGATGTTTATCATTAAAGCATCTACAGTCAGTCCTTTGTGGCATTTTGATATTATTGCACATCAAAGTAAATAACATACGACAATAATAAGTACCAGAACAATGTATTTGCACAGGAAAAGCGAAATTTAACGCTAATTTCCTTTTAAAAAATATTGAAATGGTATTTAAATTGAACAAGCTCTTTTATAACCTGCTATTCTGTTTTAGTATCACTCTTTAATCATATCATTTCCTGTACCTTTATACCATATTAATCTACTTATAGTCTTTTACGTTGTACTTTTTTAGTAGCCTTTTTCTTAAGTTACAAATATAATTTGAAATTACTTCATATATTGGTGTTTTTTCTTTGCATTTCTTATGTGATGTTTTTATTACCCTGACATGACATCGCCTACATTGTAGTATCTTTACGTGCAAACTTTTATGTTTAGTTGCGACGTTGTTTGACGTAGTTTTTTGTTCACGTTTTCTTATTAAGCAGTACGAATTCACATGACGTACAAGTTTCAACATCCTCGTTTTCCAATACTTTGCTTTTTTATATGTTTCATATTCTAGAAACCATTTATCTTTCAAAAACTCAAATTATCGTGCTGCTTGGTGCTTCTGTGCATTGAACTTGTAACATTCATATGAATATAATATTGTTTACTGCTGTCTCCGACTACTAGCGTATATTGTCTCTATATGCCTCGATTGTTGCTTATATGTTGAACTCATTTACTATTTGCATCACCTCTCCGACAACTCTTGAACTGATCACAATGTAGTTTTACTCCATCATTTATTTTATGCAATGAAATTAATTTTTGGTGCAGACTTTCTGTCTACTTCCAGTCAACAAATGACATGTCTGTCACGTGGACGCTTACAGTGCTATTTTAAAAAAAATTCCAATACACATAGTAAATGTTGAAAATGAAGTGCAGCTCTCGGGAATATATCAGACAATTACCGGAAAAACTGTTGTCTTTTCTTTTTTATCACTCATTTAAAACACATTGGTAAGAAACGTCATCCAAAGATCTTTGCGATGAGAAAAAGCCCAGCGCCTGTGATGTCACGTAAAATTATAGCTTAGCGTAATGCAAATATGGCATGGTGTCATTTATAAGGATCGCATGGTGCAATGAAGGATTTTATGGTGCAATGTGGTGTTATTTATTACAATGATCGTGCAGTGCAATGCGGGATTGCCTGGTGTACTGTGTGGTAAAACAAAATGATCGTCTAGTAAAAGGGTCGTGTAACGCTAGGCTCAGTGTTGTTATTTTTCTTTGTCATTGCATGGTGTGGATCACTGTCATTCCATGTTACATTTGGTGATGTTCACTGTCATAGCATGTTAAAGATAGTTTAGTGCAAGGCAGGGTGATGTGTTGCACTAGGGTGTCATGTAAAATGACCGTGCAGTGCCAGGTAGGATTGTGTGATCATATAGCAAATGTAACGATGATGTGGTTCACTGTTCAGGCCCTCTGAGGAAATTTCACCGTAGTTTGAATAATTTTGTAGGTCTTGTGAAAATGTTTAAATATCGATTATTTATTGATATAAAGAGACCGAGTATTGATTTAACCCCATAAGATCAGCTTATAGCAAATATTTAAAGAAATATCCCATCAGGTTTATAGGTATATATATATATATATATATATATATATATATATATATATATATATATATATATATATATATATATATATCACAGTCAGAAATTGAAAGAGAATCTCGTCTTGTATCAGTCGATAAACGTTAAAATTCGAGCGAGGAAGTAATGTATTCTTTAATCCTAGCCCTCTGTGCAAGGGGAGACAATCGCTTAGCATTTATCCACTTTATTGACTCAAAAGAGTAATTCCCCTTATATGGAAAGCTGTCGTAACTCAGTTCTACAGGAATCACGGTACTAATTCAGTTCCCATAGTAGACCTATGAAAACATCATAATATTAAAAAATCAATAACTTAAAATGTTTAAGTGCTCATGACCAAACATATATTTATCAGTATAGATGAAACTGTAAGTCAGCTTCTGTGCAGAGGAAACGATATGAGCCGAGGAATTTTCTGGACCTGCATATGATTGAAACATATGCTTTCCATTCCGCACCAAAGAGTCAGGTGCTAATTTTAATAATGAGTGTTCCAAACTCAAGACTATTAAAGGACAAAAAAATCCATCAATAAAACGATGTCTCTTTTTTATTCATTTTCAACTAGGATAAGGTCGCAAATGATTCTATTTCCTAAAACACAATTTACATTATAACCAATTCTAGTCACCCAAACCCGTATATAATTTATATAATGTTCACCCATTTATAGGCTGGTTCCTATTTTTCAATACTATTAGTACCGTGTGTCCTACACAGACCTGGTGGCAAACTATTTATTACATAGATAACTGTAAGATCTGTTCAAACTGATAATCTGGTTCTAAACAAAAGAGAAACAAAATTTTAGCAGACATGCCGGCATTACTAGTTACTGGTGCATTCTATAGTAAGGGTGGATACTTAGTCTGATTAAAACCAGATCAACACTGTCTTATGTGAAAATCTGACAGCGACCTCCTAGAGGTAGTTTTCTGGCGACCTTGAAATTTGCCAATGGAAATGCAGGTTTCAAAAATCAAATAATACTCTTCAGCCACACTACTTGAAATCTCTCAGATGCGAATATACACGGATACTGATACCCCATATAATTTATAAAAGCTGCTTTGTCTGTTAGTGCCTTGAACTTTATCCGTGTTTCTCTCTGCTTATCCTCTCAATGTTTGTATCTTCTATTTATGATTTCTCGGTTGTCCCCCCCCCTACTTGAAGTAATCTTCAACGTGTTAATTGTTAATGCTTTAATTGTGTTAGTGTTTGTGTGTGTGTGTGTGTGTGTGTGTGTGTTTTACCGTTAATTGTAATATCTACCATTTATCCAATTTAAAATTCATAATCTATCTACAATGCAGAAACTGTATGGTGGTTAATTAGAAACAAAAAGAGAAGATAATAAATATACAATGAGATTTTGATAGAAATTAAAACTCACATTTATTTATTTTTTTCAGAACCGCATTTTGTCTTCCAGAATTTAAGCTTATGAATGGATTCCTAACTATGTGCAATTAAATAAAATCAGCTTGGATTAGGTTAATGGAATTAGTGATTACACAAAATTGTAGGTGTATAGATTTTGCTATAAGGACAAATCGAAATCAAAACCGTAAAAACAAGGACGTATTTGTTGCATTTTTGTGAATCCGTTGGTTCATATGTGTGTAACATTTGGCATTCTTTTTATACTAAATGCCAAATTTAGTAAAAAAAAAAATAATAGTCTATAACCCTAATCCTAATGATCAAGCTTTAAAATTAAGTAGTATTTCCAGATATTAAAAAATATAGTACATTTTGACTGGCACCACCTAACGCAAATAAGACTCCATGCTTAGAAATATTCATCTTTTCTGAGTTTGATTATGTAAAACAAAAACAAATTAAAATCGAGTAGAAACAAAAACACAAACCATAACATTTATTCATATACATCAACAGTTTGAACTCATAAACATGATGCATTTTTCACAGATTTGCAATATTGCGTGGCATGATCGATTATTCGTCCTGCGACAACTATTCAGTTAATGTCACTAAAAGCTACAGAGCCTAAGCTGATTTCACGATCGAATCAACACAGACCTCAATGAGGCTGTCCCTCATTTACACGGTGCCGTCTTCAGACATGACAGTGAGGTCTTATTTAAACCGCTTATTTACTCCTAGCTTGATTTATCGTGCATTGCAACATATCCGCGACGATCTGCTGACTGTCACTTACATGTCCCATTCAAAAAAGCGTTTATACGCCAGAATGGTTTCAATATCCTTAAACTTTCAACCCTAGTATATCTTCCTTTGGCCAAAACGGATGACTCACTGTATTGTTAATGCATGTTAAATAACAAGATTTTCCAAGCATTAAAATAATACATGTAAATAGTTGCAAACTTCGATTAAACTGCTCAACATATCCCTGGATAATTAGGTTATCAAATACGGCACACTATTCCGAAAGCTTAATTTCACTTTAGAAGAAACTGACATGCTCCAAAAATTCTAATTACCATGCATCATTATATTGCTCTTATTGTCATCAGTGGCGAAAAGCGGACACTATATTTCCAGTGGGTTTGGGTTGAGAAAGGCAATCGATATATATCGTCATACCTTACTGAAGGTTATGCCTCTATTACATATACCTATAGACAAATCAGATTTCCAGTTGTATCAAAAGGAAGACACAATATTTGACAGAACATTAGTGGCAATATCAATTGGTGTCAAGAGGTCCGAGGTAAACATTCCAAATAAGGAAGATGTCAGACAGAGTAAATAGTATGTTCGATGACGAACTCCGCAAATGGAACATAAATATGTCTTTCAGGTGTGTCTATCTTTGAAATGCATTTTAAAATTTCGAGGATGCATTTTAAGTCACTTCCGCTTTCGTTTGGTAATTGCCGTTTAGAAGTTTTCATTCTGGATATTTTGCTGATTTTGGTTTAGCACACTTTCATAGGAAGCGAGACGCATCAGACATCTTTCCAGCGGCGGCAGCGTTAACAGATTTTGAAGTTTTAGGTTAAGACTTTTCTCTTGCATTTATTATCTAAACGCCTAGATAGACTCTCATATCGCCAGTTAGAAACAGCAAAAATCAATATTGAAAACATTACATCATCCTGTATTCCCAAATCACCACCGTGGTTATCAAAGCAGCCTAAAATTATATTTGATCTTTGCGAATTCAAAACCCCTTAGCAATATCTTTTCCATTTTCAGAGTAAATTCAATTAGATTATAGCTTCTAGCCACAGCTATACGTTCGTATATATACCATAAGAATGATGGAGACAAAATTGTTTCTCCCATTGCAAAATGGCATGGCACCATCTTGAGCAGGCTATGGAATAAAACCTCAGTTTGTACATCAGAAATTACAGATACACTCAAAGTTTTGAGATACGTTGAAACCTTTCAAACAAAAATACTTCATCATTTTTGCTGATTCCGTAGAAAACATGCATAATCTTATATCTGACAATCCAGTCTGTATTTCAGACATTATGGAAACCCGGTGTTCTCATGCAATTTGTGAAGAATGCTATGCTTTTCTGGCTGCCTAGTTACGTTGGTAAAAATCAGTTGTTCTTAACATGTGAGTCGGGTCGTTGAGATCTACATTCATAATTTGAAATTTCCAACCCAAGTGGGGGTTTTATTGCATTTGATGGGTTGCCATTATAACACTTCAAACCTAATCTGATTCGCCTCCCAAAAAGATTAAGAAACGCTGTTATAAAGGGTAATGAAGAAAAGAAACCCAGTTAATACTGCCAAAGCTGCCCGGCAGTCACCAATTTCCGAATTGTGAATTCGATTTACTGACTTCAAACATTATACCAGCATACTTGCCAAAAAATGTGGGATGAAAACTCCACTAAGTAGCTCAGGAACATCAAACCCATTACTGATGGGTTGGATCCCTCGTACGTAAAAATTCAGGGAGATGGGGCAGTAATGTGCCGATTGTGTATCGGATATATACCTGACTCACCATACCTCACGAAACGGTAACCTCATCTGAAATGTACACCCTGATAATGTTCATTTGACAATGCAATGCATTCTTGTTTAACGTTTCGATTTCCACCCAGTAAGAAAGTAGTATTTGGGCTTGAACTGCTTCAGGAAACTGAACGAGGACGTAATTCCCCTTCAAATCTTTGACGTTTTAAGGAAATGAGTTTTACACAACAAAGTTTTTACGATTTTACGTGTGTTAACTTTGTATTTTATTTTATATGCAATTTACAGAATTTCAAAATCTTTCAGTTTTATATTTTGTAGTACTTAATGTTTACATTTCTTAGGAAATGTTTTTTCTTATTAAATTTTGTGGAATTCCTTTTAACATTTTGCGAACTTTTTCTGAATTATTACGATTGTAACGCAATTTTTGCGACATCCTCGCTTACCCCTGTTACACTGTAGTGCGTGTCAGAACTAACATTGGCGTTAAAGTTTTGGTTATAGATTGTGGGTGAATGCGGTGTAGGGTTTGGGAGGAAGAATGTTTTTTGCTGTAATCATAACTGTGATATTATTAATATTTGGAATGAAACATTTTAAAACTTAAGTAATTCGTTTTGCATCACATTGTATCGCTCCATGAACTTTTGGGTCAAGATCACAACAATGGAAAATTTGCGTTTAGGTTTTCGCTAACGTTTTTCAAGTCGCTTAACCCCTTCTTAAATTTCGCTACTTGGGTTAAATCATTACGAAGCCAAGACAATCTATTCTGCAACATGCTCATTTGCCCCTGACTAATTTGTTACTCTTAACATACCGAAGTGATCTAAGAAATAGTCGGCGGGATCATATCCAATATTGGGTTTTAAATCCTCAGAGAGCAGAGTCGTTTATGTAGCGAATGTGATGGAGAGTGGCTGATTAGATGTTCGATTCAGGCCATTGTGAAACCAGCACGTTAAGTAAAACATGTGGATGTACCAGTTGGTACAAAAAAAAACTATAGTGCAGTATATCAAATAAAGCATGCTAAAATTGCACAAGTTAGCGATAAGTACATATATCTTCTGAAAACCACGATTGATTTTTTTTTTAACTATTTGGAAGAAAATATTGGGGTTATACATTAAGTCATGATAAAGAATACAATCCGTATTTAAGTTAAAAGTTTGACATACAAATTTCAAGATTTCTCCAATTTAAACGTTTGTCATTTATAGCTAATTCTACTACCATTCTCTTTATCTATGTTATTTAGTGGTATTACTGCTCGAGATGAAGAAACTACTTCTACTATTGTTCTTGCTAATGTAATAATTCTTGTAGTGTTTTCAAATCATACTCCACTTGAATCGTGTAAATGTTGATAATTGGTTGAACCCCACGCTCACAGAATGTAGTTTTAAGCACATTTTCTAACTATTCTTATCATTTATGGTCATAAAATACATTTCAGACCGATTGTGCTAGGGCGTTGTGTTGTTTTCACGAGAACATCTTTTTTAATCAATATTTTGCTCTCTCTCTCTTTAAACTAAATTTCATCGCTCGCCTAAGGTGTCGTCTGGTAGTACAATCTGAAGTGAAGTGGGAAATCCGCTCAAACATTTCTAGAAGTATTAACTGGAACGAATTGATTGTGTCACTGATACTGAATGAATCGCAATTTCAGAACTCTCTATCATGCGGTGGTTATCGACTGGTTTTAATATCTCGAGCCAGCCATTTTCAAAGAAATAGTAACGGCGGAGCCAAGCTGATTCTAGATTGTTCCAATAACTGTTAAGAAAGTGATTATTTAAAAACAGATCTTCATTTCACTTGATTGAGATATAATATGTAAGGCACGTTTCAAAAGATTTCAGAAGTTATTTGTTTGATCTGGCTCGTTATACATTGAATTTAAATTCTTTAGGAGACCGGTGTGGTGTTTAAAGAAGTTAATATTACGAAACATTTTGGGCCGATATGGAGATATTTGGGAACTGATCATAAGCGATTTAATGGGATCAGCGAGAATGAACCATGGACGTTTTGTTACGGAGCTCTCTGTCAATTAACATTACGACAGAAATGTTGGTCTGCATGGGGCCCTGTGGGAAATTAATGTTAACAAGTGTCAATGTTTCAATGACCATAAAGGAATTTATCATGGGTAGATATGTAATGGGCTCTATGGGCATTAACATTACAGTAAAGCTGGGTCTGTATGGGAAACGCATGTTCAAAAGGTGTCGATGTTGTTGTGTGTGTGTGTGTATATATATATATATATATATATATATATATATATATATATATATATATATATATATATATTGCATGTGGTATGTCTATATATTTATATTTATATGTGGTACATGATTTTATCTATAAAAATATTATTTTTATGCATGGCTGTAATTTGTACCAAAAAACTTTAGTTAGTTTTACCCATTTGACCGATGTATGTTAAGAGCATGGTATTGCATATGATCTATAAATATAGCAATTAGAAATACTTGAGACAGTTGAAGTGGTTGGTTATGTCTTTCGATAGAGAATCTATAGTCCAGTTTCCTCCTAGCAGAGCAAGTAAACATGAAACACATGTGATGGACATTCTATTGCAGTCAATTCATTCATGCGTAGACGATGAGAAGCTGCATAGTAGTAGATATTAACGCAGGTCTCCTGTGTTTTTGTTGGGATTTTTTTCTTGCCTGTGGATGGAGAAACTCATCGTTGAATAGATTCAAAATGAGATTGACGATTTCTTAAGCATTAAGACAACTTTCAGGAATTTTCCTGTCTTACAGATTCAGTTTGGCATTGGCTGCATACACCGTATATCTTTCATCCAAACCTATAGGCCTAAATATTTTTTGTTCAAGTTTTCTAGTACTTGACGGTCTAGTGTTTCTTTGATAGTATACGTTTGACATCAGTTGCCACTCAAGACTTCTACCAAGGCTTCCTCTGAGTGGGCTTTGTGGTCGAGTTATGCTGATGGAGGTAGTTTCGTAATGAGACAGCCCAGTTTATTGGTAAGAGGTGCATCCAGAAAATTGTCACAAAATAAATAAGATTAATTGTTCACATTTTAATAGTTCACGTTTCTGATGTTAACCGATTTCAGTTTTTGTGACTGGTTGTTGTTGTTGTTGTTGGGCTTAACGCCATTTTTCAGTACACGATAGGCTATTCATGGCGGCCAGTATTAATGGTTGAGGAAGAAACCGGGAAATCACCGGAAAGAACCACCGACCCACGAGAAGCTACTGGCAAGCTTTCTCACATATTCACACTCGCCGAATCCTAGACTCGCACCCACGCAGACAGAGGTGAGATGGCAGTGATCCGTAACGGACAGCGCTTTAGACCACTCATCCCCTCGGGGCCCAACGTTTTTGTGACTTGGTAAAATGATCAATGTTTGGTTATTGTCTTGCTGCAAACTCAAGTTTCAAATAGCAGTTCCACTGACACAATACATGTTGGCAGATAAAAATGATTTAACATTCGGGGCTGGTTCTCTACGCTACATCCACTGTTGTTGCGATTCTTTATGTAACTCCTATAATAATTATACTGGTGAGGGTGACACAAGTTTAACAATTCATGAATTATTTTCCTTTTTCGTATTCTATGAGTCACGAATCAGCAATTTAGGAATCGGAATTAGGCGAATTTCCAAGGTACTTTCAGTTCTTTCATGAAACGTTTACCTCCTTTGCGCTTTATTTGGTCCATGTTGTTTTCAATATCGCTGATGTAGTTGTCCCTCGCAGTCGCTCGTTCTAAAAGATTCATTTTGAAACGTGTCTGTTCGTGTCTTCTAATTCAAAGACGGATGAAGTCCACAGATTTGACTCGTGATATAGAACAACTTAGTAGTTCATCTGGGTAAATACATTAATGCATTTTTTCGATGTGTACTCAACGCCAAAATGACGATGGCTGCTGCTGGATCTACTGGGTAGTTATATAGGGTTGCGGTTGTCTAACCTTAATTAACAATAATTTCCTTTTTGGTGTACAGGTTTCCTTTGTCGGAGCACTAGCTAAAACAATGGCGCGCTAAACACGTCGTCCTTGTCTTTGCTGATCTTGACGAGACTCTTTTTCTAATTGTCAGCAAAGAAAACTTTGCGAATTCGTCATGCGCTGCTTGAAGGAGGAGAAATCAAGAAATCAACCACATATATAGTGTTTTTTGTTGTTGATGATGTTGACCTAGTCATTTTATATTGTTGTTGTTATACATGCAGAATTATGCCGATGATCTTGAAAGGCATTATATTAAGCAGGTGTACAAAATTCTATCCAGAAAGAAGGCTTCCAACTGTTATGAAAAATTGAAAGCAATCTTTCTCTGGTCCCACACTGTCCTTTCAACCCAAACACAAAGACTAAAATAAGTTAGCTATAAACGCGGGAGCTTTCTCTGCAAAGACTTCGAGTTCAAATTCGTTTATATTGACAATATTAGTGTACGCATCTCCTAAACATTTTCTGGAAGTCACATTTGAATTACGTATGAAATAATCCTCGAAGACAACATATCTAGCTATAGTTTTAGATAATCTTGAATCTTTCGGTCGTGGCGATTGCAATAATGATTGTGAAAGTAGTAGTGATGGTGGTGGTGATGGTAAATATAGTGATTCAGAGGTATTGATTATCTAATTGTCAAATTCTTGAACTTTTGCGAAAGACTTTTAAATATTACCTCGTGTTGGTCATAATCTCTCTCTCTCTCTCTCTCTCTCTCTCTCTCTCTCTCTCTCTCTCTCTCTCTCTCTCTCTCTCTCTCTCTCTCTCTCTCTCTCTCTCTCTCTCAGTTAATTAGCATGGCAAACATGTGTATTATGTACGCTAGGGAAGAGTAAGATCCAGCTCATTCAATGTACCAAATGGGATGAGGCAGGAAGGTGCTTTTTCCCGTTTGTTGTTTAATATATATATATATATATATATATATATATATATATATATATATATACACACACACACACACGAGCATAATCAGAAAACTGGGTCAGTGGGTCAGTGTCACATGTGGTTACATCTGTCACTAAATCTGTTATTTCTTAACAAATTTAGTTTTGCTGATGATATGTCATTGATAAGCAATTCTATTACAGGGTTAAGGAAATTAAATATATGTGAACAATACACATTTAAAGAATGATACCAACTATAACACAAAAACTGGCATGCACAATCTTTCAGTCAACTTCTTTTAAATTATCATTTTCTCCGCTGTACATGCTAACGGCCATACTCTTACGCATGTAATCCCTGGATTATATAGAATAATGCTCTATAATAGTAGGCAGAATTAACTAAATTAATAATTTAAATTAAATTAATAATTTACTGCAAATAATGCTATCATACAGGTTAGATAATTTTAATTCGTACTCTACGGAGTTTCGAACCCAGGTCCGCGTGCGCGCATGTGTGTGTGTTTGTTTGTGTGTGCGCGTGTAGTATGTACACTATATCAATGACATACCAAGAGATATATAAATTTTTCATTAAAAGGAAACAAGGCTTGCTAAGTTTCCTTTTAATGAAACATTTATACAACGAATGTAATATCACTGATACAGTGTACATACTATACATATATTTTATTTAAATCACTTACAAATACACATGATTGCCATTTCAACGAAGCTTAGATTTACTACAGGCAGCTGTGTATTGACCTAGTGAATGAACTCCTCATATCCCCGACTGTGTCCGCTTCAAAATGTAATTCTACGCCTATTGTGGCTATTTACAATCACCTTTACATATTGATTAGTTGATTATTTTCTTTTCTAGTTTTTATTTTTCTTTACACTGATTAAATGAATTTAATACACACCTATGAGTTAATACGAAAGAAGGTTTTAATAATAAAAGAAAATTATAAACACATGGTTAGGTACGTTATTCACATGAACGCTAAGCCATCCGCATACCGGCTCATGGAAATTAATGTGGAATAGAAACAAAGCGAAATGACGAACCAACAAGTGGTAATTAAAATAATATATTTGCAGTTGATCTAAGTCATTATTCTGCATTATCAACAGTACAACAGACCATAAATATCTCTCTCTCTCTCTCTCTCTCTCTCTCTCTCTCTCTCTCTCTCTCTCTCTCTCTCTCTCTCTCTCTCTCTCTCTCTCTCTCTCTCTCTCTCTCTCTCTCTCTCTCTCTCTCTCTCTCATCCTTTGATATATTTGGCTTAATGTTTACCATCAGTCGTAAGTCCAAAGATATCGTTGGATGACACACACAAAAATGGTAGATTTTCTCCCGTATCTTGATACAATCGAAGAGAGAGAGAGAGAGAGAGAGAGAGAGAGAGAGAGAGAGAGAGAGAGAGAGAGAGAGAGAGAGAGAGAGAGAGAGAGAGAGAGAGAGAGAGAGAGAGAGAGAGAGAGAGCTTTGGACATTTTCATATTTAATTAATAATTAATAATCGACTTTTAGAACATTATAGTATGTTTAAGAAACAAAAACAAAATAAAACATTAAGTATATCACATTATATGTACCACGTAACTGAGGAATTTACTGCGTTTTGTCGACATGGTTTTTCAGCTTTGTATCATTGATAAACACTAGATAAATACCAAGGAAAGTGCACACGTATCGTTATGACGAGCAATATTATTGTAGATTAATTGGTGTAATAACTATTTCAAGGTTTTAATCATGCCCAAATTCCTTTTATCTCACTCCACATTACAGTGTAGTTTCCAGATTATGAATGAGAGGAAAGGGCGGAACAAAATCAGGAAGGATTGTGATGAAAATATGTACCATATTAAATTCATTTAGAAAACGGGGATTTATTAATATTTTATCGTTATTTTCAAACGTCACTAATGATAAATATGTGTAACTTCATCATTGATCTAGAATCAACTGCAGACGGTCGCTAGAATGATTATGTATACCTATTATTGCGCCATGGGAAGATCACATTTTGATACACGAATAGTACAGGCATATCAAATTGCAGATCGTTTTATTTATTTATTTTTAAGATTTGTTTTATTTGTGTCAATTGGTGTTAGATTTATTGGCAGGTTCAAACAAACAAAAAATGCCGATAGACAGATAGTTATATCTATTGATATATGATAGACAAAATGCGTTCCGTGACACATACAAGATGATTAGAGGCATTTGATACGGATTCTGAACTTCCGTAACATAATAATACTGTCACATAACTGTCTGACAGTAGTCAAGCTTCTGTCGGCTTTTCTCCATTTTCATTTTGTTTTCGAACAGGCGGTTGCCAATCTTACAGATCCGATTTGAAAACACGATTAACCAAGATATCAGTGGCAATACTGGAATGTGAAAGTACTGTGGTGTGCATTAAGTCTTTGATTCAAATGTGATGGATTTTGTGTTTTTGATAAGGCAGCAAAGTTCACTTCAATTAGTCTGTCATGATCGATCAATCGTTTAAATCGTTACATGACTATTAATTTCCTTGCGTGCTTTGGTAATCCCACGCGATGTAGAAATCGATTTGCAATATATTTGATCCAAGTATCTTATCTAGTGTTGTCGAGTACGGAAGGAGGCGAAAAAATTAAAGGAAACCGTGAAGATCGATGAAAGTAGATTTTTACTATTTAGATCATGACTTGGCATTTTTAGGCACCCAATGGCGATCAAACTATACCTTATGCCTTAACGAGAAGAGACAAATAAATATGTTATAGCAATTTTGAATTATGTAGCTAAAGGGTGGGGGAAGAATGTACAGAGTGAAATATGCAATCAAAAACTTTGGGATTTCCTGCGTCAAGTCAAAGTTGCTCTTTTTGTTAGGTGATTCAATCCGGAGAACTTGTCTTACATTTAGAAAGCGAAAGGCTATCACAAATACCACGTACAAAAACTGTGGAATTTTTATCATCAATGTAATCTTTTCGTCATAAATAACAGCTGAAAGACTGCTTGATATGTGTACTGTTCAAACCGGATAAAAATTCACGAAGATATGAAAAAATATATAATTTTAACCATCATTGCTCTACTTTATTCTAAAATGATAATTATACCGTCATGTAAAACACTTGTATCCTATAATTAACAAATTCGATATTTTCCCAAAGCTTTTAGAGCCATGTGACGTAAATTTAAAGTCAGCATTTCGTCACATAATATGATTATCGATATGGGGACCTGTTCGTAGTGTCATTTGGCATACGTATTCTCCAAGGAGGTCGTGTGTTCTAAAACACATACAAATATAGAAATCTTTTTGTTATGTGCTCATTTTGTTTTGTTGCCTAAGGTTTAATAACAAAATACGTTACAAGAAACAATGTAACTGAATTGTATGCTTTATTCTAAAATATATTCACAACCGTAGAGCCATCAATACACAATAACATTATTCATGCACACATTGCTCAGCCCAGCGACCTTTTAAATTAGTCGCGCACTATATATCAGCTTCAAAACAAATTGTCGGTTTGGTCTATATAAAATTTAAATTTAGTCATATTGAGAATGTATGAGCATGAATTTTGCTTTCATGCTGATCCAACTCAATTCTGATTTTCTGATTATGAGGGACTGGATTATTGGTTCCATTCAGAGCAGTAAGGAAAATGGATTTCAGCTGGAAATGTATGCTATTCGAAATTCCATTACAGCATAGGTAAACTCCATCGGGTTTTGCAGGACATGTTGACTTTAATTTGAAGAAAGAACTAAGAAAGTACATTTCAGATAGAACAAGATGCATAGATGTAAGCATATTTATTACCATTCTATTCTAAGCTAAAGAAAACATTCTTATGATCTGTCACTTGCATATCGCTTTTGGAAGGGCACCAGCTTTGACCTGTATTATACCATAAAGTGTGTTCTATAGCTAGCTTAACACTATCAAAATAGTTACGCGGGGAAAATTGAAAACAAGTGTTATGTGACACTCCATTTACCCAGCGGAAATGAGACTTCTTCGTCGTCTTGGATTATTGGTTCTAAGGCTCTTAGATCCCTACCAAAATCTCCCGTAGCCTGTTTAGTTTGCTCGAATCTAGTGTTTTGATAAACTTGTAAAATGGTACGTCTCTGATAGATATGCGATGACCGTTGGCCGTAATATGCTTTTCTATGCTATATTTTTAGACCCTAGGGAACAGTCGTCGTAGCATGAATCATTCTATTTGCAAAAAAGATGTTTTCCTAAATAACTATTTCAAATAAGAGTGAAATGTTGAATATCAACATCACATTTACACGTATCTTTTGTAGCTGAGAGGCGTAATTATTCCTGCAAATTGCAAATTAGGGCGTAGGTACACGATACTAGCATGACAATTTGTCCGCTGGCACTATCATTTTTCCGATTTAAGATTACTTTTATATGTTTATGGGTAAACACCGTAAATCCTCTTGGCTATAATCGATATATTTCTCACGTTCGGATATGTTGAGTGTTTGTAATTCTCTCAGTAGTTCTCGCCACGCTTTGGAATTTCGAGATTCCGGGAGATAATCAGAGAGCATTTTTAAAAATATTGTGACTCTGGAATATTTGTACAAGCTTCACTGTTTGATTCTTTATTTTTTTAAAAAACTAAATGGATGTAACACAAGATGTAATGTATGGCCCCTGCCCAATAGGATTCATGGAAAGGGGTTATATATCATTAAGAGCAATATTGGTCTAAAACTACCGTATATACTCGCTTATAAGTCAAACCAACTGCAACCAAGATTAACTGATCTCCCATCTCATAATGCACGAAGGATCAGGATCAATGGTGTCAGTTCATATGATTTCTACTAGCACATCATATAAACACAGATTTTCCAGCAAATTATGATCTAGTAGGTCTGGATCAATGCAGTTAGCAATTACCATAAGTTATAAGTGTGTATGTTCTGTAAATTATGAGTGTTTTCAACTCGGTGTGGATCAGAACGAACATTCAGTGTTTTCACAAATATGTCGTTTTAGACAAAAGGAAAGAGAGACCTTGGGACATATTCAAAATGATCCATTTCAGACTGATATATCAATATCACTTTAAATTATCTACTGCTGAATTTATAGCTGTGAGTTTGAGCCCTGCAATCATACAATTTAAATTCACAGTGTTTAGTCGTTTGATTTCCTGACAAAACAGTCAATATTTCTTTTTCAATTAATCAAATAATGAACATTTTTATTCAGGGATAAAGGGTACAATAAAATTTGCATCACCCTCGAAACTCGTAAAATAATGACATTCCTGAAGCTTAGATGCTCGATTTTTTTTAATCGTTGTTTTAGCTCGTAATGACACAAATAAGCATCATATGTTATTATTGGAGATGAATATACGGAATAGAGAGATGGTGATGACTTTGCCACCCACCCACCTATCCACCCCAATTCTTCCCCACCCCACCCCACCCCATCCCCACCCCACCCAACCCCACTTTCATGGTATCTCAACCAAAATGGCATACGAGTACAGTACTAAGGCATTGACCAGTTAACGTATGACTTACAGCTGGGTAACTGGT